>QGSO01000267.1:106462-339374 GCA_011037825.1 Carya cathayensis | reverse complement strand
TACGGCATCCATCTCACGCCTATACTTCACAGCACAGTCCACAAAATACACAATCAAACTCAACACTTCACAACCACACTTCGCTTCACAACTACGCAACGAACTCCACAAATACAACTACACAATCCACAAACCAACCAACTAACTATTTTAAACGTAAAATAACTAGAGATAGAAGGTTATACCATCGACGGGATAACCCGTGCGTCGCTCGTTGTTCGTCACGAACATGCGTCGGAGGAACGTACGTGGCGGCGTACGGTGGCTGTCCACCACATAAAGTGGTAGTTTGGGCTTGAGAAAGGCTAGGCGTGGCCTTGGAAGGTTCATGGTCGCCTTGTGATGGTCAAAGGTGGCGGAGCATGGCGGCGTCACGCCTGAACAGTAAATCCGAACGGTGAGCGGAAACGCGAGGTAGCGAAATTTCATAGAACTTCATGGCAAGCTAGGGATAGGTAGATGAACATGTGGTGGAGCTGTGGTAGCGAGGTGGTGGTCGGACGGTGGCTAACGGCGGCGGATCGGCCGTTTGAATCCATTTTCGGCCTTGGAGAGTGTAGGAGAGTGAGGGCTCTACGAAGCTCCGTTGGTCATGAAATTTCTTGGGGAGGTTCATGAGGATGAGAGGAACAAGATGGTGGTGGTGAAACACCACGGGTGGCCGTGTACGGCGGCGCACGGTGGTGAAACCGAACGGGTGTTTTTGAGAAACCCATATGAAAAAAATGAGAGTTTGGGAAAAAGAAAGACATGGGGAGGAAGCCCTTGATGAGGTGAGTCCATTGGTGGTGCTTGGTGGCTGATTTGGCCACGTATGGTGGTCCAAAAATGAGAAAAACCCCTAGAGACCCATAACTTTGAAGAGAGAAAGAGAGAGAAGTAGTGGCCGGTTTAGCACACCACCGGCGTGGTTGTGCTCGCCGGAGGGAGAGGATGAGGCCGGAGTGGGAGGTGGGGTCCGGCGGCCGGAGGTGGCGCCGGCTGGGACCTTGAAACCGAACGGCCATGGTGGCTTCCTTCATTCCGTCGACCAAGAGAGAGAGAGGGAGAGAAAAAAAGAAAATAAAAAGAAAAAGAGAAAAAGTGAAGAGAAAAAAGGTAGGGCCAGAGTATATCGCTTCAATTCTACATTTCGGGATCCTCAAATAAACCAACAGTGAGTTAAAACACTGATTAAAAACGCGTAAATGTTTTATTTTAAATAAAACACTTTAAATAAAACACTACGATGAATTAAGGTAGAATATTATTTTATAAACTAAAATTTATAAAATAATATTTCCTCATCATTATATAAAAATGATAAAGTACCGTTAATTAATCAAAGATGATAAAATCATTTAAATTAATAAAACACTTAATTACAACACTGAGAGAAATTAATATAGAATATTATTTTATAAACTAAGGTTTATAAAATAATATTTTCTTCATCATTGTATAAAATGATAAAGTATCATTAATTAATCAAAGTGCATAAAACACTTGAATTTAAATAAGAATTTTCAACGTAAAAATTAAACCTCTTAATATCTTAAAACAATTAAAATATTTAATCTAAATAAATATCCACAATTATAATATTTTCAGAGCTCATTAAAATATTATAATTGTGCTACTTTAAAAACAAGCTTATCTAATACTTTAAAATTCGATGGATAAGATCCGGGAAAACGCCATCGAGGTACAACGCTTAGGATAAAACTGTTCATGATTTTACAACTGTCGGTGAAGAACAAATTACGTGATTTACGGAAAAGATAATCTATACGCGTGATTCCAGATGAGGGTAAAGACGAGAGAGATGTGATTGCTGTCGGGAAATAATCCAAAACGGATTGCCTTGCCGTCTACTATGCGTGAAAAGAAAAGAGAAGAGTGAGGAGATAAGATTAAATTTTAGCGGGCTGTTACAATAGTTGTAACAATTCCATAATTTCTCCCTAATAATTTTCGACATACCATCAATTGCATCGTAAAAGAGGACAATATTCAAACCATAAGAAAAGAGAAGAGTGCCGTGTTGAGCATGAAATACGAACTCTCACAAAAATAAAATTTAGGCGCTACATAGTTTAATGAGATACATGAAATCTATTTTTAAAAAATATATATTTACAATCTAATATATTCACACAAATAAGTTTGTTAAGTATTTCTTTTTAGGTGCTATTTGAATAGTAAAACTTGATCCGTTAACATATCTGCAGCAAAGTTATGACTTGGTTAGAACGTTTCTTATTCATTTGTTAGAGCATTAATTGGAATAGTCAAAGTCAAGAATTTTAAGCTAATATAAAATAAATTTAACTTTGACTATTATTCAAATTTTCACATTGACATCAAGAGAAGAGAGAGAGTTCAAAAGAAATAATAAAAATAAACATTTACTCCATTTACAATTATAAGAAAATATCTCTTGTCGTGGCAGAAAGAGGAGCACTTGGATGGGATTCAAGACCAACAATAGGAGTTTGAAAAAATCATGGTTAGGCTTTTCAATGGGAAAATGAGAAATTTTAGCACAATGAGTGAGTTGAAACCTAATTAGCAAGAGCATCCAAATGGACTGTATTGGTTTGCAGTCAAGGAGTGCTAAGAGTTTGTTTTCAAATGCCGAAAACTGGAACATATGAAATCGGTTTTCCATTAATCCTAGTTTGAGCACAAAATGGAAAGGTAGAGAGAGATGGAAAGGGACGTCGGCCTTTGGTTACGAAATGGTGAGGGAGAGGGAATTGAAACACACCGTTTCATTGAGAACAAAAAACGTAAACACAGTCGTTTAATTAAATAATGTGGCCTACCACGAAATATCTTGCATGCTTATTTTTTGAGTAACGTTAAGTACAAGTTCTAAATATATAAATTCATCTTAAGTCCTAAAATAGACTTATTTATTTAAGATTTATACAAATCATTTCTCTTTTTATTTATATATATATAAATTAAGGTATGAATAGGAATTCAAACTTGGTGACATGCCATTTTCAAGGGTACAGGTGGATCCGAAAACGCTCCAGTTGAAATCTGAGTAAAGACAAACTTGTTGGCAGCTTCAGTATAGTGAATTCCATCCCAATTTACTCTGACTGAGGGGCGCTCACATGAACCAACAAATATTTGGCTTCCATTCACTGTCACTGTTCCTCCACACCCAACACTACTGCTGTAGTTGTACTTTCCTCCATACCCACAACATGCAACCAGTGGAAGCTCAAATCCTGCACATTTCTCAACACAAACATGAATATGATCATAAAGATAATAAACATTGAGAACAGAAATGACCTTTCTTATATTACCAAAGCATGGTTTTAATTTGGAAAGTCAAAAATGACATAAAGAATCACACTTTTTGTAATATAATAAGGCTTACCATATTTATGTGGTTCTCTATAAAGAGAGTACTTGACAGAGTAGACATCTACAAGTGTGATTGCAGCTGAAGGAAGATCGATCCTGAGTTGAACAATGGCTTCCTTCAACTTGTGATTGAAAGACTGAGCTACATCATTATAAGGCTTTGCACAGCCATGACTGTCCCTTTGTGCTGATGGAAAATTGGCCAAAATAAAGGGAAGGCAACCAATTGGTCCAGTATTGTGGATCCAAAATGATCTAGCTCCCAACTTATATATATTCTGCATCATCATTAATTTCACTCGATTTAACAGCAAACAAAACTATAGTTACTGTTTTTCTTCTTTCTTTTCTTTGTAGTCTTAACTTACCTTAACATTAAGGGAGAACTTGTCAACAATATCGGGGATAGAAGCATTGACTTCCTCAACAGTCATGTTACCAAAGAATCCCTCACTAAGATCATTCTGACCGATATCAAATGTGTATAAAGCTTTAGGAAAATAATCCTTATTGGGCATCAAATGTGCATATATTCCTCCTACAAGAGAAACAAATTCCAAATTGAAAGCATAAAGGTTGTTGATGATACAGATATTTTATAAGCACTCTCAAAAAACCAAGTGCATTAAGGAACAAAGCAAGTAGTGGGGTACCCATTTTACCTTGTTGTCTTATAATTTGTGATCTTTCTTTGAACTGCTCAAATTGTGAGCATTGAATATTGAGGTAAAAGGGACTAGATCCACCTGCAGGTATAATTCTGGATGGTAGTCTGATTGTGGATGCAGCCGTGGCAAAGTTTGCACCGTGTGTGAAGTTAGTTCCCAAGGAATCAAGGTATGCACTTAGATATGGAAGACCAACACCCATTGCTGTAACCATTCGATTAAATCAAAGAAGTGAGAATTCATATCATGTCAGATAATTGGAATTAACTTAATCTAGTCCTCAGCACTATATACACACTTTTGACTTGGAAGTATGCTGCAAGATTTGTGCGCGCCTTGGACAATACTCCAATGTGCCCTAATTCCACTGGGTCTCATGTCAGGTCCACGTGTATGAACGGCCGAAGGCATCAATCAATGTCTAACCCATTCAGGGCCCCTTATCATGACATGGCACTTTGTTTAAATTTACTATTTTTTTGAAAAATATTATATCACAATTTAAAAATTTTCAACTATAAATATTTTTTAATTTTAAAATCTTTAATTTTTTCGTCTAATCATTCCAATTTTTTAAAATGTATAAAAAAATATAATAAAATAATACAATTTTTTCAAAATTTAAAATAAAAATAATATTAAAAAAATATATTATAACAATATTTTAATTTTATAATATTTTTATTCAAATTTTTCTATCTCATTTTCGAGAACTTAATAAAACATCTTAATTTAAATTATTTCATTATTATTTACAAATTTTTTCACTTCTATTTATAGAATCCTCGTCTCATCTATCTCCTATCCTAACCTCTACTCTACATCTATCCATTAAAATGATGAAAAGCACTAGATTTGGGAATCCATGCTTCCTATTGGTTTTAGTAATTGCAGAATGGCTGCATTGCTTACTTTTGAGGCGGTGTTGATCTAGATATTTTTTCTGCAGGAGAACCCATGATTCTACATTGGCTATTTGGCAGTTCCATCGTATTTTATAAGTACTGTGTCCATGGATCTTAGTACTACAAATTCAGGCCCAATACCCTGCAATATTTTATGAAATGAAATTCTATTCATTCTACCATTACACTGAAGTTGCGTAAGCTACAACAATGGCTACGAGAATCTGATTCCTTAATAGTTAGTATATAATATAAGCTGAGCTAAACTAAGCTAAAAGTCAAGGTACGTACCTATGAAATCAATAATGAGCCGGCCATCGGAGAACCTTCCGGCAGGCCTACGAAAATAGGTCTCCCCATTAGGCGGTGTGACTCTTCTAAATGTAGCAGACAGTCCTCCAGTATCGGAGCTTGAGGCGCCAAAGTTAAAGATTGCAGGAAAGTTGCAAACTTTGGAAGCAAATACAGGGTTCAGTGTGGCAGCAGTCAGTAAAAGCGTAAACAAACAAGAGAGAGGAATTTTAAACTTGAGAATGCTATGAGTCTCCATATTGGGTTAACCAAAGAGAGCGATGCAAATGGGAAGGAAACGAGGGGAAGTTTGATGTTTATAACTTACAGGGAATGGTCAGCTCCCTCTCTCGACATATACAGACATATTTACAAACTCGTAATGAAAATTTTTTTGTCAAAGCTGGCGGCTTGACCATTCCTCATAGAAATCTAAAATTCTACTTATAAGTAAAGGTCTGCTCCCTCTCTCTACACTATTCATACAAATAATTCTACTTGTTATCCCTCCCTGTCATACACTATACTTATTTTAATTTTTTTATTTTTTCTATAATAAATATATGGTATATAGATAATAAATAGAACAATTTAATTAATTTAACAAAAATAAAATATAATAAAAATAAAAAAAAAAATTAAATATATAAAATATGTGGTGTGTTGGATGATGCATCCTTCCTGTACATATTTATTCGGAGAATTTGAAAAAAAAAATTCTATTTACAGTCTTCACTTGGGGACTACATATGTAGGCCTTTTATTAAATGTAAAAAAATATTATTTTATGAGAAAAATTTTAAAGATAAAATTATCTAATCTTACATTGCAGTTTCTAATAAAGACTGTACATAATATTGCTAGATTGAAAACCCTTTCTACACCCATTCAATTAATGCTATTATATTGCATATATATATATATATATATGATCTTGACTTGTTATAAGATCTATTTTACTATATAAAATTGGGATTTAAAATATTTATAATTATTCTTTAATAATTATTAAATGATTTTTAATTAGTAATTGAGCTCATTTTTTTTATCAAATTCTAAAATGTAAAAATTATATAATTTTATCTCATTATTTAACTATAATTTTTTATAAATTATCTCATCACATTTAATCTGAATTACGAAAGGAAACAGCACATAAAACATATCTTTAGGACAATTTATCTACGTGTGTTTTGAAATAAAATGCGGTTCCATGAATACCCTTAACAACGAGCTTTATTTATTTTTTTAATAGAATTTTACTATTTGTTAATACAGCATTTATAGGAGACCCATTAATATATAATTTAAATAAAATAAAAAAATAAATAATTTTTTTGCACCATTGATGTTTAAAAATAAAGTTTATAAATAAATTTTTTTGTTTAAAGTTTACAATTTATAATTTAACTTGATATTTATGTCACTTTCTACGGCCTCTTTAGTGCGGTTCGAAATCATCTCAGCCTTGGCTCTACGTAGGACTTAGGAGTCATCTAGTAGGGTCTAAAGTTGTCCATCGAACCTGGTCATTAACGCAATCTCACCTCCTATCGTAGATAATGTGGGGTGAACACAAGCCGGCAACTTTGACCCTAACCTCGAGTGTATAACCAGGCAAAGGTTATTGGATAAATCCAAGATTAAAGAAAATTAACAGGGAAGAATTTCACTTTTATTATTATTATTATTATTCTGAAGAAAGAACGGTATCTTAATTTTATTAATAATTTTTATTTTTAATAAAAAAAAAAGTTTGTGGCTACAATCATACATATGGGATTACAAAATAAACAAAAAGACTAAATCCAAGCATTAAAATAAATAAATAAATAAAATACAAAGAAAATCAACCTGAAAAAAATTCAACCCTGTGCGACCCAACATCTGAGTACGCTCAAAACCGTTTAAAGATTGTGAACAAGCGAACATACCATAATTGCAACAATCCCATAATTTCTCCCTAATAATCTTCGACACACGTACCATAAATTGCATCGTAAAAGAGGACAATATTCAAACCATAAGAAAAGAGGGGAGTGCCGTGTTGAGCATGAAATACGAACTCTCACAAAAATGAAATTTAGGCGCTACATAGTTTAATGAGATACATCAATTCTATTTTTAAAAAATATATATTTATAATCTAATATATTCACACAAATAAGTTTGTTAAGTATTTCTTCTTAGGTGCTATTCGAATAGTACTTGATCTGTTAACGTATCTGCAGCAAAGATATGACTTGTAGTTTTAATTAGAGTCTGTTGGTAAGGACGTTTCTTATTCATTTGCTAGAGCATTCTCATTGGAATAGTCAAAATCAAAAATTTTAGTTAATATAAGAAAATTTTGACTTTAACTATTCCATTCACGTCAAATTTTCACATCCACACCAAGAGATCGAAGAGAGAGTTTTAAAAAGAAATAATATAATAAATATTTACTCCATCTACAGTTACAAGCAAATATCTCTTGTCGTGACAGAAAGAAAAGGTCTTGGATTCGATCCAAGACCAATAATAGGATTTTCAATGAAAAAAAGGGAAATTTTAGCAGTGGAGTTGAAACCTAATTAGCAAGAGCATATAAATTGATGGTATTGGTTTGCGGTCAAGGAGTGTTGAGTTTGTTTTCAAAGCATTGTTTCAAATTTCGTACCGTACCACGGCCGATATATGCCGTATCAGCTACTGATCCGGTATAGAAATTTCATCTGTTTCATACCGGTTCAAATACCGGCCGATATTTCGGTCTTCACTTTTTTTTTTCATTTCTTCAAACTACAAGTTCATTTTTTGACTCCCAATTCATACCAGACTATTTATAATTTATATATATATATGTATTTATGTATAATTTATTCATATATCGACTATCTCGAAACGGTACACAAACGGTATCGATACTGAAATATTTCGTTCCAGTGCCTTGACCAGTATAACATCCAGTACGGTATTCAAAACATTGTTTCAAAGGTCGAAAATGGAAAGGTAGAGGGAGATGGAGAGGGAGGTTGGCCTTTGGTTACGAAATGGAGAGGGAAAGGGAAATTGAAACACACCGTTTCATTGAGAACATAAAACGTAAACATAGTTGTTTAATTAAATAATGTGGGCTACCATGAAATATCTTGCATGTTTATTTTTTGAGTAATGTTAGGTACAAATTCTAAATATATAAATTCATATTAAGTCCTTTGTAAAAAGTAGTCTATTTTTTTAAAAAATAGATTTGTTTATTTAAGACTTATACAAGTCATTTCTCTTTTTATTTATAATTATATATTAAGGCGTGAATAGGAATTTAAACTTGGTGACACGCCATTTTCAAGGGTACAGGTGGATCCGAAAACGCTCCAGTTGAAATCTGAGCAAAGACAAACTTGTTGGCAGCCTCAGTATAGTGAATTCCATCCCAGTTTACTCTGACCGAGGGGCGCTCACATGAACCAACAAATATTTGGCTTCCATTCACTGTCACCGTTCCTCCACACCCAACACTATTGCTGTAGTTGTACTTTCCTCCATACCCACAACATGCAACAAGTGGAAGCTCAAATCCTACACATTTCTCAACCCAAACATGAATATGATCATAAAAATAATAAACATTGAGAACAGAAACAACCATTCTTATATTACCAAAGCAAGATTTTAATTTGTGAAGTTAGAAATGACAAAAAGAAATGAACTTTTTGCAATATAATAAGGCTTACCGTGTTTCTGTGGTTCTCTATAAAGGGAGTACTTGACAGAGTAGACATCTACATATGTGATTGCAGCTAAAGGAAGATCGATCCTGAGTTGAACAATGGCCTCCTTCAACTTGTGATTGAAAGACTGAGCTACATCATTATAAGGCTTTGCACAACCATAGTTGTCCCTTTGAGCTGATGGAAAAGTGGCCAAAATATAGGGAAGGCAACCAATTGGTCCAGTATTGTGGATCCAAAATGATCTAGCTCCCAACTTGTATATATTCTGCATCATCATCGTTAATTTCACTTGATTATTATTAACAGAAAACAAAACAAAGGTTACCTCTTTTTCTTCTTTCCTTTTTTTTTAGTCTTAATTTACCTTAACATTAAGAGAGAACTTGTTAAGAATATCGGGGATGGAAGCATTGACCTCCTCTACAGTCATGTTACCAAAGAATCCCTCACCAAGATCATTCTGACCGATATCAAATGTGTATAAAGCTTTAGGAAAATAATCCTTCTTGGGCATCAAATGTGCATATATTCCTCCTAAGAGGGAAACAAATTCCAAATTGAAAGCATAAAGGTTGTTGATGATACAGATGTTTTATAAGCACTCTCAAAAAACCAATTACATTAAGGAACAAAACAAGTAGTGGGGTACCCATTTTACCTTGTCGTCTTATAATCTGTGATCTTTCTTTGAACTGCTCAAATTGTGAGTATTGGATATTGAGGTAGAAGGGACTAAATCCACCTGCAGGTATAATTCTGGATGGTAGTCTGATTGTGGATGCAGACGTTGCAAAGTTTGCACCGTGTGTGAAGTTAGCTCCCAAGGAATCAAGGTATGCACTCAGATATGGAAGACCAACACCCATTGCTGTGACCATTCAATTAAATGAAACGATTGAGAATTCATATCATGTAAGATAATGGGAATTAACCTAATCTAGTCCTTAGCACTGTGTCCATACTATTGGACTTGGAAGTTTGCTTTACAAGATTTGTGCCGTGGACAGTACTCGGTCAAAACTCTAATGTGCCCTGCTTCCACCGGGTCTCATATGAGGTCCACGTGTATGAACGGCTGATGGGATTAATCAATGTCCAATAAATACAGGACCACCCTTCTCCTGACATTGCACTCTCTGTTTAGATTTAGGATTTGTTTGTTTGAAAAGTCTAATAAAACATCTTAATTTAAACTATTTCACTACTTTTTACAAGCTATTTCACTTCTATATACAGAATCATCATCTCATCTCCATCCATCCATTAAAATGATGAAAAGCACTGGTTTTGAGAATCCATGCGTCGTATTGGTTTTACTAATTGCAGAATGTCTACATAGCTTACTTCTGAGGAGGTGCTCTAGATAGTTTTTCTGCAGGAGAACTCATGATTCTACTTTGGCTACTCGGCTGTTTTATCGTGTTTAAGTACTGTGTCCATGGATCTTCATGGGCCTGTTAGTACTACAAATTCAGGCCATATAGTGGGTCTCTTTCCGCAACATTTTACTAAATGAAATTCTATTCATTCTACCATTACACTGAAGTTGTGTAGGCTAATACAGTGGCTATGAGAATGTGATTCCTTAATAGTTAGTATACAAATATAAGCTGAGCTATGCTAAAAGTCAAGGTACGTACCCATGAAATCAATCGTGAGCCGGCCATCGGAGAACCTTCCGGCAGGCCTGCGAAAATAGGTCTCCCCATAAGGCGGTGTGGCTCTTATGAGGCTAGCAGACAATCCTCCAGTATCAGAGTTTGAATCGCCAAAGTTAAAGATTGCCGGAAAGTTGCAAACTTTCGAAGCAAATACAGGGTTCAGTGTGGTAGCACACAGTAAAAGCGTAAAGAAGCAAGAGAGAGGAATTGTGAACTTGAGAATGCTAGGAGACTCCATACTGGATTAAGCAAAGAGAGTGATGCAAATGGGAAGGAAACGAAGGAAGTCTGATGTTTATAAGGAAAGGTCGGCTCTCCCTCTCTACAGATATAGACATATTTACAAACGCGTATTGAAAAAATTGTTGTGAAAGCTGGCACCGCTTTGACCATTCTTCGTAGATATCAATGGAGGTTCGGGGATAAGAATTCTAGTCCCAAACTCAAAATTTTCATCTCATCATTACAATTTTTTCAAATTTATATACAAAATATAATAAATAATTTAATTTTTTCAAATCTCAATACAACTTTTTCAAATCTCAAAACCATAATAATATTAAAAATAATATTTTAAACTCTCGTCTCAAACTCAAAATTTTCATCTTTATCCAAATATCTGAGTCGTACGACTTATTTTATCTGTATATCCAAACGATTAAAACTGTTTTTAACGCATCTTGCTGTATCTCTGCACTGTAAATATTAACTCAGACAACCTGAAAACCCCCTTGTGAAACCCATCTCATCTCCTTCATGCCTACCCATCCCCCTCTGACACCAGCGGTGGATGTAGCACCGCTCTATTGCATATATGCCTTATCTTGCCTTGATATAAGATCTATTTTAACATATAAAATTGGGATTTAAAATATTTATAACTATTATTTTATAATTATTAAATAATTCTCAATTATTAGTAGGGTTCACTTTTTTTTTTTATCAAATTTTAAAAATTAAAAATTATTTCATCTTGTCTCATTATTCAAATATACATTTTATAAATAATTTCATCTCATCTTAATTTAAAAATCTCACTATTATTAAAAATATCTCATTTCATCTTAATTACATAACTAACTAAACGAGTCATAAAACATATCTTTAGGACAATTTATCTACGTGTGTTTTGAAATAAAATGCGGTACCATGATTACCCTTAACGATAAGCTCTTTTTTTTCATAGATTTAGAAATTTCAAACCTCGTCACGGTTGATGTAACATATTGATTTAGTTTTATCCGACAAATACAAAATCAAAGAAAAAATAAGCTGTAGAAAAAGTAGGCATCAAGCATCAAGCATCAAGCAAGAAGCAATGTTTTTTTTGGAATGCTACGTTTTCTTCTTGTTTTTTCTCTTCAAGAGAGCGGGCGCACCTGAATTTCTCTAAAATCCTCTTTGCTGTAGCAACGAGATGCACGAATACAGAGATGAAGGGCAGGTTGGGAGCTGGGAAGAATACAGAGATGAGAGAAGAGGATCAGTAGCGGGAGAGTGGAACGATGGAGAAAATAGTCGCGCCAAAAACAACTGAATATTTTAATGTAAAGTAATATATAGCCACGTGAATCTCCTGTCCAAATGTTGTCGGTCGAAATAGTTGAAGCTAAAAGTACTGAGTTCAATAAAATTACAATTTAATCAATATTTGATTAGAAAGCATACACAAAAATTATAACAGATTCAATAAAGTTACAATAATTTTAACTAAACTGTATTGATCCACTATTAATAGTCTTATATTTTGAAGAAAACTGCCAAACTTGAGCTAAAATTTAGTTTTAGGCAGTCCACTCCTACTGCTCTAACCTGGTCATTATCAAAATCTTAACGCCTATCGTCCATGATGTGGCCGGGTGAACACAAACCGGAAACTTTGACCCTAAACTCGAGTGTATAACCAGACAATGGTTATTGGATAAATCCAAGATTAAAGAAAATTAACAGGGAAGAAATTGTGAGCACAATATTCAAACCATAAGAAAAAGAGAAAGAATGCCGTGTTGAACATGAAATACGAAATTTCCCAAAATTAATATTTACGTGCTGAGTAGTTTAACAAGATACATTAAATCTTTTTTTTTTTTTTTTTTTTTTATAAAAACAAAAAGCAGCTGTTATCATTTATTCATCAGAAAAATTAATATTTAAGATTAAATACATTTTAAGATATCCATATATCAAACATGATATCATAAACTAAAATAATATATTTAGAGGTCCACCTTTACATTGTTTTTTTTTTTTTTTATTGATCTGGTCTTCATTATTGTTGATACTCTCTACAGATAAATATCTAAATGATGACACTCTACCTGAATAGATACTCAATCTCACCTTTCATAGAAAGATACGACTCAACCTATACAGATAAACGTTCGAGAAACGAACACTTTTTTTTATTTTAATTAAAAATAAGGAAATTAAAAAGAAAAGCAGTAAGATAGATGGAAAAAGAGAAAAGTTACAGGCCGGTCAGCTATAAAACACATTTTTACAGTAGATCAATAATCACGTGCCATATAAGCACTTCATGGAAATAACCAATAGACTCACATACACCCAATAGGCACTTCACGTATGTACTATTTCCTCATCTCCTCTGTTATTCAGACTTTCAATACATCCCCTTTCTCCTCCAACTAGTTTCGCGCTGACAACCAACACAGTTCTTGCGCCCATGACGACGACGAAGACGGCATTCATAAGTATTTCCTATGCAATTTATTCTCTAAATTAAGGGTTTTATTCTCTCATATTTTCTAATTTTTTTATTATCTAGATTTAAGGTTTTATTATTGAAGAAGTAATCCTGATTCATTGAAAAAAAAATGATTCTAAGGCTAAAATTGGGCTAACTAATCACTTACTTCCTCCAACCAGTGCCCCAGCAATATTTTGAATTTTGGAATGAGATTTTGAACGTTACAACTTCTCTCTTTTGAAATCAACCTTGTATATAGGGAAGGTAACTACTTAGCCGATGGTTTGGCTAACTTTGAGGTAGTTGGAAATGATGCATTTTTGTTTGAAAAATGATATTTGTAATCGTAATTATGCAAGTGCCATGCAGTTTTTTTTAAAAAAATGAATTAATATGGGACTCACATGAAAAAAAAACCAACTTTTTAATCGTGGATCCTACTCATTTTCAAAATGATTGCACAGTATTTACATATTTTACGACTGCATGTAGCATTATTCTATTTGTTTTTCTACCTCTACGAACGCAACTTTCAAAAATGCCAATTGGAATCCTTGCAATGGATCCACTTGGCCTACCAGCTCTTAGACATGATTATTGGCTTAGTATACTTTTACCTTGCATATGGTCATATATATTAGGGCTGTTCATCCGGGTTCCGACCCGGAAATCTGAGTATACCCAAACCAGAACCCGGATTTGAAATCCGGGCCGGAACCCGGACCGGATTAGCCCGGATCAGATCTAGGCCGAAATCCGGATAAATCCGGATTTTGTAAAACCCGGATTCCGGGTTTCGGATTCAACCCTTTTTTTTCGGCTTTGAAAGCATAATTTTTTTTTTTAGATTTTTTAAGAAAAATCAATGTTGAAAAGCAAAATTCTCTTTATGTAAAAGCCTATATTTATTATAGCAATTTTTTAAAAAATGTTGAAAATCATAGGTTTTTTTTTTTTAAAGCCTATATTTTGTGAAAATTTTTCTAAGAGGTAATGTTAAAAAGCATAACATTGTTCAGAATAATAAAATATATAAAAATGAAAAACTAAAATGCATGCAATCCACTACATATTACATTACATTACAAAATATAAAATTACAAGATATGAGTTCCATATCAATAACATAGTCTTCCATGTGATTTAATCACATCAAATAAAACTTCAAATATATTTGTTGTAGCCACCCAAATGGAAGATAACCGTCACATTGAATTGAATTCCTAGTTCTCTACAGCCCACCAAACTGAAGAGTAAGAATGTATTTCAACAGAGAAAAACATAAACCATAGAAGGGAACACTAAGAGCATGATGATGATCTTGAGTTTTGAATGTGAAAATATAAAATTTCTCTATACAAATTCTCAACCCATTTATCTGTTGGTGATAAGGAAATCATTTCCCAATCAATGCTAATAAATGGTGAATGAACAACCATATGTCATCCATGTACCTGCAATATCCCAGAAAACTTGTTTGGGTTTCTGCCAGATCAGCTCAGATTACACAAGCATGTTAAGAAACTAGTCTCTAGAAGTGGATACCACGAGAGTATACTCCAAAAATACCACGTTCTCTATACATAACCAATCTTGGTTGACAGTCATATATGGTGCAACAGTCTGATATTTCTATGTAACGAGAAATCTGAGTAAATAAGTTATAATTTATAAATGTGGCTGTTAGTCACATCATTATCTGCCATTCAACTAAAGCCACCAATGGTCTTCTAAACTATTAAACTATTAGTCACAAGGGCATGCTGTTCGTGTGCAGATACATGCAATATGAATGCATAATTCATATATATATATATATATATTAGTAGAAGCAAAACGTCCAAGGGACGTTTTCTGCAATTGCTCCAAATAGAACATCGTCTTCTGCAATTGCTCCAAATAAAACAACTGTCAATCGTCCTGTATTATTATCTATCTCAACATAGGCTCGACAACTGGAACAAATAAAAGTAGAATTGTCAATTTTAATGATCTATTCATATGAGGAAATTGTTATATCAGAAGTTATAAATCAAAATATGAAGGAAACATATATACCGTGGTTGTGCGATTCTGGAGTTCTTGTAAATAACACAGTTAGTGAAGAATTCATCAATATTAAACCGCTAACCTTATTTTTCAACAAAAACGGTGGCCAGCTTTTTAGATCAGACAAGCACCGCAAGTTTTTTCAGGTTTTCTGTAGCTGTCAGGCGCCGCAGAGCTATGATGCTACATCTTCTTGTCTCTTGTAAAGAGACGCTTCACGAGAGATGCCGTGAAGCAATAGAGGTGCTTAGTCATAATTTTCTCTATAAAAGAAATATTCAGCTCATCTTCATTCGCATCCCATCTTCTTTACTTTTCTGTAATTAGTCTGCATTCTTACTCTGCAATCTCTCTCTGCATTCTTACTCTACAATGGCCCAGCAATCTTCTCGTAACCAATACGTGAGGTATTCTACACCATTTTCACCAGTTGTTTCTGCTTCTGCTGTAGGTTCTATAGTACAATACAATAATGATCTGGCTAATAAGTCAGATGTTGAAGCTATCTACGAGCTTGTAAATCTCGGTACCCATTACTCTTCAGCTATTTATGCATTTTCTCAGCGACTACAATCCAAACCTTATGATTTGGACAAACTCAATGAGAAAATTTCTATCCTTCAGCGACTTCTTCAGGAGTCTCACATGAAGATAGAAGCAATAAAGCAAGAGAATAGGAAATTAAAATCCTTGCTTAATTCTTCTTTTAGATTGCCTACTCCTTTAGACAGAGATGCTACGCAAATTTTAGAGGAGCAAGATCGTTTGAAGAATGAGGCGAAGAGCCTCAAATTTCTGTAATTTTGTTTCGAGATAATAAAATAATATCTCACAAATATTTATATTGTGTATCTATCTTCTGGTAGATATTCTGTGTGCTCTATTTTATATTTGGTAGCTAAAATCATATTCTGCGCAGATGAGGGTTGCATTCACTTCTACGTTTAAAGTGAAAACTAATAGATCTAAACGAATAGATATAGATCTGTCAATACACAACAAAAATACATGTTCAACACCCAAAAAAATCAATTTTTTTTCTCTTTCAAAAAATCAACTCGGAGATGAAAATAAAAGAAAGATGACTTAGAAAATAGAAAAATAAAAATAGAAGGAAGCAGTTTTGATGGTTTTGCTTTGCCTTTTGTGGTTTAGAGGGTGCAAAAGTGGTTTTGTTGTTCTGGTGAATACCTTGAATTGCAGCAAAACTCGTACAGCTTTCCTCCGCTTAGCAAAGGTCACCTGCGTGTTGATCTTGTTCTCGATCCTCAACATGAACAAAAGAAAAGAAGAGAGAGAAAAATTTACTTTCGGAGAGAAGATGAAAGAGAAAGTGAAGATGAAAGTCTGAAAGAAAAAAAAACTTGAATCAAAAAGAAAAAAAAACATATGAACACAGATAGAAAAAAAAATTGGTTTTGTGGATCTGAAAAATAGAAATCAAATGAAAGGAAAAAAGAAACTTGAATAAATTTTTTACAAACAGATACAAAATAAACGCAAGAAAATTAACCAAAAACAGATCTCTTCATATTTTTGTAGATGTGTTCAAACCTGTTTGTAGGGGAAGAAGCTGTGAAGAGATGGTGGGCGGAGGTGATGCGACGGCGCCTGAAACGGCTTAAAACCTTGCGACTTAGATGAGCTGTAGGTGGCTAACGGTGGCTCGGATGGAGGTGAAACTTGGTGGGGATGTTCACTGGTGAGAGGGGAAGAAAACTGGGTGGGTGGTGTACGACACCTCCACCGGACGGGGGTGCAATGGCCGGCCGAAGGAGGGGCGACGGGAAGGAGGAAAGAGAAGGGGAGAGAACGGGGAGAGAGAGAAAAGAAGAAAGAAGAACGGGAGAGAAAAAAAAAATGCAAGGGAAGAGAAAAGAAAGAAAGAAGAAGAAATAATTATCTTTACTGTGCATTTCGAATTTTTTGTTATCGTTACTGTGCAGGAATCGAATTATTATATTACTGTGCATAATTACTGTGTAGTCATGGAAATTTTTGACGATTTATAGAATTTTTTATTATATTTACTGTGCATTTTGAATTTTTTATTATTATCTTTACTGTGCAGGAATCGAATTATTATATTACTGTGCATAATTACTGTGTAGTCACGGAAATTTTCGACGATTTATAGAATTTTTTATTATATTTACTGTGCATTTTAAATTTTTTATTATTATCTTTACTGTGGAGGAATCGAATTATTATATTACTGTACATCGTTACTGTGTAGTCACAGAAATTTTCGACGATTTATAGAATTTTTTATTATATTTACTGTGCATTTTGAATTTATTATTATTATTTTTACTGTGCATGAATCATTTTTTATTATATTTACTGTGTAGGAATCAAATTATTATATTACTGTGCATCTATTACTGTGCGAGGGACCCACGATTAATTCGTCCCTTCTTTCTTACCATCTCTCTTACTGTTTATTACTGTTTATTAAACACGGAAACGGAATGAGAGTTTTACTGTTTATTATTACTGTTTATACTGTTTATTATATACGGAAACGGAACGACAAATATTACTGTGCTTTACTGTAGTTAGCGCATAGGCGCTTATTATAATAGATAGATATGGACCCCTAGACACCATGCGTTATGTATCCAATGTATACTTCCCTATCATCACCGACTTTCTTTTTTCTTTTTTCCTTTCGTTTTCCTTCTTGTCATGTGAATTTGATCACATCATGATCAGGTACGTACCGTAATTAGTGTTTCTATATTTTACAGATTATAGTTTAATTATAAGTTCTATTTTTTCCATTTAAATGCAATATTTCATTTTTGTTATATATTATATGAGAAATGGTTGAAACAAACTCTAAATAGACAACCCCCATACAAACTCTTGTAAAAAACTAGACCCTATCTAAAAAAAATGTTAAAAAATTATTTTTATTAATGGGATCCATTTTTTTTTATATAAAAGACTTATAGGACACTTATTCTATATGAATATACATGTAACATCAATTAATTGTTGACCATGATCAGCTGCATGCATTCTATTACTAAATTCTTTCATTTAGTTTTTTCTCGCATTCATTAATTATGTCAACCAGGGTTTCACAAACAATTGGATTGGGCCTTCTCATCATCTTTAATAAGCATTAACAAACCTTTCAAAAATGAAAACTGAACGACTGAGCCCTCGTCATCAGAGGGTTGGGTTCTAGCCCAACCCATCAAATCAAATTCAACAAGATTGACTCGGCTCGTAGAATCATGGGCCATGGCACTCTCATCCTTCCAGTGCCAGCCCATACAAATTTAAAACTTCTAATAGTCAATTTCATTCAAATAGCGAGTTCTATCATTTCTCTGTAGGCAATCTCAACCTGAAATCGTTCTAATGATCAAGGTTTTTGTAGAATAACAGAATATTGATACTTTCAAATGCCTTTTATCATGTACAAAAACCACTTGAGAACTTGCAAGAACGACTGGAATGCAATAGTAAGCAGCATACAAACAGGAAAATTATAAAATGGGATATCCTTCCAACTCAGATAAAGCCACAGCATTGTCCACAATGTCATGGCTCCAAGCCTTCCAACACACATCAATACAATCCAAAATCTAACATTCACCCACTTCTCCATAGCAAACAATCAAAGCCGATTCTACACAGTTTACAACTTGGGTATGCTCTGTTCCTCAACACAACAGCACAAGAGACAAAACAACAAATATCTTAAATCCTAAAATCGTAAAAGCCAAAGATGGACAGACTCGCCATTCTGACTTTTTAATAACTTACTAATTTTTTGTTTGTCTTGAATCCTTCAATTGGAAAATAAATTGAGCCCCAATAGGTGAGGAATTGAACAAAAACCTCGAAAAAAAGTAACATAAACAAAACAAAAAAAAAAAACCCAAAATCAACGAAGAGAGAATGCAATAGAGGGAAGAAAGAAAACTTACCAAAACCACTTCCACCGTTCGGCATCGCAAATAGCTTACTGAGACATAGAGCAGATGAGAAAGTGATTTCGGGAGGGGCTAGGGCATCATAGACACAGACGCAAAGCACAGAGAGAGAGAGAGAGAGAGAGAGAGAGAGAGCAGATGAGAGAAAGGAAACTGGGGGACGAGGGTATCTAGGAATCTGGGGGGACGAACTGGGTTTGGGGGAGGGGGGTGCGGGTGGTGACGGCTAGGGCAACGCCCTTTTTCCTTTTATACAACCCGGGTACCGGGTATACAACCCGTGACCCGGATTTAAAATCCGGTATCCGAACCGGATTTGTATGGTTTTTAAAATCCGAATTCTGGACTGGGTCGGGTTTTGAACAGTCCTAATATATATTACACTAATTATAGCAATATATATTACTTGATGAAAAAAAGAAATAAAATAATGCAATCATGAATTAAGCAATAACCAGGATAGCAATTTTATTATTTGCCATAGTCTTAATCGTTTAATTTGAATGGAACTTTATCTCCTTATTGACAACATGCAAACTCATCACAAAACAAAATATTACAACTCCACTACATTATTCAAATCTCCTTATTAATCATGTCATCCCTGAATTATAATGCTAGTGGCTAGATTAACCCTCTTTAATTATGTGGTTTTCCTAGTATTAATGTTTACATGTGACTAAAAAATAATGTTTACAGTACATATCTTCCCTCGCTCAGTTTTATTTCATACTTTGAACAATAGGGTAATTCTTCAAGTGTCTTTATAGATTTATTTCAGTTTGTAAGTTAGGAACTTGAGCATTTTTGTCTTTTATATTAATTTCACAATTCTCTGTGCAAGAAGATCTACTCACCAGGTCTCAAGATATCAGGTTGCATGAATTATGAATACATCAAGAGATCATGTTGAGATTTTGGACAGTTCTAATTCTAGCACTAATGAAGTTTAGATAATTGAAAAGGATGGTGAGGTTGATGTCGACGGGAACATACCTGAGGAAGGCAATACAATGTTATCTTCGTATGTAGGGCCGAATGTGGGGCTAGAGTTTAACGACGTGGAGGATACACTTATTTGCTATAAAGTCTTCTCCAGATGAATTGGTTTTAGCATTCGAACAAATCATACTCGTTGTCAGGCATAGAAAAATCATTAATTGGTGTAGACTATGTGTGTTCAAGAGAATGGTTCCGTCAGTATAATCTTAAACTTAAAGAGAGAGCAAGACCCGAGGCTCCGAAAGCAAAGTGCGGGTGTAAGGCGATGACGGAAATAAAGAAAAATAGAAGCAAATGAGTTGTGTCCAAATTTGTACTCCAGCATAATCATGAGTTGTTGACACCTTGGAGTACAAGTTTGCTTCGCGAGCATAGACGGGTGACTCCTGCTCAAAAAAAATTAATAGACACGCTAAATGAGTCGGAGATACCAATACGAAAAATAATATTCGTTTTGAGTAAGGAGCACGGCGGTAATTATAATATTGGTTGCATTCCTAGGGACATTCAAAATTATTTGGGCCATGGAAGGAAGCAACTTCTTGAAGAGGGAGACGCACAAAAGTTATATGAGTACTTTTTGAAAAGCGAAAGTAATAATTAAGACTTTGTATACTCGATCCAAGTTGATGGACATGAGTCGATGGGAAATTGCTTCTGGGCAGATAGTAGATCACGAGCTACATATCAATATTTTGGAAATGTTGTTATGTTTAACGCTACATACCTAACAAATCGGTACAAGATGCCCTTTGTCTCATTCACTGAAGTTAACCATCATCATCAATATGTGATGTTTGGTTGTGTATTATTGATGAATGAGACAACCGAGTCTTACACATGGTTATTGAAAACTTGGCTAGAAGTAATGCTTGGTCGTGCTCCGTCTACAATAATAACTGATGATGACAAGTCAATAACTAAGGCCATCGTGGAGGTATTGCCCAATACAATTTACAAATTGTCCTTATGGCATCTCCTACAAAAAGTACTTGAACATCTAGCTTATATTTACAACAAATATCCACAATTTAAATATGATTTTGACCACTGTACTAATAATACACTAACTATTGAGGAGTTTGGGTTGGAGTAGACTGAAATGTTATTGAAGTATAAGTTGGAAGAAAATAGTTGGTGGCAAACTATTTATGTGAAGAGAGAAAAGTGGTTGTTCGCTTACTTGAGATCTATATTTTACGTTGGAGTGTCCACAACTCAACAAAGTGAGACTATGAAAAAGTTTTGTAAAGACTATGTTCGTTCAAGTACGATGATAAGTGAGTTTGTCCATCAATATGAAAAAGCTTTGAATGGCTGTTATCTAAGTGAGAAACTGAAAGATGTGAAGACAAAAATATCGAGACTAATTATGAAAAATTGTCTAAATATTGAAGAGGCCGTGTCCAACCTGTATACCAGAAAATCATTTTTGATCTTTCAAAAAGAGTTACTTAGTAGCCAATGGTTCAAGTCACACAAAACACATGAGAAAAATGGAAGGAGAATTTATTTAGTGGTCATTGTTGGGAGAGAGAAGCTGGCATATGAAGTTATACTGGGGAACGATAAAAGTGTTGTGTCTTGCACGTGTCTTAAGTTTGAATTTATTGGCTTTCTATATCGGCACATTCTACACGTTTTGACAAGAAAAAATTATTTGAACCTTGTATTGCAATCATATGTGTTAGAGAGGTAGACTGTCAATGCAAAGAGTCTTATGGTACAAGGGATATGTGTCGATGAAGGTTCATTGGAGACAATCCCAACTGCCTTTGATAAGAAACATCGTTTGATGAGATGTGAACACTATCTATTAAGAAATATGAACATGTTTCACGAGGAGTATAGACTATTCATCAAGAGCTTTTCTTGATGAGTGATGATGATAGTGGTGGTAACACAGAGAGACATGTGGTCCAGAGCCAAATAGTTTCAGAATTTTCATTGCAAGATCCTCCAATCATTGTTTCTAAAGATAGGCCCAAAACTATACGACAAAAGAATCCAAAGGAAAATGTGCCAACAAAGAAGTGACAATGTAGCATTTGTAAACAAGAAGGGCTTGTTAGAACGAAATGTTCATCACAGAGGCATTTGCAATGATTTCATTATGTTTCTAATTATGCCGTATGTTCCTTGTGTGAAGCTTTTAACTTGATAAAGAATTTTTTAATTTATAGTAGTATGGGTGAACCAAGTTCAAATACATTACCTCCAGACCCGACCACTATGTCAACAGCATTTGATATGTATGAATACTAATCTTATCTTATTTATTTTATATTTAAATGTTTGATTTGGTCACCTATGCTCATCCATTTCTAAAAATTTTTATTGGTTTGTAGGAATATGTAATTCCCAACAATGTCACAAGATGAAGAGTATGGAGCATCGTAAAATTTTCACTTTTCAGAAGAGAATTAATTATTGGACAGTTGATGGAGTGGAATTTAATAAGAGTTTGTTGTTTCCTAGTAGGATTCCTTTTTGTAGCCATATTATTTTGTATACACTAACTTTTGTTTCTGTAAAGATGAATCTGGTTGGTTGAATGTGGTTTGGTCATAAGAAGGAAAGTTGTAAGTTGGCTCTAATGATGACCAACATTCCTAACAATGTTGAATTTAATTTGATGTAATGGAGAATTTAGTAATGGAATGGAGAAAAGAAAAGAATCTAGTTCACTTGTTGCTTAAATATATTCACTTGGGTTGCAATTGGACTGGCTATTGCCATTGTGGTTTTTTTAATTTATTTAAATGTTTAAAGTGAGTTTGTACGAGGCTAGTGGCATTGATGAATTGTGGTATGTATAAGCTTGAACGTATTCTGATCGATTGTAAAAAGAGTAGACATATCATTACTTGTATAACTTGTATACAGCCATATATCACTTGAAATGAATACAAAATGAACACAATATTGGATTTCTCTTATCATTGAATGATAAACTAGAGTTATTTAAATGGTTAAAATTCAAACTTTGTCATCATCCCCATTAGAGTTAGGTGAGTTGAATTTAACAAGAGCTCTACTATTAACATTACTCGTTTAATAAACACAATGACAGAGTCCTGGAACTGCTCACACAATAAGAAAAATAAATACAACTTGTCTTGATAAGCCAAGTACATCTTAATGAATCGTTAACTGATTTACAAAGCATGAAGGCTCATAAAATTTTAACGTAAGAAATAACGCAATAAATAGAATCCATAATGCAATCAAGATATATTTGTACTTCTTGTTCATCGATTGGCATTTTATGTGTTCCATTCTTGCACGTTCAGCTGCTATCCTTTCATTTCTTCAATGTGTTAATTCCAAAGTTCGTTTACAACAATTCGGTTGTTCCATTTCAAGATCAACCCATTTGAAAAAACCACACTATTTTTTATCCTTATAATTTGGACAATTGAAAAACCGCCTCCCAAAAATTTTCTGGGTTGCCTGACGTCCGCATTTTGGAGGGAATGCCACAATAAGGTGTCTCCTCCACTACTTTCCATATTGCTAACAAAAGAGAGAGAGAAAAAAACACTCCATCAAATCATGCTTTTTAGTCATGAATTTTACTAGTTCCTAATTAAAGCTTTTTAGTTTCGAAATCATGCTGGACATGCTAAACATGAAGACCTACACCAATATAGAATTGCACCAACATTACAGAGAAATATCATTGTGTAAATACATAAGTTTTTCATTTCGAGATTTATGAGTAAATATGAAGTAGACACACACCAAAAAATAAAAAAGATTTATGAGATACTACATGATGACATATCTAGGCTGACTCCTCCTCTCAGAGAAGTTGAGCACTAAGCCTTACTGTTTCTAATCTCTGCTATAGAAGAACTGAGGGTCATATTAAGGCAAAGTTCTATTGATACCAGTATTAGGAAATGGCATTTTCAACGTTAGGAATAATTTTTAGTAAATTCATGAGTACAAGAGCTAACAGTGATAACATCCAGTCATGACATATCTGCAAGAGCTACAGTCTAATATAAGTCAATAAGACTCACATTTGTTGGTCAGAAATGATTCTAGATCTTTTGAGATATAAGGCGCCACCAAATGCTTTATTGAAGTAAAGTTGCAGTGAAGAAAATGACATTCCCATAGTATAAGCAACATAAGGATAATATATGCCTTAGTGAGGAGCTTGAGGTTTGGACTAAAGGTCATTATGAATAAGCTTGCTCTCAGTTTATTTAAACATGTTCAATGTAGATTAGAGTTTGCAAGCGTCTGATTCAGCCTGAAAAAGCATGTGTAGAGGAAGAATGATGAAAATACCATGGCCAGCAAAGTTCACAAGGCATCAAACCTAAACTGCAATCATGGATCCATAAAACTAGACTTCGTATAGTTGGGACATATCACTTTGCTCAGTTAGTGAAATAAATATGGATAGACATGGCTTCTGTGTTAAAAAAAAAGCATGTCTTCTCGGTTTACTCGAGTACTCAATCCATCGGCAAAAGTAGAAAATGCAAACAAGAGTAATATCAACAGTTATGATTCAGCAGCCTTTTTCTTCAATAATAAAGACATTTTAGCCTCATGATCATGTTTTCTGTTTTAATGAATCAGGATTGCTTCTTCAATAATAAAGAAGTTTTAGCGACTGGGTTTTTGTTGGTTCAGCACACGCAACTTATGTTAATGGCACAGCTCTCTCCAATTGACTTATATAGCATGCAGAGAAGAAACCCCATCTACGCAGAGCAGAAAATGCAGAGAAGAAGAGAAAACAATGTGAACAAAGTGAGGTGTTGGATGTCCAATGCACATCCAAGAAAAAAAAAAATCATAAACTTACAGAATAATCCCCAGAGAATAAAATGAAGAAAATGAAGAAAAAAACTCTAATCATCCGAAAAAGAAGAGAAGAAAATCCCATAAAAAAAATGCAGAGAAAAAAAAATTAGAAAATGAGAGAATAAAACTCTAAATCTAGAGAATAAAATGCAGAGGAAATACCTATGAATACCGCCGTCATCGTTGTGGTGGTGGTTGTGGGAGCAAGAACTGTGTTCGTCGTCGGCGTGAAACCAGCTGGGAAGAGAGGGGAGAGAAATGGGATGTACTGAAAGTATTAATAATAGATGAGAGGGGGAAAGGGTGCCTACGTGAAGTGACTATTGGGTGTATGCGGGTCTATTGGTTTTTTTTCTTCAATGCGGGTCTATTGGTATTTTCATGAAGTGCCTACATGGTACGTGATTATTGGCCTGCTGTAAAAATGTGTTTCATAGTTGACCGGCCTGTAGCTTTTCTCATGCAAAAAAGGATGGACTACAATTTGGACCAACTTCAATTGACTTTCAAATATGTGAAAGCCCACCCGTGAAGTCAACACACTTGTCTCTTTTCATCTACAAAAGTTAGATCTGAAAGGTCTAGTGGTGGCGAGTCATGTGATCTGGCACATGTCAAAAAAAGCTATAGGAAATAGTGGCCCGTGAGGACCACACAAAGATGTTGGCGGCGCTTGAGAACCACTCACTGTGATTTTGGCAAAATCACCACTTTCCTCCGAATAATTTTTAACCTATGAATCTGTTTATGCTATGCATGTCTCGCAGTAGTTGCGGAAAAACTTTATATATGTCTTTTTAAGCATTGAAGAAAACAAAATAAAACTAAGAAAAAAAAAAGTTTGATATACAAGGTGGGGTGAATAGAAAATTGGGGAAAGGAGAGGGAGAAGGAGAAAGTCAAAGTCAAGGCCTCCTCTCCCTCCGATGAAATCAAATCTAGAGCCCATAGTTTTTTAATAGAGAGAAAGGGATCAAATCTATTTTTTTTTAAATATTTACAATCCAATATATTTACAGAACTAAGTTTGTTAAGTATTTCTTTCTAAGTGCTGTATGGATATTGAATTAAAGTTGAGATGAATTGAGATAAAAAGTTTAAGATTGAATAAAATATTATTAAAATATTATTTTTTGATATTATTATTGTTTTGAAATTTGAAAAAATTGAATTGTTTATCATATTTTGAGAAAGAATTTGAAAAAGTTATAATAATTAGGGGTGTGCATCCGGACCGGATTTTTATCCGGTCCGGTCCGGAAATCCGGATCCGGGTGAATCCGGGCGGATTACCGCCCGGATTACACCCGGGCGGTTTTATTTAACACGGATCCGGTTGTAAAACCCGGTAATCCGTAACCGGGTTACGGATCCACGTGTTTTTTTTTTCTTGCCGAAAACGATACCGTTTCGGTCTTTTTTATTTCTTTTCCTCCAACTCTCTCGAAGGCTTGAACGGATTGCTACGCTCACTCAACTTCAGTCTTCTCTCAACCCTAGCCGTGCCGTCTCTCAACCCTAGCCGTGCCATCTCTCATCGCCGTCTCTCAACTCTCTCGAAGCATACGGTATGTTATACTCTCTTTCTCCATCTCTCTCTCGGTTTGGTTGGCTTTTTTTTCTGGGTTTTGTATTGGATTTTCGCTTAAGTTTGGATTTTTTTTTTCTGGGTTTGCATTAGATTTTTTTTCTCGGTTTGGTTGGATTTCATTTTTCATGCTTTTGGTATCTCTGTCTCTGCTTCTCTCTCGGTTTAGTTAGATTTTTTTTTCTGGGTTTGTATTTGATTTTCGCTTCTGTTTGGGTTTGGGTTTGGGTTTGATTTTCTGGATTATGTACTAGAAAGTTGATTGTACTTTGTAGGACGCATTACCTGATACGACCATTTAGACACACATGCAAAATAGATTTTAAACTGTATGTTGAATTGAGATTTTAAACTGTTTTGATCCATTCTGAGCCTTATTGTGTTCTTTAGCTTCCTCACTACATAATTGATAGTAATATTCCATAAGAACCCATCTAAGCCACAAGCTTTTGGCATTTTATGAATATGATAAAATCACATTGAGTAGCAACTCCCACGTTGATTTTTTATTAGTTGGAGTTCGATTTATCATGTTTCTAATGATTTTCAATATATAATAACCTTGACTAATCTTTGTTTAAGTATAAGTCCATATATACTTGATTTTGCTCCAACTTTTATATTATTCAATAATATAGGAAAAAGTGACAACAATTCGACTAGAAAAAATATTAGTGATTTATGCATTATAGCACATAAGTTTTGCGCACTCCTTTTGAGGTCCAATTCCTGCATGAAAACAAAAGATAAGACTCATTCAACAGTTTTCAAATATGAACTGTGTCGAACTTTTGACAGGCAAATAGGCAAGTGAATATATTATTAAATTGCAGAAAATGCAAGAACAGCCATCTTGTGAAACATTGGCCTAGGAAACATTAAGCTTAAAATAAAACTCACATGACTACCTTTCCAATCCTATAAACTGGACACCTGGATGAGCAAACACATTTTAATGAATATTGCACGCTTCTCACTTAGTTATCATAGAAAACTCCATCACACCTACTATCGGGATATTGCACAATAAGCCTGTATAACATACCAAACTTTGGCAGAAAGTACAGGAAAAACACCTATATAGTATTCAAACATGGTAGATCTATAAACACTAAATTATTCCTGAGGGTGTGAACCACTTAGTTCTTGGGAGGTGGAGGAGCATGCAGAAGACGTTGCCATCGAAGGTAAATGCTCTTATTTGTTAATTTTGATTTTTTATTGCTAGTTTATCCATTTAACTTAACCTTAACATTTTTTTCTTCTTAAAGTAACCATCTTCCTTCAACTTCAGCAACTTAATTTTAATACATATCAGAGCTGCATAAAGAAAATCAAAGAGAGAATAAACTGATTCTCTCAAACTCATAATGTGGTAAGACTTTAAATTCAGTTGTTATTTATTCAGTTCTTGAGACACCTGATTGACCTACTGAATGAAAACTTACCAATCTGTTTTGCCTTGTATTTTAAACCTCACAGCAAGAGATAGAACATCAAAATTACCTGCGATTCTTCTTAGAACATCAAAACTATGGAGCATGAAGAGGTGACCAATAATATTAACAAACTGTCTTCTTTTTTGCCATGTAATATACTCCAATCCATTTGTGTGAACCAGAAGTGATTCCTCTATTGCTGTAGTTAGTATAATTTCATCCATTCATTTTGTTCAGATTGATATTCACACCCCATGATACATACTTCTTTGTGTGTGCAAGTTCTTGGAAGTCATTAAGTTGGAAGGTGTGGGCCCAACTCCTGAAGACACAATAATGCCTAGAGAAATGTTTCTGTTGCAAGTAAGTAATTGTCCCTTTATTGCTTGTCTTTTGCTTAACTATGTGATAATGTTGGTCCTACAAGTTAATGCTTGTACCAGCTAATCTCCCCCTGGTAATTGGCCCAAGATCGAGCTGGGTTTGATGTAATATATTACTGCATATATCCTCATGATCAGTTTGTAAAGTGGATCTCTAATTAACAGTACTTCTCATATTTTTAATGCTAGTTGTGTACAAGACCCTATTATTGCTCATTTTCTTTCATCAATAACTAAATTTTTAATCCAAAACTTTCCGACTAAACACAAAGCTCTCTATGCTCTATCCTGCAAGTTCACTACTTTAGGTAATTAATTAACATCCTTTGGCCTCAATTGTTAGAGCAAAAACCCCACTTTATGACATTCCATTTTACAAAAAAACTTTACCATGAAATTGCAGACAAGATTACGGATCACAGTAATGGAGATGTAGCTGTTGATCAATATTATCACTACAAGGTATATATGGTACTTCCAATAAAAGAAACATGAATTAAAGATCATTTAGAACATTAGTACTGATCACTATATAATTTAGTACTATCTAATATGACTCTTTATTGCATGCAACAAGTTGAATTTTAGAGTTATTGAGCAAAACTAGTGAAAGGTTACTTCAGGGGAAAATCTTCATAGTATAAATTTTATATCTTCAATTTGAGTTTTGTTCTGTTTCCTTTTGGGTCTATTCTTAATTTCTTCATGAATGGCAGATGGGAAATTATCTGGGGGTGTGAACAGAGAAGGAATTAACTACTACAATAACCTCATCAATGAGCTGCTGGGAAAAGGTCATGATCTAGTCTTGGAGTTCCATCATTTATAATCAGATTCTCATGGACTCAAGTGGTATTGCCATAACTGGTTGACTTGGTCAATTTGGGATTCATTCTAGTGTGTAAACCAGCATTTTGTAGTCAACCCTGATGTTTTTGTGTTGTTTGTTCTCGGAATGTAAACTTACTCGTATTCTTTTTTTTCTATAGCTCTGTAGTGGAATGGATGAGAATGCTGTTGGAACCTGTGCAAAACTTATCTTTGCTCCAATTGATGCATCTTTCGCTGATGATGCACCTCTTCTGCCTTCTGGTTTTCGCATCATTCCCCTTGATTCTGGGAAGGTTAGCTTCTAAATCAGTTGTGCCTGTTTTGCTGATTCTCTGCTACCACATTTTGTAGGCTAAGTTTATTTTCTAATGAGTGTTGTTTTTGTTTTTTACTTTGTTCAGAAACTTTGCCCAGGTCAAGGCTAAGAAACCTTCTTGGAAGATTGGTTCCTCAATTCCATTTTCAATTTTCAAGATATGAAGAGTTAGTAGCATTGTATTAGTTTAATTAGTTGTGATGTATTATTATTTATTTTGTTATTTGTAAATTTATGTTTTGCATGGAGATGTAAACAAAAATATTATTTATTTTACATTTTTATTTATTTTGTTCTTTAATTTACTTTTAAAAAAAAAAACTTATAAAAAGTGTTTAAATTATTTTTTAAAACAAATTGGGCAATTGAAATAAGATATCAGATTTTTTTTTTAATTTTTAAGTGTTATATATATATTTTTGGAGTTTTTAAAGCCTTTGAAAAAAAAAAAAAGAAAAAAAAAAGAGAGCAACCCGGATTAAACCCGGTTATAACCCGGATATCCGGGTTTTAATGTAAAAATTTGGAAAAAACTGGATATCCGGTTATAATCCGGATAGAACCCGGTTACCGGCCCGGATTGGAATCCGGATTAATCCGGGCGGTTTTTGGAACCCGGATCCAGATCCGGTTATGGCCGGATATCCGGATCCAGATCCGGTTCAACACCCCTAATAAAAACAAACGAGATAGTGAATTGTATACAAGTGTACATTTAATAAGTTACTTAATTATGTCATTAGGAAATGGTTTTTTAAGCTGGAAAAAAATGCAACAATAAAAAATCTATATATTAAAAAGGTTTTTTTTTTTTTCTGTTTTTGGAATTTTTGTAGTTAATTTTAGAAATAATATAATTAAATGGAGATGAATGCTAATATTAGTAAATCACTTTGTTTCCGTTGGGTGTCTTTCTTGTAGACCACGCTGGAGCCTAAAAAGGTCACCTTTTTCAGTTGATCCTCTCTCTCTCTCTCTCTCTCAACTGCTTCGTCTCGGATCAATTCCAGTATCCGAATTGCTAATTCGGATCGTTGAAGTTGTCGGGATCAGGAGTCGAACGTTGGTCGCTTCTTCCACTCGGAGAAAGCCCCGACTTCGAAGAAGTGGTGCTGATCTTATTATCCACCTTTTCCGTCACCGTCACAGTCACGATCGAAGGCTTGGTTTTCGAAGTTCAAGATGGAGGAGAAGTCTATGTCTGTAAAAGAGCGTTATCTGAACGGACATCAACATCACGGTTCCTTTTCTTCTTCTTCTTGCCTTAGTTCTTCTCGAAGGGATGTTTCTTACAGGTTTCAACCTCTCTATCTCTCTGAATTTTAAGTTGGCTTGCACAAATTCAATATATATTTTCATATTTTAATTAGGGTTTTTTCTGTAATCGCGTAAGTTTCTCATAATGTTGGTATGCGGAATTGAATTAGCGGTGAATGAATTAAATTTTCAATCTTTGCAATTGAAAAGTACTTTTGGATTGACTTTGTTTGATAATCATTGTTTCTGATGGAAGCAACATCATGGAGAGCCAACTTATTATATTTTGTTTTTTTTTTTTTAATTTTTTTTTAAATTTTATTGTTGCTGTTGATGTTATGATGACAATAATAATAATAGACACAAATTTGATGTTTGTTTCTGTTAAAGTCAACAATTAACCATTTCCTTTACGTTTATGAAACCGACCCGATTTGATGGCTTCTCATAAACTCGATCATTCACTATGATTCTCAGCTTCCTTGATTATAAAATCTTCTACAAATTTAATTTTAAGAAGTAGGGTTTGGGTATCCTTATCTGCTACAAATAACTTGTTTATACTCTTGTACTTAGGATTTAAAACTTTAGTGTAATTTGCGTATTGTAAAGGTTCATCATATAAAGGGTTGAGGTTACATCTCTCTTTTATGATTTATTGGGCAGAATTTGGTTGTTGAGGGTGCTATGATTACCATGTATGATACTAGTTACATTAGAAAGTTATTGTTTTCTCTTTCATGTTATCCATCTTTCGACATGTAATAATTAAGGGATTGGAGTGCACACTTTACTCCATTGGTTGATTCCGTAGTCAATCATGCCTAGGTGTTGCTCTTGTATATCTCCCGTGTATTTGGGCTGTCGATTTCTCATTAATAAAATTCTATTTACTGATTAAAATAAGACAGAAGGGGCTAGAGTGAAAATGGCAATGCTCTCTCTGAAGGACAAATATAATAGAACCTGACCGGGAATTTTTCTGGTATTACAAGTACAGGACCGACCACAGTACAAAATTTGAAATATTGCCTCTCCTGAGGACATAGTGCCTGTATTTGTAAAGTTTTGTCTCTGTGAAATCGTTGAAGTTTGATTAATAACCTTGATTTGAATGACTCATGTAGTAATTTTCAAGCTGATAGGGACACGATGTTGATTTTCCAGCGGATTTGGTTACTTTTATCTTTGTTATGTTGTTGTGTAATGCAAAAATAGAAACGTGAAGGTGGTTCTTTACATGGAAATGACACTGCAGTTTCTTTCATGCAGCTGTGGTTCTTGTGGGTATGAGCTAAACCTAAGCTCTGGTGATCGGAATACCTCAACCATCGACTCTAAATATGGGAAATCTATAAAGAGAGGGATCATATCTTTCTTTTACATTGATGAGAGCAGATTTACTCAGATGGATGAAATCCAATGCATACCTCACTTTTCTAAGTACTCTTTGGGCTTGATCCGCAGGAGAACCAAACTTCTTTGCCGCAAGTGTGGTAATCCAATTGGAATTGCATACAATGATAGGTCATCGCACCGTATTGTATCAGATGGGAATGACTCTTCCTCAGGTAATGAAGTATCAAGTCAACGAAAATATGATGTTAAAATCCGTGCCTTACAACCTTCATCTTCTGAAGAATTGGGAATTCCGTTTTCCCCATGATATACTTGAGCAATCTTGTTTTAGAGGTTCCTTTCCCTTAAAAGATATATCTGCAACAACCAAGCCAAGGATTTTCTTGGAAGCCTATTCTTCTAAAGGTGTCTTCCTGTATTTGTTTGGTGTTTTCCCTTATATGGTTACTTGTACATAAAAGTTTCAAATCCAATTTATAAAGAAAGTGGTGTTTGAACTGAAGGGGGTTTGGTTGAGAAAATCTTGTAAAAGCTCTTCTAAGTTAAACTGGGACAGTGATGTGATATTTTAAAGGTGTTATGTGATTGATATGAGTTTGGTGGAGCATTAGCATTTGCTTTCTGCACCTTGGGTGACAACAGTGGAGGAGCATACAGCTTCATCTTTAGGCTTTAGTCCTGTAGTTGAAACTGATTCACGAATCACTAGACTCAATTTGGATACAAGAAGTGTTTCATCTTATCTCATTATTAGTGGGGGTGTTGAACTGGATCCGGATCTGGATATCCGGCCATAACCGGATCCGAATCCGGGTTCCAAAACCCGGGCGGATAAGCGGTTATCCGCCCGGATTAATCCGAATTCCAATCCGGGCGGTAACCGGGTTCTATCCGGATATCCGGATTATAACCGAATATCCAGTTTTTTTCCAAATTTTTACATTAAAACCCGGATATCCGGGTTATAACCGGGTTTAATCCGGGTTGCTCTCTTTTTTTTTCTTTTTTTTTTTTTCAAAGGCTTTAAAAACTCCAAAAATATATATATAACACTTAAAAATTAAAAAAAAAATCTGATATCTTATTTCAATTGCCCAATTTGTTTTAAAAAATAATTTAAACACTTTTTATAAGTTTTTTTTTTTAAAAGTAAATTAAAGAACAAAATAAATAAAAATGTAAAATAAATAATATTTTTGTTTACATCTCCATGCAAAACATAAATTTACAAATAACAAAATAAATAATAATACATCACAACTAATTAAACTAATACAATGCTACTAACTCTTCATATCTTGAAAATTGAAAATGGAATTGAGGAACCAATCTTCCAAGAAGGTTTCTTAGCCTTGACCTGGGCAAAGTTTCTGAACAAAGTAAAAAACAAAAACAACACTCATTAGAAAATAAACTTAGCTTACAAAATGTGGTAGCAGAGAATCAGCAAAACAGGCACAACTGATTTAGAAGCTAACCTTCCCAGAATCAAGGGGAATGATGCGAAAACCAGAAGGCAGAAGAGGTGCATCATCAGCGAAAGATGCATCAATTGGAGCAAAGATAAGTTTTGCACAGGTTCCAACAGCATTCTCATCCATTCCACTACAGAGCTATAGAAAAAAAAGAATACGAGTAAGTTTACATTCCGGGAACAAACAACACAAAAACATCAGGGTTGACTACAAAATGCTGGTTTACACACTAGGATGAATCCCAAATTGACAAAGTCAACCAGTTATGGCAATACCACTTGTGTCCATGAGAATCTGATTATAAATGATGGAACTCCAAGACTAGATCATGACCTTTTTCCAGCAGCTCATTGATGAGGTTATTGTAGTAGTTAATTCCTTCTCTGTTCACACCCCCAGATAATTTCCCATCTGCCATTCATGAAGAAATTAAGAATAAACCCAAAAGGAAACAGAACAAAACTCAGATCGAAGATATAAAATTTATACTATGAAGATTTTCCCCTGAAGTAACCTTTCACTAGTTTTGCTCAATAACTCTAAAATTCAACTTGTTGCATGCAATAAAGAGTCATATTAGATAGTACTAAATTATATAGTGATCAGTACTAATGTTCTAAATGATCTTTAATTCATGTTTCTTTTATTGGAAGTACCATATATACCTTGTAGTGATGATATTGATCAACAGCTACATCTCCATTACTGTGATCCGTAATCTTGTCTGCAATTTCATGGTAAAGTTTTTTTGTAAAATGGAATGTCATAAAGTGGGGTTTTTGCTCTAACAATTGAGGCCAAAGGATGTTAATTAATTAACTAAAGTAGTGAACTTGTAGGCTAGAGCATAGAGAGCTTTGTGTTTAGTCGGAAAGTTTTGGATTAAAAATTTAGTTATTGATGAAAGAAAACGAGCAATAATAGAGTCTTGTACACAACTAGCATTAAAAATATGAGAAGTACTGTTAATTAGAGATCCACTTTACAAACTGATCATGAGGATATATGCAGTAATATATTACATCAAACCCAGCTCGATCTTGGGCCAATTACCAGGGGAAGATTAACTGGTACAAGCATTAACTTGTAGGACCAACATTATCACATAGTTAAGCAAAAGACAAGCAATAAAGGGACAATTACTTACTTGCAATAGAAACATTTCTCTAGGCATTATTGTGTCTTCAGGAGTTGGGCCCACACCTTCCAACTTAATGACTTCCAAGAACTTGCACACACAAAGAAGTATGTATCATGGGGTGTGAATATCAATCTGAACAAAATGAATGGATGAAATTATACTAACTACAGCAATAGAGGAATCACTTCTGGTTCACACAAATGGATTGGAGTATATTACATGGCAAAAAAGAAGACAGTTTGTTAATATTATTGGTCACCTCTTCATCCTCCATAGTTTTGATGTTCTAAGAAGAATCGCAGGTAATTTTGATGTTCTATCTCTTGCTATGAGGTTTAAAATACAAGGCAAAAAAGATTGGTAAGTTTTCATTCAGTAGGTCTATCAGGTGTCTCAAGAACTGAATAAATAACAACTAAATTTAAAGTCTTACCACACTATGAGTTTGAGAGAATCAGTTTATTCTCTCTTTGATTTTCTTTATGCAGCTCTAATATGTATTAAAATTAAGTTGCTGAAGTTGAAGGAAGAGGGTTACCTTAAGAAGAAAAAAATGTAAAGGTTAAGTTAAATGGATAAACTAGTAATAAAAAATCAAAATTAACAAATAAAAGCATTTACCTTCGATGGCAACGTCTTCTGCATGCTCCTCCACCTCCCAAGAACTAAGTGGTTCACACCCTCAGGAATAATTTAGTGTTTATAGATCTACCATGTTTGAATACTATATAGGTGTTTTTCCTGCACTTTCTGCCAAAGTTTGGTATGTTATACAGGCCTATTGTGCAATATCCCGATAGTAGGTGTGATGGAGTTTTCTATGATAACTAAGTGAGAAGCGTGCAATATTCATTAAAATGTGTTTGCTCATCCAAGTGTCCAGTTTATAGGATTGGAAAGGTAGTCATGTGAGTTTTATTTTAAGCTTAATGTTTCCTAGGCCAATGTTTCACAAGATGGCTGTTCTTGCATTTTCTGCAATTTAATAATATATTCACTTGCCTATTTGCCTGTCAAAAGTTCGACACAGTTCATATTTGAAAACTGTTGAATGAGTCTTATCTTTTGTTTTCATGCAGGAATTGGACCTCAAAAGGAGTGCGCAAAACTTATGTGCTATAATGCATAAATCACTAATATTTTTTCTAGTCGAATTGTTGTCACTTTTTCCTATATTATTGAATAATATAAAAGTTGGAGCAAAATCAAGTATATATGGACTTATACTTAAACAAAGATTAGTCGAGGTTATTATATATTGAAAATCATTAGAAACATGATAAATCGAACTCCAACTAATAAAAAATCAACGTGGGAGTTGCTACTCAATGTGATTTTATCATATTCATAAAATGCCAAAAGCTTGTGGCTTAGATGGGTTCTTATGGAATATTACTATCAATTATGTAGTGAGGAAGCTAAAGAACACAATAAGGCTCAGAATGGATCAAAACAGTTTAAAATCTCAATTCAACATACAGTTTAAAATCTATTTTGCATGTGTGTCTAAATAGTCGTATCAGGTAATGCGTCCTACAAAGTACAATCAACTTTCTAGTACATAATCCAGAAAATCAAACCCAAACCCAAACCCAAACAGAAGCGAAAATCAAATACAAACCCAGAAAAAAAAATCTAACTAAACCGAGAGAGAGGCAGAGACAGAGATACCAAAAGCATGAAAAATGAAATCCAACTAAACCGAGAAAAAAAATCTAATGCAAACCCAGAAAAAAAAAATCCAATACAGACCTAAACGAAAATCCAATACAAAACCCAGAAAAAAAAAACCAACCAAACCGAGAGAGAGATGGAGAAAGAGAGTATAACATACCGTATGCTTCAAGAGAGTTGAGAGACGGCGATGAGAGATGGCACGGTTAGGGTTGAGAGACGGTACGGCTAGGGTTGAGAGAAGACTGAAGTTGAGTGAGCGTAGCAATCCGTTTGAGCCTTCGAGAGAGTTGGAGGAAAAGAAATAAAAAAGACTGAAACGGTATCGTTTTCGGCAAGAAAAAAAAACACGCGGATCCGTACAACCGGATCCGTGTTAAATAAAACCGCCCGGATTCACCCGGATCCGGATTTCCGGACCGGACCGAAAAAAAATTCGGTCCGGATGCACACCCCTAGTTTTTATCGATAAGATGAGATAAGTTAAAATAAAAATTAAAAGTTAAGTAAAATATTATTAAAATATATATTTTTAATATTATTTTTATTTTAAAATTTAAAAAAATAACTTTTTTGTTTTATTTTTTATAAAAATTAAAAAAATTTATAATAATTAAATAAAATGAAATAAAAATAGTTATGAAAACAAATGAGACCTCACTTGCCTTTTGAATAATAATAAATATTTTATTGTATAGTATTTGTGTCACTTTTTTTTTAAGTAAATATTAATTAATTTATGCACATAGTAACCGGCAATAAGTATTATATTTTTTTTTATAGTTCCATTTGATATTAATTTTTATTGATTTGATATATATATATATATATATATTTTTGTTTCATAAAATATATCACGCAATTGATTTTAGTGCAAGAGTGGTTAGTGTAAAGATTAAAAAATTCAGTCAATATTTCTAAAAGATGATAATTCACAATTTGTTTATGTTTCTGTGAATTTTTAGAGCATTGTTATTGGATTATGCATATGTAAATGATATTTTTAATGAATGTAAGATTAATTTAGATATTGACTATTCCATTCACATCAATCTCCACATTAGAATAGCTAGTTTTTTATTATATAATAATAAAATAAAATGAGATGAATTTAATTTTAACTATTCCATTCACATCAAATCTCTATATTAGATTATTTATTTATTCATTATATAATAATAAAATAATATTAACCTAAAATATATTTAATTTGGATATTTTTAATTTATTTAATTTTATCATGAATTTAAAATTAAATTATTTAATAATTTAATTAATTTAGCTTATGAATTAAAGTTACTGAAGATATGGTGCAAGATGAAATTAAAGCTATTGAAATATATCTATGCGAGAGAAGAAAGAGATAAAGTTACAATAAAATAATAAAATAAGAATTTAGTGATCGTATAATTGCAACCAAATTTAATCTTTTATTTCTAATTATTATAACTAAAAGTTACAAAATTTGTTATTGCATTATTCGATGTTGGCGGTTTTGATGTGTAATAGATAAAAAGTGATTTTAGTATGAAATTTGCATATCCTGATGAGACTGCTGTTAAAAGCAAAAAAGCTATTTGCGAAAAGGATTAATTTTTTAATTTTTTGTTTGAGCGACATTAGGATTATTTAGCAATGACCAGATCATGGATAAGGAAAGTGACGAGCATTATTGAAAAGTTAATGGCGTTGAGTTTACTTTACACGTGTCGTATTCCAAGTCGTCAAAGTGAAAAGTTCGTGTGACGTCGGCCGTACTATGCTGTGAAAGTGTGCAAATCGGTCATAACCAGCCACGTCACTACGTGGGATAAATGCCTGAATTTGAATTCGGCAATTTTGGCATCTTCCACTTTCATAAAATTTTTAAGAGGTCAATTTTATATATTCTTTTGCGTAATTTATTTATATAATTAATTAAATATTGAAAAAATAATATAATTAATTATATTAATAAAATATATAAAAATATATATAAAAGTTACTATATATAATATTGTTCTTTTTTATTTCATTTCACTTTTTTAATTTAATCATTACAATTTTCTTAAATTTTTATATAAAATAAAATATACAATTCAATTTTTTCAAATTCAAAAATAAAAATAATATTAAAAAAATATATTCGAAAAATATTTTATTCAACTATAATTTTAACTTATCTCATCTCATTTAAAACAAAAGAAGCCTTAAGTTAGTAAAATATAGACATATAGAGTTTCTCATAATTTTTTTATATAATTATATTTTGAATGAATGATATTTTTATAAAATAATTTATAAAATTAACATCATTGTATCATTACTCTTAATGTTATTATTAAGATAGTTTAAAGCTAGATTCAATTGATTGAATAACAGTTTTATTAAATTAGACTATAAAACCATCCAATTCAAATTGCAAGGCCTTGCTCGTCCTTGTGCAATTAAGAGTTTAAGGGCCATAATCAGGGATCAAAAACTTGACTTAAGGTATGGTTTGGTAATAAAAAATTTTTATCTTAAATTCAAAATTCTTATCTCATCATTATAACTTTTCCAAATCCTCATACAAAATATAATAAATAATTTAACCTTTTCTTAACTTTTTTAAATTCCAAAATAATAATAATATTAAAATATAATATTTTAATATTTCATATTAAACTCAAAATTTTCATCCCACTTACTAAGCAGAACCTCTTTTTGATGGAAACAATTTTGTGTAAAGCAGATGTAGCTAGTATTGTGCATAGACTAAGTTTTATTTTTTCAAACTCTGTCTATGCCCCTTCAAATGATAATTGGGGGGCCTTTTGGTTTTATGGGTGGACGGTCTTGATGTAGAGCCAGTGATGGTTCATTGTAATATAATCTTCATGTTTGTGTATTCGGACCCTGTTTATATTCCTTGGCTGATTAATTTTGTATATTGCCCTGCACATACCAGCAAAAAAGAAAATTTCTAGAATAGACAGATTAAGTGGAACAAATTTTGAAGGACCTAGACTTGACATAGGAGACTTTAATGCTATCCTTAGCTAAAATGAAAAATTTGGTGGCCGTTCCAGCCATCATGCCCTTTTTGAATACATAAATCAGAGTGGTAAGATTGACCTAGGCTAACATGGACCAAAATACACTTGGACAAACAATAGAAAAGGCCTGGGTCATATTAGAGAAATCCTGGATAGGGATATTGAAAACCAAGCATGGTTGGGTTTGTTTCCCAACTCTTCCTTTCAACACCTTCCTTTGAGTGCTTTTGATCATTCTCCCATTATTCTTGATACGAAAAGGAAAATTTTCCATAAGGCTAGTTTCACATTTGAAGAGTTTTGGGTGCATGATCACACTAGTCAAATGGTTGTCCAAAATGCTTGGAATAACAATTTCATAGGCAATTCGGGCTACATTCTACTCAAAAAGCTCAAGTTGGTTCAATGTGTCTTAAAAAACTTTGGAATAGAACTCACATTGGCCATATTCAAACCTCAATTAGAGAGACTAGCATAGCTCTTTCGACCATTTAAGGAAAAGATCCAAACCCTCATTCTTTGGCAATGGAGGAAGATCTGAAAGCAAAATCGAATGAATTACTAAAGAGAGAAAAGATTCTTTGGAGACAAAAATATAGAGTTCAATGGCTCACCACAATAGACTTGAACACAAAGTTCTTTCATCTTTCAACCACAGTTAGGAGACGTCGAAATACCATTGACAGTCTTAAGTTTGGTCAAAACAATTGGACTGATAATCATTATAGTTATTTCCTGGATCATTTCAAAACAGTCTACACAACTTCAAACCCAAGCTTGAGTCAGGAACTTGACTCCCTTTTCCCCGAAAACATTTCTATTCAAGATAATAATTTCTTTTGTGAAATCCCTTCTGAAACTGAAATTCTCCATACCCTTTGTCAAACCCCTTCCTAAAAGGCCCCCGGACCTGACGGGTTTACTGGCCTTTTTTACAAGCATTACTAGAAAATCGTAAAAGATGATTTTAAAAAGGTTGTTAGCAACTTTATCCACTATTGTTCACAATTTTTTCCATAGTGGAAAATTGCTTAAAGAAGCCAACCATACTCATATTGGTCTCATCCCAAAGACTAATAGTCCCAATACCATCCATCACTATAGGCCTATTAGTCTCTTAAATGTTTGCTATAAAGTACTGATTGCAAATTTTTTAGCAAATAGACTCAAAAATATTCTCCCAAAAATAATCTCCCCATACCAAACTGCTTTCATGCTGGGTAGAACCATCCAAGAAAACACAATATTGGCTCAAGAGCTCTTTTATTTCTTGAAAATGAAAAAAATGGAAAAATGGTTCAATGGCAACAAATATTGATATGGAAAAGGCCTTTGACTTCATAAAATGGGGGTTTATCCTTAGGATTTTGGAGTGTTTGGACTTTACAGAAAGTTTGGTCAATTGGATTAAAGAGTGTATCACTACGGTCTCATACTCTGTTATCATAAATGGCACCCCAAGAGGTTTTGTTAAGCCTAGTAGGGGACTAAGGCAAGGTGATCCCCTCTCAGTTTTCATTTTTATCTTAGGCACGGAAGTTCTTACTAGGCTCATTGTCAGATAAGAGAACTTGGGAAATATTCAAGGAATCTCTATCAGCAGAAATAACCTCCCTGTCTCTCAAATCCACCTCCAAGAGCTTCAAGAATTGTTTGGATAAGTACTCTTCCTAATCAGGCCAAAAAGTCCATGCTAATAAGTCTTCCATAAAATTTAGTGCCAATACACTAACACAACAAAAGCAATGTGTAAAAGTTGTATTTGATCTAAAGAATGCTTCTTCCCACATTAAATACCTTGGTCTTCCTCTCTCTTTCAATGGATCAAAAAAAGCTCACTTCCAAGACATTCAAGAAAGAATCTCCCAAAAATTGGATGGATGGAAGGCAAAGCTCCTCTCCCAAGCAGGGCGCACCACTCATTAGAATGTTTGCTATTACTCTCCCTTCATATCTTATATCCACCATCACCATCCCAAAAGGTGTTGCTAGCAATTTAGATTGCACCCTCATGAAATTTTGGTGGGGTTTCCCACTTGAAAAGTCACATAACCTCACTCTAAAATTTTGGAACTCCATCTGTAAACCAAAATACATGGGTGGTTTGGGAGTTAGACTGATTTTGGACTTTAACAAAGCTTTCCTCTAAAAAATTGGATGGCAAATGATTACAGGTGTCAATGCCATTTGGAGAAAAGTCCTAGCCGACAAGTATCTAAAAAGCTCATCCTTTTTAGATACCACTTACAAATCTTCTGTCTCTTGGATTTGGAAGGCATCATCAAGCAAAAAGACTTTTTAAAGAAAGGGCTTTGTTTTCAAATTAACAATGAAGTGGACACCAAAGTTTGGTCTAGCCCTTGGATTCCCAATACCCAAAGTTTTACTCCTCATCCAAAAGATGATAATGTTCCTATTGATCCAAATCTTAGAGTCTCTAAGCTAATGATGGAGGAACCCAGGAGATGGAACACAATTCTCCTACAAGCTCTCTTTCAACAACACTCTGCTAATGAGATTGAAAAAATTCCTCTTGCTCAGCATAACTTTCAAAATCTCCCTGATCAACCTGTTTAGATCCATCACCATTTTGGTAAGTACAATATAAAGTCTGCCTATGTTGCCATTAGCTTACTCCATGACCAAAATAGCCTTGTGAACAACAACAACATGCAAGATGATATGTGGAAAAAGTTGTGGAAGCTAAAGGTCCAGGATAGGCTAAAATTACTCTGCTGGAAAATCTTAACAAATATCATTCCAACAAAAGCTTGCATAAAAAACTTTGTCAAAATCAACCAGGAGGATACTGACTGTCTTGTTTGCAACATTGGTGATGAAACTCAATCTCATCTCTTTCTAAACTGTAGCTTCACCAGAATCTTGTGGAGGAATTCCCAGTGGCCTTTAAACATTTCTTATTGTGCTCAAGATGACACTAACAGGTGGATAAAATATATTCTAGACTCGGCCAGCACTCTAGGTATTCCAAAGAGAAGGAAAATCAATTTTAAATTTTTGCCATTTTGGCTATGGATAGTATTTGTTTTCTTAGAAATAAGGTCCTACATGAAGAATTTAAACCTAATTTAAATACTTTCATTTTGTCCACTAAAAAAAGTTTTAAAGAACACTGTGATACTTGGGGCAATATTCATATTAATCATAATAGCTCCTTTGGACCTCTCCCTACGGATCATTGTATTCTCACATTTGATGTTGCAGTCAGACAAAGAGATAGCACAGCGGCAACCATTTGTAGATCACCAGTCGGTTCAATCCTTTATGTGATTACAAAGCAGATATGTAGCACAAATCCAAACCAAGGGAAAGGTGAGGCAATGCTATCAGGTCTTAAGGAAGCAAAGGGTATTCAAATTGAAAAACTGGTGGTAGCAAGAGACTCACTAAACACTCTAACAACTGTCCAAAACTCCAACTACATACCAAGCTAGACTGTGCAACCTATTATACAGCACATTAGGATTACTCTTAAAGGTTTCTACAAATGGGAACTTAGGAAAATATATCAAAATGAAAATCGATGTGCGCATTCCATTTGAAATGCGCAGTGGGCTACCTCCAAAGCTTTGTTTGGAAATATTCCATTCATTGTAATTCCTCCCTCCCTACTTAACTTTCACAGTGGGAAAGACTCACTTTTGTAACGACACTGCTTAATAGCAATAGATATTATATTCATATATATATATATATATATATATTAAATGTTTCTTTAAAAAAAAAAACCATCCAATTCACAAAAAGTTAAAATATAATATTTCGGTGTAATAAGAAACAGATAAAAAATAATAATAAGAAATGTTTATTTTTTTTATTCGAGAGAATTATAATTGTTTATAAACAAATGCATATGAGGTGAAAATCTTGTATACAATATTAAATGGATCCATAAATCTCAATAATAAAAAAATCAATAAAAAAGATTAGGGTGCTATTTGCACCCTCCCTCTCGGCACGGGTGGGGGGTGGGGTTTGCAACCCCTTGATCAACTCCTGTACACTAAGGGAGGGGCCCCATTCTCAGTGCCAGGGGGCCAGGGTGAACCAATGGACCGTCCCCCACCACGACGTTGCCTACCCTAGACTGGGAAAAAAATCACATTCCCAACAAAGTAAAAATCCATTAAAAAAAATAAAACCAAAATACAAATACACATTCCACAATAATATATACAACAAATCCATAGCAAAAACCAACCTAAACTATAAAAAGAATTTAAAATCGGTCCCTCGAAAAAAGAGAGAGTAAGTGGAGGAGATGCCAAGCAGAAGAAGAGGACGATGACACTGTGGCGACTCACAAGAGGGAGAGAGGCTCTACTGAGAGAAGAACCACAAGAGAGTAAATAGAGAGAGGGAGAAGTGAAGACTGTAGGAGGGTTAAGTTTAACTTAACTCCATCCAAAACGATGACATTTCATCGTCTGTTTTTTTTTTTAAAATGCTGTTTTGATAATAAATTTAATTATATATATAGATATTTATATATTGGGCAAGCCCAACTTAGGGTGCGGGGTGTGGAGGGGGGCAGGTCCGCCCCTGCCCCCTATTTTCCCTATCCCTATGAGCGGGGCAAGGGCCCCTATATGGGGTGGGCTAGGTGGGCAGCCTCGCCTAGGCGTGGTCGGTGTCCCATAGCCCACCCCTAAAAAAGATAGTGAACTTCCATAGTTATATAGTAGTTTGATCCTTTGAAGCATTAATGGGTTGATGTAATTGCCATCAGATCTCCAAAAGAGTACCTAAATTGATATTAATGAAATGTTTAAATGAGTTAAAGATTATGCACGTGGATAATGTGTCGTGTAAATACTTTCAAATAGAATTATTTTGAAATTATATCCACAATCGCAAGTGAATTGGAAATGATCGACATTATCAAATTTTTATACAAATACTGTTATTTTGTTCCAACTTGTTTAATTGTCTATGTATTAACCAACCAACCTAAGTCTGCAAATGAAATCCAACACCATATGTATATCCGAAAAAGCCTGTTCAATTGGGTAAGCCTATACCATTAGGATCGTGGAATTTGTTTTCCAAGCAAGAAGACAATTGTAGTGCTAATTAATTACGTTAACAACTTTAATTGGGAGTTGGCAACATTCTTGTTCCAACTTGTCAGATTTTTGAAACGAAAACAATTTTAGTATACAACCTGTTTGTCAGAGGGGCTGAATGGGTTCAGCAAGGCCTGAAGGCTGAAGCCCCCCCGAAGCCTGGCTCTAGGACTTCCCTTTCAAAGGCAAGCAAGGGAGAAAGACGATCGAGCTCCTATGCGGGGGATCAAGATATTTATATCGAGGTAAAGAGGTATGTGTCACGTTTAGTTAAAAACAATGGATGCACATTAAGTAGATTAATTAGACATGAAGGAACGAATTACCTTCATTTAATTAATGTAATAACACCAAGACTCACTACTGAAGTGCTGTCAAGATGCCCAGCTAAAAGGGAATCAGCGATACGACACGCATCAAATGTAACTATTGACACTGCCAGACCAAAGGGTGCATGTTAAATTCGCTCCACTGAAGATCTAATTTTAACATCGGGACTTCAGCATGTGGGAGCCCCACGGCCAAGTTCCTTGTTCTTGTTTGCAGATGCTAATTAACCTACATTAAAAGCTGCCTTTAGATTCTGAGATTATCTGAGTTGATCTGTAAATAGTAATAGTTTGTAGGTCCCATGCATTGAGGTGAGTTTGTGTTCCAAACATAGGCTAAAGTCTGGTCTTAGTATTGGCGTTGGGAGGCTGGGTGCTGTCTAAACGCAACCCATGCATGCAAAATATTCGTTGTGGCTTCCTCTCAGAGGGCTAATCAATCCATTTAACTTCGTAATTATTTTACTTCAACATGGAAATAAGTGCACTCAACTCAAACAGCCTTATTAAGTCTTCCATATCTGGTTAAAGAAATTGCAGAATGGATCATGTAAAGCACTCGATGATCATAATTGAGAGGTGAGAGTACATGCTACATTGAAACACAAGAAGAATCCTTACAAGCTAGCTAGCTGCATGCATGCTTATATAATAGGCATATAAATACACCTATTAATTGTCTTCCTCATCTGTCACAAATTTACCGGTCCCAGGATTCAATGCAGCAAAGAAGAAGAAGATGACGTTGAACAACACGAGCGGCTCGATTTCATTGATGGGAATTCCGGTCTCGATGTTTAGTTGTGCCAGAGCTCCCTTTCCGGTTATGATTTCTCCAATTAAAGAGAAAGCAATACCCAACTGTGCCAATCTTCCAACAAAGAGCTCGTTGGACTTTGTAAACCCAAATAGTGGACCTTGCATTACAAAACATTGCCAAATTATTTAGAATATACGTGTTTCTTTTAGAAACCTAGCAAATTCAACGTGTCTTTTACTTAATTAAACTCGTCTCTTAGACAAATTATTAATTTTTTCACCGATGAGACGTAGCTCTTAGAAATTGTTTATGGCCATTTAACTTGGGAGAGCAATGAGCATACCCTCAAGATCATGATCACTCATGATCACTCTTACCACTTGAGACAGGATTGTTTAAAATAGATGTCGAGTCACATAACATGTAATATGCATCAACCACACAACAATGAGGCACCAAAATGAACTTTGAAGCAGCCTTGTTTCTTTTAGCGGAAGTTAGCAGTACTAGAATGGCAAAAGCTTACCTCCTTCTTTAAGACCCAATGCACTCCTGAGGCCTTTGCCAGGAGGGATCACAGCCTTTTCGAGTCCGGTCGCGTCATCGTCAACGAATTTACCACGGTCACCCAAAGCACCTATGGCTCCAAGCAGAGTGAAAAGAATAAAGAAGAGAAGAAGAGGCTCAGCTTCGTAGATGGGAATTCCAGTTTCCAGATTCAATTGTGCTAGAATTCCTTTGCCTGTGATTCCTTCACCCAACAAAGATGCCTGCAGAAAAAAGGCTTATGATAACATTGAGTACCTTTCTTATACTTATATTAGGAAGACATTAAAAACTTTCACATATGCTTCTTGTATTGACTAATACCCCATACTAACAAGCATGTTAGTCCAGTCATTCATCTATACTGAAAAGAAGTAAGAAAATGGACAAGTTTTGCAGTTTTTTTTTTTTTTTTTTTTGAAGTATTGGATTGGCTTACATTTTAAACAAAAAAATGTAAGCCAACGAAAGCTTGCCAGGTAGATCCTGTTGGTTATGAGAGATAGGCACCTCAAAAATCTTATCTTCCATGGTAAAATGCTACTTGATGAGAAAAACTCTTAGTGCAAGTTGTTGACACCTCCACTGACATATACTCTTTATCTTTGTGTTTAAAAATTCTAATTATTATATGCCAAACTAAATTATAGTATATTTCCACTAAAGGGGTAATAATTCTCAAATGCGAAAGAAAAATACATCAGAAACTAAATAAAACAGTGTATTTGCAAGCGTAACAAAATGTAAAGTGAAAAAAACAGGGGATGTTTACTCACAGCAAAGCCAATCATGGCAACCCGACCCACAAAGAGCTCATTCTGCTTAGTGAAACCGATGCCCCCGGAGGTGCCAAAGATACCGTCTTCAACCTTTTCCTTTGGCTTTGGTGCAACCTTTGGTAATTAACACAAGTAAAAAAGAAAAATCAGAAAAACTCTTGAACCTGAATAATGTAAAACTTACAGATGTTTTCCAGTACTTCTGTTTGATGTTTTCATTTCTGAAAGTAAAGCTTAGTAAAAGGAAATGAAAACCTTCTTTATTGGGGCCTTGGTTTTTGATTTGAAGAGAGCAAACGTTGTGAATGCTGGGGATGAAGAAGTCGTGTTGACAGGCAGATGAGGGAGCAACAGATGAGAGAATGGTTTTGGCCTTAGTTTCTGAAGTTGGAAATTGAGTAAAGGGTCTCTCTTCAAATCCACCACATGGCTGCTAGAAACACCAGACATGAGCAACATGGTTTGAGCCATGTCTTGCTTCTACTTGGAACGTTTTCTTTTTCTGATAAGGAGGCTGGAAAATAGTTCTATTCTCTCCTTTTAATGCAGTGGTTTATAATTTGAGGGAGAGGTTGGGTCTGAGAAAGGTGGATCATGAGAGATGTGGCTATGGTGTGAGAGTTGATGATGGGCAACTAGACTGCCCACGTCTCTTTGTACCACATTAGTGTTTGAAGATAAAATGTTTCTGGCTGAAACAGCAAAAGCATATTTACTTGGAAGGACAGAATTCTCTGATAATTGAACTTTGGAAAACAAAGGAAAGAATTCTACTCAGCCTCACAACTTTTGACCCCCCATATGCCTCAAAAAGTTGACCGCCGGCCCTCATGTCAAGATTTTTAACTTTACTTAATTTCCTTCTTTTATTAGGAAATATCACGGTTTACCGATGTAAGAGGTATTGGGGACCAAATACTTTGTTGAAAGTTAACAAATTATCAAGAATTTTATGCGGTCATTTTTACGTATTTTTGTATATTTTATTAATGTGATTAGTTACGTTACTTTCTTTTAATATAAAATAATTATTTTGACCAATTATATCATTAGAGTAGTAAAATATACACAAAAATGGCTGATTATCATGAAAATAAACATTGATTATTCCCCAAAAATGTATATTGACGAAAAGTCACGAGTATCCGAGTTTAACCATTCAATCATTCTTTCAACATATTCACAGACAACAGTGTACTTGAGGTCAGCTCGTTTATAAACAAGTTGGAAATATCAATTGAATGAATTTATTAACACATTTGAATTTCAATTGAATGAATTTCTTATCGAGATGCAAGAAGGGTCTTCACAAAATAACACCCCTTTCTTGGAATTTTCTCAATGTCTCCCTCAAAACTTACTAAAATGTGCAACGACTCCGTGAGTCAGTCTTCCTGGTATGTTGGGTTTGTGCACCACACATCACGAAACAACAGCCCCATCCTGCAAAAGTACAACTCTCCAACGAACGTATCTGAAGCTGACAAATCATGAATTGACACCTCAAACAGCATCCTTTACACGTGTTTGGTTTCCAGATTCTTCTCGGTTCTCTGAAATGGCATACAGCATCACGCTCTCTTTTTTTGGCTGAATGAGAGTAGAAAACAGCACAAACTACAAAACATTTGGAAACGATCGTACCCTTTTCTAATCTCAGCCTACTTTTTCTGGGCTCTAGATCCATGCCTCTCTTGTAACTCTGGACAGTAATCCAGCAAAGCCCAGTGAAATTTCAAGGCCCAATAATTATTTTCTCCATTTGCAAATGCAACCCAATAATCACTGACCAAATGCAGCAAACTATTAAAAATAAAAAGGTCTAAATGCAGGCATATAGAGCGCCTCCCTGCGAACGGTATCCAACGTGGATTCAAATGTACCGTTTTCAAGTAAATAAAACGGTGCGTTTAGTTGGGTTCAAAATTGTGTGAAACTACCCTTGAAACAGTGTGTTTCACATTTTCACTGAAATTGATTTTCTCTTCTCCTGCTCTCTCTCTCCCCTGTCCTCCTTTGTGCGACTCATATTCCCAACCCTAACCCTAACGTGACAAATCTGCTGCGTTATACTGGAGGATTTTGCTCAAAGTTGGACGCCGTCCTAGGTAACTCAAAGTTCAATTTCTGATTTTCTTTTCCCCTTTTAAGTTTCGTCTGTTTAAGGTTTATGTATGGTGAAGTCATGAAAATATTGATAAAAATATTGAAATCGGGTTTAAGGAATTGCGAAACTAGCCAACTTGAAGAGGCTTTGTTATTTTGTATGGGTTTCTGATATTTATTTGGGGAAAATTTGTTTCGTACTTTATGGATTTTCTTCGTTTGACTTTTTTTGGATTTTTTTCCTCAGTCTTCTTAAAGTAGAGAAATATGTTATGTTTGTAATTCATTCTGGGTTAGGAGTTGGAATTTTATGTACTCAACTTTGACTTTTCTCTTTCCTTTCTGTAATGAAATATACACACACGGGTTCTTTTAAAGAACACGAATATAACACTAAGTTTCAGAAAATAAACCAAGATTCAGTTGTAACAATATACTCAAATGAATCTTTATAATATTTACAGAACTTAGCAATATATACAGATTTGATATTGAAATGAATACTAAAAGAACCAAACAGAAAACAGATCTGACTAAAACAGGCCAACAGATTCAGAATAACCAAATGAAAAACAACGACTATATCAAGAACAGAATCAGTAACAAGAGGATGATGACAAGTAATAACAGGATAAAGAAGCATAAAGAATCAACACAGGATATACGTGGTTCGACCCTAATGGTCTACGTCTACGGCAGGAATGGCCTCAGAGCTTTATTGATAATCAGAATCCATCACAAGAAACCACAGAAATCCTTCTGTTTACAAAACTCTCTCTCTCTCTCACCAGAAAATCACAGATTTTCTTCTCTCAAAAGAGCCCACCCGTAAACCCTAAGTTTTCCCCTCAATTTCTCTCTCGCTCAACAGCCCCCCTCTCTCAGCCTCGAAAGCACAGAATGAATTAGGGTAAGCAATACACCGTAGCTACAAATATATATGAGAGATCAGATGCAGCCATGTGTCACGATCCTACAGCTCAAGATTGAAACCATTCTGATGCATCTTACGACTCACGTGTAAGCCACGTGATTGATCATCTCAGCTATTAAAGCTCCAGAGTCCGAAGTCAGCCACATGTCCATCATTCACAAGTCACAACACAGAAGGTCAGCAAGTAAATAAATAATAAATGTATTGACATTATATTTACAAATCTCCACCTTGGCAAAACATTTATTGATAAATATATCAATACTCATCATTGGCTATTCCTGCACTTGTCCCCATCTACTGGGGACAGACTCTTGACTCCATACTAATTAAGTTCAGACAGTGTCTGAACTTAGGACATGGGAGGGACTTAGTCATCATATCTGAGGGGTTGTCCTCAGTAGAGACTTTCTCTACACACACTACTTTGGACTCTACAACATCTCTGACAAAGTGAAGCCTAATATCAATATGTTTAGACCTTTCATGAAACACTTGATTTTTAGCTAAGTGCAGAGTACTTTGATTATCACAGTGTACTGTGATATTGCCATCAAAGATATTTAACTCATTAGCTATACCTTTCAACCATATGGCCTCTTTTATTGCTTCAGTCAATGCTATGTATTCAGCTTCTGTTGTGGACAAAGCAACAACAGATTGTAAGTGTGATTTCCAGCTAATAGCTCCCCCAAACGCAGTAAACACATATCCAATTAAGGACTTCCTAGTGTCTACATTTCCAGCATAGTCAGAGTCTACAAAACCAGTTAACTCATACCCTTTCTCAACATTATTCCCAAAACTGATACCCAAGTTAGTAGATCCTGCCAAATACCTTAAAACCCATTTAATGGCCTGCCAATGGGCTTTTCCAGGATTCCCCATGAATCTACTAACAATACTCACATCATATGTTAAATCAGGTCTAGAACAGACCATTGCATACATTATACTTCCTACCATGCTAGCATAAGGAATTTGCTGCATGAAGTTAATGTCAGATTCTGTTTTAGGAGCCTGATCTATTGATAATTTAAAATGTTGACCTAAGGGTGTATTAACAGGTTTCATACGTTCCATTTCAAATCTTTTAAGAATTTTTGAAATGTAGGTTTTCTGAGACAAGAACAGTAATCTAGCACTCCTGTCCCTTTCAATTTCCATTCCTAAAATTTTCTTAGCAGGGCCCAATTCTTTCATTTCAAATTCAGATTTCAGCATGCATTTAACTTGATCAATTATAACAGTGTCTTTACAAGCCACAAGCATGTCATCAACATACAATAGGAGATAAACAAATATTCCTTTTTCTTCCTTGTAATAGACACAACTATCATAGCAACTCCTTTTAAAATTGTTTTTGATCATGTGTGTATCAAATCTTTTGTACCACTGCCTTGGTGACTGTTTAAGACCATATAAAGATTTTTTAAGGAGGCACACATGATTGTTTTTAATTTCACTTGTGAAACCTTCAGGAGGTTGCATATATATTTCTTCTTCAAGTTCTCCATGCAGAAAAGCAGTTTTAACATCTAATTGTTCTAGATGTAAGTTTTCAAAAGCTGTATAAGCAAGCAGTAGCCTAATTGAGCTATGTTTAACCACAGGGGAAAAGATTTCATTGAAATCAATTCCTTCCCTCTGTGTAAAGCCTTTGGCTACAAGCCTAGCTTTATACCTGGTCCCTTCTATCCCTGGTATGCTTTCTTTTATCTTAAAGATCCACTTGGATCCAACTAGTTTCACTCCTTTAGGTTTTGGAACTAAGACCCAAGTTTTGTTCTTGTTAAGAGATTCCATCTCCTCATGCATGGCTAGTACCCATTTAGAAGAGTCCTTACTGGTCACAGCTTCTTTATAAGTTCTAGGTTCCTGATAAACTACTTCATCAGCAACAGTTAGAGCAAACATGGTAAGTTCAGCTTGACCATACCTTAAGGGTGGTTTAATTACTCTCTTTTCCCTATCTCTCACCAAATTATAGGAATTAACTCCACCTTGGTCCTTATTCCCTGAGGTCTCTCCCTCAGGGTCACTGCCCTCCCCAATTCCAGATTCAGGTTGGGTGCTATCTTGCTCCACCTCAACCTGTAAACCCTCTATGGACTTCTCAACTTCTGAGTTTGAAGTTTCCCTTTGAACCCGAGCCATTTGAGACTCATTAAAGGTCACATCTCTACTTACAATGCACCTAAACCTACCAGGTCCCTCTACCCACAGTTTGTATCCCTTAACCCCTTCAGGATACCCTATGAAAATGCACTTAAGTGCCCTGGGTTCCAGTTTATCAGTTTTTGAATGTGCATAGGCTACACACCCAAAAACTCTAAGGTGGTCATAAGTGGGGGGTTTTCCAGTCCATAGTTCCTGAGGTGTTTTAAACCCTATAGCAGAGGAAGGACACCTATTTATAAGATGAACTGTTGTGTTTGTTGCTTCTGCCCAGAAAGTTTTGGGCAGCCTAGAATTAGACAACATACATCTCACTCTGTCCAGGATGGTCTTATTCATTCTTTCAGCAAACCCATTCTGTTGTGGGGTTTCTCTCACTGTCTTATGTCTAAGAATTCCTCCATTTTTACAATACAAGTTAAACTCATTTGACAGGAACTCTAAGCCATTGTCAGTCCTTAAAACTTTGAGTTTTCTACCCACTTGATTCTCTACCAGTGATTTCCACTCTTTGAATTTTTCAAAGGTATCACTTTTGTTTTTAAGAATATAAACCCAAACCTTCCTTGAGTAATCATCCACAAATGATAGGAAATAACTTCCTCCACTGTGTGAGTTTACTCTTACAGGTCCCCATAGATCAGAGTGTACATAGTCTAAGGTTTGTTTGGTATTGTGGGTTGCTGACTTAAAACTAACTCTTTTGGCCTTCCCATAAATGCAGTCTTCACAGAAGGGTAGGTTGCCTAAATTCTGGTCACTTAACAAACCTTGTTTTTGCAACTCTAGAAGCCCCCTCTGACTCACATGACCTAGCCTCCTGTGCCATAACACATTTTGGCTCTGTACAGTATTTTGTACAGAAGATGCTTCCCCAACTACAGTTTTTCCAAGTAGTGTGTACAAGCCATTCTTGATCACTCCTTTAATAACAACTAGGGATCCTCTTGTAACCCTAAGGACTCATGCCTCAGATTTGAAAGTATGGCCTGATAAATCAAGCATGCCAAGAGAAATTAAATTTCTCTTCAACTTAGGTATAAACCTAACCTCCCTCAAAACCCTTTCAATACCATCATGCAGTTTCAGTCTAACTGACCCTATACCCATGATTTTGCAGGACTTATTGTTTCCTAGAATTACATGACCCCCATCTAACTCAGAGAATGTCTCAAACCATTCTTTGATTGGACACATATGAAAGGAACAGCCAGAATCCATTATCCAATCTGTTTTTGAGTCAACCTCACTTACAGTGAGTACCTCAGCACTCTCATATCCTTCTAACACCACAGAGGCATCTCCTGCCTCTTTGGTCTTATTTTCTGAATTATTTTTCTTTTCAGGACAGTCCTTCTTGAAATGTCCTTCTTTATGACACTGAAAACATTTGAAATGTTTTCCTTTTGACTTAGACCTAAACTTCTTACCATCATTCTTGCCTTTCTTCTCTCTCTTTTCTGTTCTACCCCTAATAGTTAAGCCTTCCCCATGATTTTGTTTAGTGTCTCCTTTGTTTTGTAGTTCCCTAGTGTGAAGGACAGATTGTACTTCATCTAGTGTAATTGAGTCTCTTCTAAACATCATGGTTTCTTTTAGGCTTTGGTAAGATGAGTCCAAAGAACTCATCAAAAGAATAGCTTGATCCTCATCCTCCACCTTAATATCTATGTTTACTAGATCTAGGATGATTTTATTAAATTCATCAAGATGCTGCCCTATTGTAGTTCCAGGGGTCATCTTGAAAGTGTAAAGTTTGGTTTTCTTGTGAAGCCTATTGGCTAGAGATTTAGTCATATATAGGTTCTCTAATTTCAGCCATATAACAGCAGCAGTGTCTTCACTGGCCACTTCTCTCAGGACCTTATCCCCAAGGGAAAGGATTAAGGCACTGTGTGCCTTTTGGAGAATGTCCTTGTGGACAGACTCCTTATCTTCCTCTTTCAAGGAAGATCCTTTCATTTTCTCACCAAGGAGGGCATCTTGCAGTCCATGCTGGACTAGCAATGCCCTCATTTTAATCCTCCATAGCCCGAAATCATTTTCCCCAGTAAATTTTTCAATATCAAATCTCATGGTCCCCATGAACCTAGGCTCTAGATATCACTTGTAATGAAATATACACACACGGGTTCTTCTAAAGAACACGAATATAACACTAAGTTTCAGAAAATAAACCAAGATTCAGTTGTAACAATACACTCAAATGAATCTTTATAATATTTACAGAACTTAGCAATATATACAGATTTGATATTGAAATGAATACTGAAAGAACCAAACAGAAAACAAATCTGACTAAAACAGGCCAACAGATTCAGAAAAACCAAATGAAAAACAACGACTATATCAAGAACAGAATCAGTAACAAGAGGATGATGACAAGTAATAACAAGATAAAGAAGCATAAAGAATCAACACAGGATATACGTGGTTCGACCCTAATGGTCTACGTCTACGACAGGAATGGCCTCAGAGCTTTATTGATAATCAGAATCCATCACAAGAAACCACAAAAATCCTTCTGTTTACAAAACTCTCTCTCTCTCTCACCAGAAAATCACAGATGTTCTTCTCTCAAAAGAGCCCACCCGTAAACCCTAGGTTTTCCCCTCAGTTTCTCTCTCGCTCAACAGCCCCCCTCTCTCAGCCTCGAAAGCACAGAATGAATTAGGGTAAGCAATACACCGTAGCTACAAATATATATGGGAGATCAGATGCAGCCATGTGTCACGATCCTGCAGCTCAAGATTGAAACAATTCTGATGCATCTTACGACTCACGTGTAAGCCACGGGATTGACCATCTCAGCTATTAAAGCTCCAGAGTCCGAAGTCAGCCACATGTCCATCATTCACAAGTCACAACACAGAAGGTCAGCAAGTAAATAAATAATAAATGTATTGACATTATATTTACACTTTCTATGGTAGAACCCAAATCAACCAATCAGTTTTATTCTATTGCTTAGTCAAGAGGTTCATTGCAAAACATATCTTGAAGCCCTTCAACAGGGATAGTTCTAGCACATAAATTCATGATGCATTTATGTAAGTATGGACGTGCCTAGGTATTTCATTTGGCCAGTATAAAATAGAAACAAGGGGTGTTGAGTGAGGTCATGGATTCAATCCAGTATGAGTGAATAAATGAGGTTCATCAGCGTGGTAAGATAAATACATGAAATTAGTCCAATCAAATTTATACATGATTGAGTTTCTTTTGGAAATGGTTGAATTTTTATTGAGATTATTTTTTGATAAGTAAATAATTGAGGTGATTTTTTATCAAAGAGAAAATCCATGAGAAGTGAGAATCTCTTTTTTTTTTTTTTGTCTAGACATGAGTTTAGCTTGGACCACATGTCATCACTCCACTTAATTTTGATCAGTTGAGCAGTTGCAGATAAAGAGAAAATACTTGTAAAGAGAGAAGCTGAATTATTAAGGAAAGAGGAAAAGCTTTAAAAGAGAGATAGATTTGGAAGGAGTTGGGACTCCACAACAATCAAGTGGAGCTTCAAAGGAAGAAGCAGGCATGTGGCATTTCGTGTATATTGATATCAAAGTGAAGCCCCAACTAATTGGGATACATCGACCAACCAGTTGATGACTTTGTTATTAAGATAAAAAGCAAAGTATGGAGCTAGTATGAAGATAAAAAGCATTAAAATGACCTCGCTTGTCTATATTCCAGATGTGCTTTCTCTATTTTTGAATGCATATATAATACATATAGTAATAGGCTAACAGCACACCACAACACTAGCCATTATGCATATATTTTTTCATAAAATATATAAAGATATTTTTCCGAACAAGAGTGACACAGTTCATGAGTTCAACAAGTTTCTTTAGTCAACCCAACCACAGAGTTTGCATCTTCAGATTCCTACAACATTAGCCAAATTCATAACTCAATTCATCTTTCCCTGCCTACAATCATTCCCAAATACATATAAGAAATGCAACTTCAGCTTCCTACAATCACTCCCAAATACATAAAGAAATGCATTTCAACTTATACAAAATGTAATACAAAAACACCCTAACACAACATCGTTTTTAGATTCCCAACTCTACTTTACGTTGTTGTTGCACTATCTCAGCTAGCATTCTTTTTTGCTTTACCTGATACAATCAAACTCAATTAATTAACAGTTTGCATAAAGTTTGCAATACAATCAAAGTAGTTTCAAATACTCAATATGTCAAAATCCAACATGGAACCAGCAAGTAATCCCACTTCCTTAAGTAAGCAGATACCATATATACCAACATAAATACCAACACACATCATCTCAAACCAACACACAAATTAAATATGAGTTTTGCTACAAATCAGCCACTATTCACATCACACACCCACACTTATAGCTTTTCATAGGATGTGGGAGTGTTTTTCATAGGGTGTGAGGTGTGGATTGTGAATGGTGGTTGATGAGAAGAATTATTCATTAAATATACTATCCCATGCCACCAACACACAACATCCCAAGTTACCATGGCACAACTTCCATATAAGCTTCCATATAAGAAAATTCATCAATCTGGAATGAAAATTTATTGTCTGACAGTTTTGAGATAGGATGAGTTTATCAGGCTAATGGCAAAAAAAGAAAAACTGGGATTTTGCTCGATAGACAGACATTACTAACAGGTTTTCGAAGGTGATATGGCAGCTGCATATTCATCAACATATGTGTTGCAAAATCTGCTGCTAGAAATATGCTAAAAATCTGCTGCATTGTTTAAAATCAGTTACATTTTTATAATATAAAAATATGTTGCTAAAAATCTGTTGCAGCCTGCATTCACTCAAAAAAAATCTGCTGCATGCACTTGAAAATCTGCTGCATTAACTCAAAAAAAATCTGCAAGTTCACTCAAAAAAAAAATTTGCTGCATTCAAAAAAAAAATCTGTAAGTTCGCTCAAAAAATATTTGCAAGTTTCTAGTCCAGCATTCATGCAGTTAGGTGTTCGCTATCATATATTTTTGGTGTATTTGGGTTGTGCCCTTTGCACTTTAAGTAAAGTTTACCATACTTATCAAAAAAAGTATTTGGAGTCGACTATAAAACCATTTGATGTCACTTCTCTATACAAGTTGGTACTTCTATCAAAGCATATGCAATCATGCCCTTTAACTCACATTCAATTTGACCTTTTCCATAACCTAGTAAATTTGTAATGGCTTCATTAACAAATTAATAGGGATTTTCATAGTAAAGCCCAGGAGATAATATGTCCAGCAAAATCCGATGATGGAGAATCAATAAATACTTGAGGCTTTTCTCCCTGGCTTTGCAACAAAGATAATAAGCTATGTTAATACATATAAATAAATATTTGTTGCCCAGTGACTAACACAAGAGGGGAGGTGAATTGAGTTATATTTAAAAAATTAATAATTATAAATCAAATACACAATATAAAATATAAATAAAATATAAAGCAACAATAAATATAAAGAGTTAACGAGATTCGGCCCCACTACCTACGTCCTCGCCTCAAGCTACCCCTTGAGGATCCCCAAATTCACTATTATTCAACCGCCTTCAGGTGGAGATAAAAACCTATTACACATTTGAACAACACCGCTATAAAGGATCTGTATAGAACACCCTCTACATTTGTATTCACCTTACACGTAGTAATTCAACTATTCCCTGTGTAGCACACTTTCTACATGCACAAGGGTTATACACACCCTTTTACTGATACAAGATCTAATAGTAGGTAGGTTATTAGATAACACTCATCAATGAGTGAAATAAGAACAATACAGCACAAACTATATCTCTCTCAAAATGAACAAGGGTTAATGCTAAATGTTTAGATAATAGAGAATGAAAGATTTGGATGAATGTTGTATGCTTTTGGTGTTGTAAAAGTGAAGCTCTCAAATGATCTATTTATAGGCATATGGGACTTCATATTCATATTTAAAAAGATTCACATGCCAAAAATAACATCATTAACTTTTCAAAAAATTCAAACCTAATCTTTTTACTTTTTGCACATGACAAAAGGAGCACACTTTACTTTTCAAAATTTTCAAACAAAATCATCTACTTTTTACAAAAGTCAAAAAAAGTATCAATCACTTTTAAAAATATTCAAATAAAGCATGCACATGTGAAGGATGACTATCAATCATCTTTAATATTTTCAAAATTTTCAAGCAAAATCATCTACTTTTTGCATAAGTCAAAAAAAGCATCAATCACTTTTGAAAATATTCAAGAAAAGCATGCACATGTAAAATATGACAATCAATCATCTTTAATATTTTCAAAATTCAAACATTTAATCATGTCATGCACATGTGAAAGATGACAATCAATCATCTTTCAAAATTTTCAAATTTAATTTTTAAAATATTCATGTACATGTGAAAAATGTATTTTAATGCTTTATGATAAAATATTAATTTTGAGCCTTAATCCTAATTTCGAATTTTTAAGAGATTTATAACATTACTCTATGACTTTAATGTGAACTTGTTCCCTTCTTGCTCATACTTGATTCCTTGATGTGCTTGACTCCATTGAATTCATTTGTTATCATCAAAATTCATGTGTAGATATATAATTATATGAAACTTGAAACCTTAGGTTCAACAATCTCCCCCTTTTTGATGATGACAAATACTTGATAGAACTTAAAACCTGTATTAATACTTAAACTCCCATGAGAATGTGCATTAGTTTTTCAAGCAAAAGTATAAATATAATTCCAAGCATATATAACAAGTTTAGCAATTCAAATAATATTAATGTTTTAGTCTAAAACTTCTCACCCTTTTAGCGTCATTAAAAAAGATCCGTAGCAAGTAAATGAACTGAAGAAAACAGTGTGTTAGTAAACATTGTAGATAGTTAAAAAATTGGAGCCGCCTATGAACCGACAAGTGTGGTTGGAGATTTGAACAATCGCATGATGTTGTTGACAAATAAGATTGAGGGTTCTGAGTTTCTATAAAAAATTGATCATTTTCACCTATCTAATACCCTATAAAATCAGTCTTAAAGTTCATTCAATTCACATCAAATCTTATTCTCATCTCTATAACTCATCTACATTCCTTCAACATTCTCGCTTTAAGTTTTCAATTCTTTTCTCAATGGATCATTCTTCTAATATTTCTCTAGATCCATCCATGAGGTATTATGCACCTCAACCACATGTCTTTTCTACAGCTGCCATTGATGCCATGTTGCAGTAAGAAAATAATAATTTGGCTAATAAATCAAATTCCGATGCTATCTACGACTTGGTGAGTCTTGGGACTCGCTACTCATCCTCTATAGTTGTTTTTTCTCAGCAGCTACAAGTCAGAAACCATGAGGTTGAAAAGCTTAAAGAACAAATTGTTGTACTCCAGTGAATTGTTCAAGAGTCTCACACAAAGGAAGGAATCCTTTGGCAGAAGAATAAACAGTTGAAATTCCTATTAAATTCTTCATTTCGCTTGCCAGTTCCCATGGATAGGGATGGCATGATACTGTATGAAGAGAATAAGCGTCTCAAACATGAGGCTAAGAACCTCAAGTTTATGTAAAAGTATTTATAAAAATTCTCTCTCTATTTTTATTAATTATGGTATGTCTTTTAAGAGATATTCATAACATGCATCATACATATTTCTCTTCTAATCATACATAATCTATCTTCTAGCAAAGGTTTTTTGAAAATATCTGCTAACTGATCGTGTGTGTTTGTGAACTCTAGTACTATATCGCCTTTCTGCACATGATCTCGAAGAAAATGATATTTTATTTCAATATGCTTAGTTCTAGAATGTTGTATTGGGTTCTTTGAAAAATTTATAGCACTTGTATTATCACATTTGATTGGAATGTAATTATACATGAGTTTAAAATCTTCAAGTTGTTGCTTCTTGTAAATAACTTGAGTTTAACAACTATCCGCGGCAACATATTCTGCCTTAGCAGTAGATAATGTAATAGAATTTTATTTTTTACTAAACTAGGAAACTAATGCATAATCTAAGAAATGGCATGCTCCACTAGTGCTTTTTCGATCAATTTTACAACCAGCATAATCTGCATCTATATAGCTGATTAGATCGAAAGATGTGTGCTTAGGGTACCATAACCCTAGGTCAATTGTGTCACTAAGATATCTAATAATGCGTTTAACTGCAATTAAATGTGATTCTTTAGGAGATGATTGAAAGCGTGCACATAAGCACACACTAAATATAATATCTGATCTACTTACTGTCAAATATAATAAGCTACCAATCATATCTCGATATACTTTCAAGTCAACTGGCTTACCGGATTCATTTTTATCAAGTTCAGTAGATGGGCTTATTGGTGTTTCAATTTCTTTAGCACCTTCCATCCCAAACTTTTTAAGTAATTCCTTAATATATTTTGATTGATTGATGAATGTCCCACTTTTTGCTTGCTTAATTTGCAATCCGAGAAAGAATGTAAGTTTTCACATCATGCTCATTTCAAATTCTTCCTGCATAGTCTTAGCAAAAACTTGACACATATTTTCATTAATAACACCGAATATTATATTATCAACATAAATCTGAATTAAAAGAAAATCATCATTTTCGTGTTTAATTAAAAGAATTGTGTCGATTTTTCCTATTGAAAAGTATTTTTCAATTAAGAAACCACTTAGTCTATCGTACCAAGCTCAAGGAGCTTGTTTGAGTCCATATGGTGCTTTTGTGAGTTTGAAACATGATTTGGAGAAATATGATTTTCAAAACTTGAAGGTTGCTCAACATATACCTTTTCATTTATAAAACCATTTAAGAAAGCACTTTTAACATCCATTTGAAAAAGTTTGAAATCTTTATAACAAGCATATGCAAGTAGCATTCGAGTACCTTCTAATCTTGCGACTGGTGCATATGTCTCATCATAATCGATTCCTTCTTCTTGATTGAAACCTTAGGCTACAAATCGAGCCTTATTTCTAGTAATAATTCCGGACTCATCTTTCTTGTATCTAAAAACTCATTTTGTTCCAATAATAGTATGATTTTTGGGTCTAGAAACAAGTGTCCAAATATAATTTCTTTCAAATTGATTCAACTCTTCTTCCATAGCTAGAATCCAAGATTCATCAGGAAGTGCTTCATCAATATTTTTGGGTTCAATTTGAGATAGAAAAGCAGTATAATTGCAAATATTTCTAAGAGATGATCAAGTGGTTACATCTCGTGAAGGTTCTCCCAGAATTTGTTCCATTGGATGATCTTTCACAAATTTCTACTGTTTGGTTGCATCTTCTATTAAATTTTGATGATCTTTCCTGATTTTCCATGTTGGACTACCTTTGTTGTGTTCTCTTTGTTGAGATTAAGACTTTCTGAGTTATTTATACCTCACGTTTCTTCATCAATGGATTTCTTGGAGAGTAGAGAATTAGATTCATCAAATACTACATGAATAGATTCTTATACAATCAAAGTCTTTTTATTGAATACTCTATAAGTTTTACTATTAGTAAAATATCTGAGAAAGATACTTTCATAAGATTTTGCATCAAATTTGCCTAAATTATCTATGTCATTCAAAATAAAATATTTGCATCCAAATACATGAAAGTAACCAATGTTGGGCTTTTTCTCATTTCAAAGCTCATGGGGGTTTTATCTAACTTAGACTTTAGCATAACTCTATTTATAACATAGCATGTAGTACTTACCGGTTCGGTCAAAAAATAATTAGGCAAGTTGCTCTCATTGAGCATTGTTCTTGCCATCTCTTAAAGAGATCTATTTTTCCTTTCTACTATCCCATTTTCTTGAGGAGTTCAAGGAGCAGAAAAATTATGTACAAAACTATTTTCATCACAAAATATTTCAATATTTTTATTAACAAACTCTTTTCCCCTATCACTTCGGATACTTGAAATAGTATAGCCATTTTCATTTTGAATTCTCTTGCATAACTTGGTAAAAATATTATATGACTCATATTTATGAGCAAGAAAGATAACCTAAGTATATCTAGAGAAATCATCAACAATAACAAATGTATAATATTTTCCTCCTAGACTTGTAACTCTATTTAGTCCAAAAAGATCCATGTGTATCAGTTGCAGTGGTCTAGTAGTGGAAATATATTTCTTGGTTTTAAAAGAAGTTTTTGTTTGTTTACCAAATTGGCATGCATCACAAATTTTATCTTTAAGAAAAATTGCTTTTGGTAAACTTCTCACAAAATCATTTTTTGAAAGTTTGGAAATAAGTTCCACGTTGGCATGACCTAGTCTTCTATGCCATAGCCAACTAGTTTCATTTTGAGCTAAAAAACAAATAGCATATTGTGAGGTAATTTCTTCAAAATCAATTGTATAAATATTGTTGCTTCTAAAAGTAATAAAACAAATATTACAATTATGATCATTTAAAATAATCCACTTATCCATTTTGAAAGCAACTGTAAATCTTTTATCACATAATTGACTTATACTCAAAAGATTATGTTTTAGACTTTCAACAAGTAGAACATATTCAATTATGAGAGAAGATTCATTACTAATTTTACCTATTCCCACGATCTTCCCTTTCAAGTTGTCTTCAAATATCACGTGTCCTTCTTCTTTAGATCTAAGATCAAAGATCTTAATCTTGTCTGTCATCATGTGTCTTGAACATCCATTATCTAAAAATCATTTGTTTTTACTTGTGGAGTGCTTCATGCATACCTATAAAAACAATTAAAATGATTTTTCTTGTTACCTAACTTCTTTGGCTTCTTTATTTATTAGTATTAGTAAAAACAAGATTTTTAGGTATCCATATGATCCTAATAGTTATTGTATGCTTTCTTTTAATAGGACAAACATGATAATTATGACCATTTCTATTACAAAAATTGCAAATAACATGTGGTATAGATGAAGAACTTGAGTGATTATAATAGTATCTTTCTTTGACAAAATTATTTTTATGAAAAGAATTTTGAATACTGGACTTTGATATAGAAAGATTATTACAGAAGTTTTTATAAGGTTTGTATTTTGTTTTGGCATATGTCTCAAGCTTGCCTTGTCAAAAACACATCTTTGACTACTAAGAAGTTTTTCAAAATTTCTTTTTCCATTCGTAAAGTTTTCAACAATATTTTCTAAATCAGTTTTCTTATTCTTCAACTCAAGATTTTCATCTTTCAAAATAATGTTTTCTTTTCTTAAAATATCAATTTCGTTTGTTAAAGAAAAAAAATTTCTTTTTCAAAACAGTATACTTGATACCCAATTTTTCAAGTTCCTCATATACCTCTTCTAAAACATTTTGCAGTTCTCCATATGAATGATCTTCAATATTATCAAGATTTGTTACCTCAATGTCATCTTTAGCCATAAGACAAAGATTTGTTGATTCTCTATTACTTGCTTCACTATCTGAGCTACTTGATGTGATTGAGTCCATTATGTAGACAACTTGTGTTTGAGACTTCTTTATTCTTTGAATTCATTTATTATCATCAAAATCTATCTGTAGATATATAATTATACGAAATTTGAAACTTTGGGTTCAACAATATAAAAAAATTACTTGTATATTGAACAAGAGATTGTCCGTCTTAGACTTCTTCATTCTGATTTCTCAACTCTGTTATACTAGGCAAGCTAACCTTAGATAATTGCAAAAGCTTTCCATCAAAATCTTTTATATAATCTGAAGCAAAACTACCTAGGATATATATATATTTTTTATTAACCCTACAAATTCTTAATATATTATCTTAGGAAAGGGAAGCACAACATCTTGGAAATGGGATAGTGGAGTGGAAAACCCTCTTTACCATCTCAATGACCTGATGGCCCAGGTACTCTTCGCTCCTACCTTGAGTCTCAGCACGCTAAGGCACTGGATACCTACAAGCGTAGCAACGTACCCAGAAGTTGAATCTAAAAAGCATATAAAACCGAATAAGGGCATCCAGAATTATAGACATACATGGGCGTAGCCGCAGCAAGCCGAACTTGAAAAAGAATAAAAAATAAAAGAATCCAGAAAGGATGAGATCTACGATTTCCAAGCCTGAGAGATGAAGAAGTCTAAGAGAAGGATGAGATCTGCGAACCAAGCTTGAATTAACATTTCTTCTCGTTGTTTTGCTTTTCATTCTTCTTCTGTTTTTTTTTTTAAATATAATTGATGATGTGGCATTTTGCCATGTCAAAGATGTTCGCGTAGAGGCACAATTCTGTGCCTCTCCCTAGCACTACTCATAATTGAGTTAATGCAACAGATTTTTTTTAGTGAATGCAGGCTACAACAGATTTTTAGCAACATATTTTTTTAAAAAAAAATTAGCAACAGATTTTTATATTATAAAAATTCAACTGATTTTAAGCAATGCAGTAGATTTTTAGCATATTTCTAGCAGCAGATTTTGCAACACATATGTTGATGAATATGTAGCTGTCATATCACATTCGAAACCTTGTTAATAATGTTTGTCTATAGAGCAAATTTTTTTACTAAAAACTGCTGCCCCAGTTTTTTTTTGCCATTAGCCTGATAAACTCATCCTATCTCAAAACTGTCAGACAATGAATTTTCATTCCAGATTGATAAATTTTCTTATATGGAAGCTTATATGGAAGTTGTGCCATGGTAACTTGGGATGTTGTGTGTTGGTGGCATGGGATAGTATATTCAATGAATAATTCTTCTCATCAGCCACTATTCACAATCCACACCTCACATCCTATGAAACACAAATATACACCCTATGAAAAACACTCCCACATTCTATGAAAAGCTATAAGTGTGGGTGTGATGTGAATAGTGGTTGATTTGTAGCAAAACTCATATTTAATTTGTGTGTTGGTTTGGATGATGTGTGTTGGTATTTATTTTGGTATATATGGTATTAGCTTACTTTAGGAAGTGGGATAACTTGCTCGTCCCATGTTGGATTTTGACATATTGAGTATTTGAAACTACTTCGATTATATTGCATACTTTTATACAAACTGTTAATTAATTGAGTTTGATTGTATCAGGTAAAGCAAAAAAGAATGCTAGCTGAGATGGTGCAACAACAATGTAAAGTAGAGTTGGGAATCTAAAAACAATGTTCTGTTAGGGTGTTTTTGTATTACATTTTGTATAAGCTGAAATGCATTTCTTTATGTATTTGGGAGTGATTGTAGGAAGCTGAAGTTGCATTTCTTTTATGTATTTGGGAATGATTGTAGGAAGCTGAAGATGAGTTTCTTTATGTATTTGGGAATGATTTTAGGAAGGGAAAGATGAATTGAGTTATGAATTTGGCTAATGTTGTAGGAATATGAAGATGCAAACTTTGTAGTTGGGTTGACTAAAGAAACTTGTTGAACTCATGAACTCTGTCACTCTTATTCAGAAAAATATCTTTATATATTTTATGAAAAAATATCTGCATAATGGCTAGTGTATTGGTGTGCTATTAGCCTATTACTTTATGTATTATATATATATATATACTAAAAATAGAGAAAGCACATCTGGAATATAGACAAGAGGGGTCATTTTAATGCTTTTTATCTTGATACCAGCTCCATACTTTGCTTTTTATCTTAATAACAAAGTCATCAACTGGTCGGTCGATATATCCCAATTAGTTAGGACTTCACTTTGATATCAATACACACGAAACGCCACATGTCTGCTTCTTCCTTTGAAGCTCCACTTGATTGTTGTGGAGTCCCAACTCCTTCCAAATCTATCTCTCTTTTAAAGCTCTTCCTCATTCCTTAATAATTCAGCTTCTCTCTTTACAAGTACTTTCTCTTTATCTCCACTGCTCAACTGATCAAAATTATTAAGTGGGGTGATGACATGTGGTCCAAGCTAAACTCATGTCTAGACAAAAAAAAACAAAGAGATTCTCACTTCTCATGGATTTTCTCTTTGATAAAAAAATCACCTCAATTATTTACTTATCAAAAAATAACCTCAATAAAAATTCAACCATTTCCAAAAGAAACTCAGTCATGTATAAATTTGATTGGACTAATTTCATGTATTTATCTTACCATGCTGATGAACCTCACTTATTCACTCATACTGGATTGAATCCATGACCTCACTCAACACCCCTTGTTTCTATTTTATACTGGCCAAATGAACTACCTAGGCACGTCCATACTTACATAAATGCATCATGAATTTATGTGCTAGAACTATCCCTGTTGAAGGGCTTCAAGATATGTTTTGCATTGAACCTCATGACTAAGCAATAGAATAAAACTGATTGGTTGATTTGGGTTCTACTATAGAAAGGAAAGAGAAAAGGCAAAGTTGAGTATATAAAATTCCAGCTCCTAACCCAGAATGAATTACAAACATAACATATTTCTCTACTTTAAGAAGACCGAGGAAAAAAATCCAAAAAAATTCAAATGAGGAAAATCCATGAAGTACAAAATAGATTTTCCCTGAATAATAATCAGAAACCCATACAAAATAACAAAACCTCTTCAAGCAGGCCAATTTTGCAATTCCTTAAACCTAATTTCAATATTTTTATCAATATTTTCAGGACACCACCATAAATAAACCTTAAACAGATGAAACTCAAAATGGGGAAAAGAAAATCAAATATTGAACTTTGAGTTACCTAGGGCAGCGTCCAACTTTGAGCAAAATCCTCCAGTATAACGCAGCGGGTCTATCGCGTTAGGGTTAGGGTTGGGAACATGAGTTGCACAGAAGAGGGTAGAGGAGAGAGAGAGCAGGAGAAGAGAAAACCAATTTCAGTGAAAATGTGAAACACACCGTTTCAAGGGTAGCTTCACACAATTTCGAACCCAACTAAACGCACCGTTTTATTTACTCGAAAACGGTGCATTTGAATCCACATTGGATACCGTTCGCAGGGAGGCCCTTCATATGCCTGCATTTAGACTTTTTCTTCTAAAAAATTTCATGGCCATATCATTGTTTTCTACATTTTCTGAATTTGAATATGCAAGAATGAGAACTTCCCCTTCGGGTGCTTTGTTGTGAGGCTTGTTTAAAGCTTAGGAATTTTATTTTAAGAGAAGTGTTAGAGTTATAAAAAAATCTTATAAAAGTAAACTCATCAATTGGCATGATTTTATATGATACGTTATATATAAAATAAAAGTAATTTCATAATCAAATATATCACGTCAAATTACATCAATTTATAAGTTTATTTTTGTAGAATCTATTTATAGTTAAAGTATTTTTCTTACTTTAATATATAATAAATGTCCACTTATCAATTATCATAAAACTTGACTAGAAAGGATAAAGAATGTATTTTGTTTTCACAAAGGATTGTCCCTTTACAATATTATGTCTGGTTTGGATATAAAAGTCATTCTAACTTATATTACTTTATTTTATCTAATTATTATAATCTTCTCAAATTTTCACACATAATATAATAAATAATTTAATTTTTTAAAATTTTGAAATAATAATAATATTAAAAAAATATTTTAATAATATTTTATTTAACTTTCAATTCAACTTATTTCATATCAATTAACTATTCAAATGTCCCCTAAACCAAAAACCTTAAAACCCCGCTTCTTAGAGCACCCCCATTCGGTTCTCCATATCTCCCCTATCCTCAAATTTTAGGAAAAATTTTAGGGTTTAGCTGAAAAACCCTACTCCATCCGGTTCCCCATTATGCGGTTGCCGTTTACGATCTGTACAGTATTTCCCCATTTTTGTACTACTGTACGTCCACATCCCCAACAAACCCCAATCGGTTTCCCCTTCCCCCGTGTCTTCTTCTCCGTCGGTTGGCCCCCTTTTTCTGTTCGCATCTCCATCGGTACGGTAGCTCTCCAGGCTTGTAAGTTTCCGTTTGGTTTCTTTGTGGTTTCTCCTTCGATTATTTTTGTGGTTCTCTATTTGGGGTTTTCTGTTGAGATTGGCCACGACGCCATGACCGATTTCTCTTCTCCTCAAGTCTGTGAGGGATCTTTTTCGAATTGAACAATTAATTTTCATGATCTAGATCTTGGTCTGAATAGTATTTCACAGGTTTGAATCTCGATCGATAGTTGAAGATTTGGGATTTTTTGCTGCAATGTCATAATTCCTTTATCCTTGGTTCGAATCCTTGGATCATAATTTCTGATGTTTTGAAGATTTATTTGATGGAATCGTTTATGCTCTCTATTTGAATCGTATTATTGTTCCCTTATTGCCATTGAATACCTTGCAAAATCTAGAGGATGTTGTTGAAGTATCTCTGTGCATTTTCGATGTTCTTGTTTTGGTATCTCTGTGCATTTTCTCGGTTGATGTTTTGGTATCTCTGTGCACACTCATTGTCAAGATTTTAGTTCACTGTAATTGTGAGATTGTGAGAAATTAATCACATACATCTGTTTGGGACTTTTCTGATTGTTGATTTGATTATTTCCAATATGCATGCTCTTTTAGAACACTGCTATGTATAATTTCAGAAACTAAATCAAATCTGTCAATGCTTTTTTGGTTGAGAAAAAACCACAAAATTATGTCCCCTATTAATTATATGAGTCTTGCCTGATTTCTATTTTGCATATTTCCCATTTTTATTGTAAATGTACAATAATCTCTTCAGCTATGGATGATCATGTGTTCTGTGAGGCTCCCCCGTGGTCCCTTTTTTCCCCTTTCATTGGTATTATTTTGGTGGATTGCTGCCATTATCAGCCATGAGACTGATTTGTGTTACAGGTCCCAAACTCAAAACTGTAACTTGTTTGGTTATTAAAAAGAAATCTGTTATGTATTGTGATGTATAGACATTGAAAGAGGTAGAAAATTCTTTTGTAGGATCTTCCATATCTATGATTTAATGATAGGCCCATATGCTATTCTGTTCTATATTTGTTTGTACTTTTTGGTTGGTATATACTCTGCCGATCAGCCATTTAACATTTTATAAAATACTGCAATTTGGTTTGAAAGTAGTATAACACATTGGTTGTTAGTATCAATAATGTGTGCACTGCCTCTTGGGATGGTTTTCAAGTTTATATTATTTGTTATAAAAATGGAACTTTATGAGTTGGTCTAATCACATATTCATTGGTCTAACCTTTTGTCACTTTGCTGTTCCTTAACTATAATATTACCATTTGTTGGTCATTGAGTAATTTCTTCGTTAGAATTGGGTCATTTGCAATGTTTCGTGTCATTCGGGGAAGGGGGGAATATAATTAGGCTGTGATGATGGGGTTAATTCAAAAGTGTAATTGGGGCCCCATCGATATGGCGGGGTAATCGTTACTCGAATAGGCCAAGTTGCAGTTTGTGGTACTCTCCATAAACTGCAATCGGGGTTCGGGTGAGGTTTTGCAGCCGATCGATGCTGGACACCAAGATTACCCATGTTGAAGCTTGTTACACCATTCTGAGCCACATTTATTGTCTTACTCAATATGGGGAACCGGATGAGAATGCTCTTATTTTATGGTTTGTAATTTGCATGCTGTTTGTTGTTGTTTTTTATTCTGTTGCGATAGATGTGTAATGTGTAAATTAAACCCCCTCGGCTGTGATGATGAAAATCGTATGTGAAGATTAGGGATATTTATGGCCATCTCCTCAATGGTTAGGTAACCCGGACGGCCAACATGTCATGGCAACTGGTCGTTGCTGCCATGAGTGGGTGTCCATATTTCCATAATTTGACCATTCGGTTCCTGAGCCCCCACTGAAACCCATAATTCTTCGTGATGGGAATTTGATCGACTTTTTCATTATTTTTTTAGAGATGGATTCCCAAGACCCTGGACACATGTACTTCACCAATCTCCTTAGTCAAGATCCTCAACTCGACCCCACTTTGACCGGGCATAGTGGAACATCTCCATTAACCATTGATGACTCTCCATCCCTACCCCCTAACAAGCCTATCGACAATAGGAAATCAGTGCGGGGTGCGAATTTCACCCCCGAAGAAAACAAGTTACTTGTCTCCGCATGGCTAAATTGTAGCCTAGATACCATTCAGGGAACAGATCAAAAATACTCTCAACTTTGGGAAAAAATTTCTGAATACTTCCAACAATTTAAAGAAACCAGCCATGAGCGGACAATAAAGTCTTTAATTCATCGTTGGTCGGTTATCCAAAAGGCGACAAACAAGTTTTGTGCGAAACTAGCCCAAGTTGAAGGGTTAAATCAAAGTGGCATGACCGACCAAGACAAGGTACAATTTCCAATCATTGTCTGTTTTACTCTAAAAATTCTTGTCACCTACATTGGTTTAACATTAGCTTTTTTTTTTCCATGCAAGTTTGAGAAGGCCAAGGTTATGTATCAAGCACTAGAAAAATGCTCCTTCCAGTTCGAGCATTGTTGGCACCTGTTGAAGGACCAACCTAAGTGGATTTGGAGAGCCACAAATCCTGATCCAAAGCGAAGGAAGACGATGTCCCCATCCCCGACCCCAACTCGATGTTCTAGCGCAACAGTTGATTCTGTTTTTGATATCGAGGCGGATCAAATGCTAGAGAATGAATTTATCGAGCCCGACCGACCAATTGGAAGGAAAGCTGAGAAAGCAAAACGAAAGGCCCAAGGCAGGGAAGCAGAGGAGAATTTCCAACTCAGGAAGATTAAATATACTCTTTTGGAGGAGTCACGCGCTCAGGAGAAAGAGTTTTATCGCCTTAAAGTCGAGAAGATGGAGTATGACAAAGAGACAGAGGCCAAAAAATTTCATCTAGAGGATGAAAACTGAGGTTGGAGGCCGAGAAGGTGTCGCTGGAACGAGAAAAAGAGCTCAGTAAAATTCGGAAAGAGGACGAACGGCTGCGGTTGGAGGCTGAGAAAGTGGAGCTCGCGAAGAAGGAATCAGATCAGCGCATCATGATGATGGATGTGAGTGTTATGCCAGAAATGCAGCGACTTTATTTCCAGCAACTACAGAGGGAAATAATGGCGAGACGCATTAGAGATGCCAATTTGGAATGATTCTCTGTATTCATGTTATTTATTTAATGTTTGGGACAATTATTGCAAATGGACAATTATCTTGTTTACCATTAATTATATATGCGTAAAAAATACTGTAAAAGACCATTTATGTATTTGATAATATGGAATGATTAATTATGTTGTGCAATTAATGACTCAATGAAATTTTCAGAAACAAACTTGATTACCATTAATACATTCGAGATATTGATAACAATAACGAAATACAAAATACAAAAAAACAGAAATTAAACATAGGTCACCAATTACATTAAGGAAATAATAATATCTAGAGCAATCCCAACTAATGTTGTGAATATAAAAGCCATTGATGTTCGATTAGATCTTCTTGAAGTTGAAGATGTGCCGAGCTGTCTCTAATATCATGATGACGCTGGATGAAGTCCGCAAGCTCAGTTGTATGATTGCGCGACAATTCGGGGAAATCATCATCAAGTTGATTATATTCAATGTTCAGACCCTCATTATCATCACGCTCGTCTTCAATTATCATATTATGTAAAATAACACATGTTTTCATTATATTTGTTAGTACCTTCACTTTGAACATTCGGGAAGGTCCACGAATGATAACAAATCGTTGTTGAAGTACCCCGAATGCACGCTCGACATCTTTTCTTGCGGATTCTTGTGCTTTCGCAAAATTTTTCTTCTTATTCCCACGTGGTGATGGAATCGTCTTCACAAAAGTTCGCCACTTGGGATAAATACTGTCCGCAAGGTAATAGCCCATCGTATAGTCGTTGCCATTGACAGTGTAATTGACTTGAGGAGCACGCCCTTAGGCAAGTTCCGTAAAAATAAAAGATCTATCTAGCACATTAATATCGTTATGTGAACCGGGCATACCAAAAAATGCATGCCATATCCAGAGATCATATGAAGCAACTACTTCTAAAATAATAGTTGGTTCACGGATGTGGCCGGAGTACATACCTTTCCAAGCTGAGGGACAATTTTTCCACTTCCAATGCATGCAATCAATGTTTCCTAGCATTCCTGGGAATCCCCGTTGTTCACCAACCGCAAGCAATCGGGCTATATCATTAGCAGTTGGCGACCTTAGATATTCTTCTCCAAAAACACTTACCACTGTCTCAAAGAATTTTTTTAGGCTCTCCATTGCGGTGCTTTCACCAATACGTATGTATTCATCCATAAAATCTCCAGTAACCCCATACGCCAGCATTCTAAGTGCTGCGGTGATTTTTTGCATAGAAGATAAACTGAGTCGGCCGGCATTATCTCTTCTTTGGACGAAGTACGGCTCGTAAGACTCTACTTCATTTAGAATACGAAGAAATAGGGGACGATTCATCCGAAATCTCCTTCGAAATAGATTCGAGGAATATACTGGATTTTCAGCGAAGTAATCACGAAATAGACGCTCGTGTCCCTGAATATGATCACGCCGAATAAACTTACGACGTTGGCTATTGCCACGTCGTCTGGATGAATGTCCATCCGCCTCCATGCTTTGAACATCGCTATCATCTTCAGAGGATACGTATGTCAATAATTTGCGAAAGAAAGTGCGAGCCATTTGATGAAATGAGTAGGAGATCAAATGATACAATTTCTGTTTGGTTCTATGGAGGAAATGAGGCTTGAGTTTGCATTTTTATAAAGGAGTAAAAATGTTACCGTTAGAGAGAAGACAAAAATTGTTACCGTTGGAGAAAAGACAAAAAAAGTTACCGTTGGAGAGAAAAGAAAAAATATTACTGTTTGAGAAAAGACAAAAAATATTACCGTTGGAGAAAAGACAGAAAATATTACCGTTTAATAAAATTAATAAATTTTATCATCAATACGTGACTTTTGGTTTTTCATTAGAGATATTGCGTATTCTTTTAATTAAATTTGCCATCACGTTAGAAAATGCACTAATTAATAAAAAATAGTTGATTTTTATAATACGAATTTCAATTTAAATATAAAATATTGTATTGGATAGTCAAAATCTCCAATAAATATTTAGTAGAAAATGATATTTAGAAAAAAGATAATAAGACAAAATAGTTAGTAGTTAAGATTGTAAATGGAAGAGAGAGAAAAAAGTAATAAAAAAAGATTAGAGAAATATTATTTAAAAGAATAGAGATAGGGATGGGGAATGGAATGTAGGAGGTTTTTAGAAGATAAACAAATTTTAGGGAATAATTTGAGAAAATGAGTATTTGAGTTAAATTATAGGGATGGAGAAACAAAACCGGATGTGAATGCTCTTACAATTTTATTCTTGATTTAGTCGAGAACATGACATCTAACCTTTTTAGAGAGTGAAAAGGAAGAGAGTAAAAAGAAAGAGAGTGAGAGGTCATCACACCTCATTTTTTGCAGTTCAGCCCTCATGAAGTTTGGTCCCAGGTTGGATCCCACGTATATAGTGAAAGACGCTCCCACTGCTCCAGGCTTTACGTGGTTCCCCAAGTAAGCATGTGATATTTTTATAGAGAAGGATGTACTATTCATTATCTCATACATTAGAGTTGTATTATATATATTAGGAAGGAAAAAAAATCATATATTGATTTTCCTTATAAGAATAATGTTACGTTAAGTTATGTGTGAGTCGTGCACTCTCTTAAAAAAAAAATAAAGTTCATAATAAAATTTTATTTGATTTTTCACGTGAGTTTTAAGTTTTATTTTCTTTTTATTTTTTAAAAAAAGTGTACAAAATTTACACAGTCTATAAATGTATAAATCATTTTATTTATCAAGAATTTTAAAAAATATATATACTAATATATTTTCCAATCGTTCTCTTATATTTTTCATTTTAAAAATGTTTCCTAGTTTCAATTTTGAAAAAGTAAAACCTAATGCACGATTCCATTTATCATATGTTTTAATTTTAAGAGGACAATAGTATTTAAATATATAGATAGTATTTATTTCGGGTGAAACAAATTAATTTCCTTGGCTGGTATATAAATTATAAGGTCAACAGGATGTTCTTTTTATTAGTTTTTTTTTAATTATTTTTCTAAATATAAATAGATGAAAGCTAAGAGCAAAGAAGGCTAGATCTAAAAGAATAATGATACATGAGTCTTAAATGTACAAGTCTCGTGCAAATATTTTATTAAAAAAGTGAGTCATGTTATAAAAAAAACTAATGAAATCTATTTTTTTTTTAATAAAAAATTTACATGGAATTCATACTTTTTAAACTTGTACCTAACATTATTAAGGCTCATTTGGAACTTAAACTCAATTATGATCAATTTAGTTCAATCTAATTTTAAACTGACTCTAACATCTAAATACATAACTCTCAAATTACTCAATTTATTTCAACTCAAAACCTCTTTACATATAGAACCCACAATATTTTTCAATTCAACACATTTTTACACACGAGACTCATAACCTTTTTCATTTCCCATAAATACACATAAATTCATTTTAAGTGGATCCTATCAAACTGACTCCATCATCTCAACTCACTACTATATAAAAAACTCAATTCATCTTAATTCAACTCAACATCTAAATAGGCCTAAATATATAATTACTAAACTACTTTCATTTTCAAAGAATATTACAACATCAAAGTAGTGAGCTGAACTGAGTTATTTATGAATAGTAGTGAGTTGAGTTGGTGAAGTGAGTTATGTTGGGTACATTTAAGATGAATTTAGATGTGTTTTGATGTTAAGATGAGTTTAGAGATATTTATAAAAAGTTAAAAAAAAGTTGTGGACTTCACATATAAAGAAGTGTTAAATTAAAAATAGTTGTAGATTTACGTATAAAAAGATTTTAAATTGATATAAATTTAATAATTTAAAAATTGAATATTTGGATGATTCAATTTAAAATTAAGGTATCATTTGTTTTCATAAAACTCTCATCTCATCTCATCTCATTTTAATCATTATAATTTTTTCAAATTTTTATAATAAATAAAATAAACAATTTAATTTTTTCAAATTTCAATATAATTTTTTCAAATTTTTATAATAAATAAAATAAATAATTTAATTTTTTCAAATTTTAATATAATTTTTTCAAATTTTAATATAAAAATAATATATTTTAATAATACTTTATTCAACCCATTTCACCGCTAAAAAGTTGGATGGGCTGATGTCAAACGCGTACGTGAGCTTTATAGATGAATGAATTATTGACTGGCGGTAGGTGAAGCTGATTGAAAGTCGAGTACAATTGTTGACTTTATAGGTTTGTACGTACGGTCAATTTTGGTGCTGACCATGTTTTTGAGCCACATTCAATTGTCATTGATGTATTTACTTTTGTAGACAGGAGTCACATTATTACTTATTTCTGAAATACGAATAATTTGACATTTATTCTATTAATTTATGTTACATTAATGTGATATCATATAATAGAATGAAAAAATTACTTCATTTGCATCTCGAGACTACTAAAGATTTAACATTGTGGTGAATAGTTACACCTTGTATTATGCCATAACTCTATACTTGATGTTTTATACAACAATGCATATCCAAAAATCTTGATTAGATAAGAAGGTCAAAGTCAGAGTTATGGTATAATAGATTTCTTGATAAATAGTAGACAGTTTTTGTGATATTTTATATGTTCTAATTCTATAATTTCATGTTATGACATTTTGTAATAGGCTAAGAATTTAATATCAACTCCACTTTAGAGATAATGATAATAATTCCAATTTTCTTTTATCATTGTTTTCATCTTTAAAGTAGTATTATTTATTTTGGGTAGGCTTGCTGCCCGCCTTATTACAAGCGGTCAACAATCCTTCTCGTATCTCGCCCGAGCTTGGGTGGGGTGGCGATATGGCCCTCCCACCCTTATCTTCGCACCCTTGTTTGGCCCATCCATCTTCGTTGATTGGACAAACGGATTTTTTATCCCGCCACCTGTAGATTCTACCAAGATATCTCCTCTAGCCAAGATATTCCATTTGCTTGTAAATCCTGTAAAAAAATCAACACCAAAACAAAGATCTAACCAAAATCTACCCAAAAACAAAAAAAAGATTTAGCTTGAAAAAAAAACCGACATAAATCTAGCTTGGAAATGCAGATCTAGGTTGAGAACACCCAAAAAGAAAACAAAACTGTCAAAACCCAAGCTTGAATGACCAGTAGCTATGGTTGCTGGCATTTGAATTGAGTGACCAGTGACCATGGTCGCCAATCTATTGCTCAACATGGCCGCGAGTGAAGCCCAGACAAGGAGAAGAAGATGAAGAAGGAAAAGAAGAGCAAACTGAAGTAGAGATTTGAGAAGAGGAGAAGATGAAGGCTAAGAGAAGTAAAAACTTATGGGGAGTCGTTGCTTGGAGAAGAGAAAAGAGGGAAAGAGTTAAAATGTTAGGGTTTTTTGGTTTAAGTATGAGAGAGAGACAGAGACGCAAGGGGAAGGGGGATGATTAAACCTACATTGAAGTGACACCATTTTAGAGAGTTTATAAACTTCTCAAAATGACGTGGTTTATTATATAACTTATTTTTCTTAATATATATGATATATATCTATAAATATTATGTCGTGTTTGATTGGTTCAACTTTTTTAATATAGTTTTTCTCTTATTATTCCTAACAGAAGGAAGGGTTTCAAAAATGTGAACATGCAACAAAACCCACCCTCATTCGCAACCCCAGGCTATCCATTTTCCAATGGTTCAAGAACACCTCAATTCACAAGGCTAGTTGTTATATGTAATCCATTAAAAATACAAACTTTATTTGGCAATGGAAGATTAAGATTATTTTGATATACAGATGTTTAAAATAAGATTGTCTTGTTTGGATAATAAGTTGATTTGATATACAAATCATATCATCTCATTTAATTTAATCATTACAACTTTTGTAAACTTTCAAACAAAATATAATAAACAATTCAAAATTTTCAAATCTTAAAACAAAAATAATATTAAAAAACTATATTCTAACAATATTTTATTTAACTTTTAACTCTTATCTCATCTCAACTCAACTCATTATTCAAACCTCTCATAATTTTATTTTATTTTTTTTTATTTTTTTATTTTTTTTTTTAACTTTTTTTGGTTTTTAAATCAAAGCTTAAACTTGGAAACAAACCTATAGCGGTCTGCAAAGAAAATTCTAGAAGGTTTGTTATGCTTGGTTGGAAATAGGAAAAGTATAGGCATTTGGAGGGACAAATGGTTGCCAAAAAGACATACTTTCATGATTCAATCGCCTCCTCAAAAGCTTGATGCAAGGGCCATAGTGGATGCTCTAATAAACCCCCACACCAGATATTGGGATTTTCAATTGGTACATGACATCTTCACAATTGATGAGGCTGAATTGATATAGAACATACCCCTAAGTATGTTGTTGTTGGAAGATAAACTCATTTGGAGAAGCACTTCTCTTCCACTAGTTATTTCAACGAGAGGAGTGCTTATCATTAGGAAAAGGAAAGAGCTCTACGAAATATGAGTGTTTCTTCATCTTCTCAGACTACGGAAGCTTTTTGGAGGAATATTTGGTCTTCTACTATACTTAACAATGTAAAGACTTTTATTTGGAAGGCATGTCACAACCTATTACCTACAGGTATGAACCTTTTTATAAACGAAAGGTGTTGGAGAACCCAAACTATCTTGTTTGTCATTTAGAAGCTGAAACTATAGAACATATTTTGTGGGAGTGTTCTTCTGCACAAAATGTATTGGGGTAGCTACTATATGGCCCTTAAAAGTCCTTTGTGCAATGTCTAATTTTCAATAGTTATGTATCCATTTTCAGGAAAGGCTTTCTAACCAAGATATGGCATTGATGATGTGTGTAGCCCGTAACATATGGCCAAGGAGGAATTCTCTTGTTTTTAGATCTTCCTTTGATCATCCTTTACATTTATTAGCTCTATCACGGCACCAACTTGTAGAATTTCAGGATGTGCAACACTAATACTCATGTGCAATTCAGGCTCATAAATATATTGAAGCGACACTATTTTGGAGAGTTTATATATAGAGATAGCTACAAATCATGCACAAAATCATCCTTAGGATTGTAACTGCTTTGCTAAAATTGTAGTTGTTATGAATCATTTAATTCTTTCCTTATCTGTCAACTTGTATAGCTCATATAGCATACAATAGCTTAAGTTTAGAAGCAATTACCTTTCCTTCAAACTTGTATATATTATGTAATTCCATCTCTAATAAAGTGTGTGAACCTACTTACCAATTCTGTGTGTTTTCTCTATATGGTATCAGTCTAAAAGCCACCAAACCTCTATTGAGTTTTTTTTTCCCTGGTTCCTCTCTTCCCTTCCGCTTTCACCATGGCCAACTCTTCTTTAGAAAACACCCCCATAACCATAAATAAATCACTACAAGGCTCACACAAACCAATTTTCCTTCCTGACATGCTCAATTTGAGCCACTCCTTCTCGGATATAATCTCTATGTTTATGTCGATGGAACTCATCAGTGTCCCCCTCAACCAACAACAACTGATGCAACTGCAACTGTGGCTTATCAGCTTTGGTTTTGTCAGGACAAACTTATTTTAAGTGTTATTTGACCTCTGTCTCTCCAGCTGTGATACCGCTCATAGCAACATCAAAGACATCTCATCAAACTTGGACTAAACTCACCAAGCTCTATGCCGGTCGATCAAGGACTTGTGTGATGCAACTGAAGGAGGATCTCACCTTCACACAGCGTGGCACTTGCACAATCACAGAGTATCTCCACTCTGTCAAAATCATTGCTGATGAACTTACCCTCATTAATGCTCCTCTATCTTCAGATGACATCACTTTGTATGTTTTGCATGGATTAGGCTCTGAATATTGTGACATTGTTGCCTCCATTCGAGCTCATGAATCCCCTTTCTCATTTGAAGAGTTACATGTTCTCTTAGTTGGTCATGAGGCATGTTGCCCAGATGACTAACATAAGAGAGGGGGTGAATTGAGTTGTATTTAAAAAAAATAACAATTATAAATCAAATATATAATATAAAATATAAACAAAATATAAAACAACAATAAATATAAAGAGTAAGGGTAAGAGATAAGCAAATTCAGTATGTTAACGAGGTTCGGCCCCACTGCCTACGTCCTCGCCTCAAGCTACCCCTTGAGGATCCCCGAATTTACTATTCAATCTCCTTCAGGTGAAGATAGAAACCTATTACACCTTTGAACAACACCGCTATAAAGGATCCGTGTAGAACACCCTCTACACTTGCAATCACCTTACACGTGGTGATTCAACTATTCCCTGTGCAGAACACTTTCTACACACACAAGGGTTATACACACCCTTTTACTGATACAAGAATTGATAGTGGGTAGGTTATCAGAAAATACTCCTCAATGAGTGAAATAAGAACAATACAAGTACAAACTATATCTCTCAAAATGAACAAGGGTTAAGGCTCAATGCTTAGAGAAGAGAGAATGAAAGCTTTGAATGAATATTGTATGCTCTTGGTGTTATGAATGTGAAACTCTCAAATGATCTATTTATAGGCATATGAGACTTCATATTCAAATTTAAAAAGATTCACATGTCAAAGACATCATCATTCACTTTTCAAAAATTTCAAACATAATTTTTTTACTTTTTGCATGTGACAAAAGGAACACACTTTACTTTTCAAAAAATTCAAACCTAATATTTTACTTTTTGCATATGACAAAAGGAGCACACTTTACTTTTCAAAATTTTCAAACAAAGACATATTCCTTTTGCATAAGTCAAGAAAAACATCTATCACTTTTGAAAATATTCAAATAAAACATGCACATGTGAAAGATGACAATCAATCATCTTAATATTTTCAAAATTCAAATTTTTAATCATGGCATGCACATGTGAAAGATGACAATCAATTATCTTTCAAAATTTTCAAATTTAATTTTCAAAAAATTCATGCACATGTGGAAAATGTATTTTAATGTTTTATGATAAAATATTAATTTTTGAGCCTTAATCCTAATTTCGAATTTTAAGAGATTTACAACATTATTCTATGATTTTAATGTGAATTTGTTTCCTTTTTGCTCATGCTTGGTTCTTTGATGTGCTTGACTCCATTATGTGGACAATTTGAGCTTGAAACACCTTTATTCTTTGAATTCATTTGTTATCATCAAAATCCATGTGTAGATTTATAATCACATGAAACTTGAAACCTTGGGTTCAACAAGGCATATCTCCAAAAACTTGATTCAACTGCACAATCCTTGGTGCTAACAACAAACACTAGTCAACGTTGAGACTCTCATGCTTCCAATCCACATAACTCGCAGTCATCAAAGAATGACTCCAAGTCCAAAACAAAGCATTTCAAACAGTATAATGGCATATTGCAAAATATTGTCCCTAGCTGAAGCAACCAAAACCACATGTACAATGCACCACTGCTGCTCCAAGCCCAGACAAGCGTTGGCTTCTTGACTCAGCAGCCTCCCATAACATTACCTTTCAGGTTTCAAATCTCCAACTTCATTCTGAATATGATGGTACTGATGAGGTTATTATTGGAGACGGATCAGGTTTGCCAATTACTCACTCTGGCTCCCTCACTTTATCTTTTCCTAAAAGAAACTTTAGAGTTCAAGAAACACTTTGTGTGCCTGATATAAATAAGAATATGTTTTCTGTCCATCACTTTAGCAAGCAAAATAATGTTATATTTGAATTTCATCCCAACTTTTTCTTGTGAAGGATCGGAGAACAGAGGAGATACTTCTTCAAGGCCTGTGTGAGCATGGCATCTATCCTCTACCTTCATCATCTGTTGCCACACCTGTTGCATTCATTCATGAAATAACTTCCACAACTGGTTGGCACCAGAGACTAGGCCACCCATATTCAAAAGTTGTTAACCAAATTATTAGCTGTTTTTCTCTTCCAACTAGTTCTTCTGATTCAAATTCTGCTCATTGTCATTCGTGTCTCATTAATAAAGCTCATCAGTTGCCTTTCCATAAACATGGTTTGACTAGTAAAGCTACATTTGATTTGATATATACGGATGTATGGGGACCTTCCCCAACTACAAGTCTCAATGGTCATCAGTTTTATGTCATTTTTGTAGATCATTTCACAAAATACGTGTGGTTCTTTCCATTACATAATCCGATGTGAAATTTATATTTCATCATTTCTACAAAATGATTAAAACCAGATTTCAAACACAAATTAAAGGAGTGTATTCAGATAATGGGGGAGAGTTTGTTGCCTTGAGACCCTTCTTTAGTCAGAATGGCATCAGCCATTACACAACCGCCCCCCATGCACCACAACAAAATGGAGTTTCCAAGCGTAGACATAGACATATTGTCGAGACAGGCAAAACTCTTTTCACTCATGCATCTCTTCCCTCAGAATACTGGGCCTATGCATTTGCAATATCCACGCATTTGATTAATAGGCTTCCTTCACCTGTTCTTCAACATAAAACACCACTTGAAGCTCTTTTTAATCAAACACCTTGGTATGAAAACCTAAGATCTTTTGGCTGCCTCTATTTTCCATGGATTAGGCTTTATAACACCAACAAGTTTCAAGATAAATATGTCTCATGTATCTTTCTTGGTTACTCAACTAGTCAAAGTGCATACTTATGCCTTCATCTCCCAACACAACGCCTCTATTCTTCCAGGCATGTCATCTTTGATGAAAATATCTATCCTTTCAAAATACAGGCAGCTCACAAACCCACTATCCCGTCCATTCCAGATATTGACTTCATCTTATGCCCAATTTTGTAGCTTGTATCCAAGGGTAGCAGACATGTTTCACAGCCTCAAGAAGAGATTTCTCCTACTTCTTCAACCTCACCTGAAGTCCAAGAGTCAGTACTTCCAGATTCAAATCAGGTAACTCCAGAAAATCTACCTCCTTCATTACCACAGCCAACTCGCACCATAATCACAAGGTCAATGAATAATATTTTTTGGCCTAAACAACTTCGTCACACCTCCAAGCATCCCATACCTGAATCTCAAGAGCCTACATGTGTTAGTCAAGCACTAAAGGATCCACACTGGCATAAGGCTATGTCAGATGAAGTCACAACACTTCTTCATCATGGGACTTGGGACTTGGTTCCTCCTACCAAAGATCAAAATCTGGTTGGCTGTAAATTTGTGTTCCGGATTAAGAGGAATTCCAATAGCACAATTAATCGTTACAAAGCAAGACTTATTGCTAAAGGCTTTCATCAAAGACCTGGGATTGACTACTCTCAAGCATTTAGTCCAGTTGTGAAACCAGCCACAATTAGGCTTATTCTCAACATTGCTGTCATACATGGATAGTCAATGAGACAACTGGACATCAACAATGCATTTCTGCATGGTTCTCTTGATGAAATTGTTTTCATGCATCAACCCGCTGGGTTTGAGGACTCATCTAAACCTCAGCATGTTTACAAGCTGAAAAAGAGTATCTATGGGCTGAAGCAAGCCCCATGGCAATGGTACCAGGCCCTAAGGGATGTACTACTCAGTTTTGGTTTTATCCACTCGGCAACTAACAATTCATTGTTCATTTTTAAATCTTATGACATTTTGTGTTATTGTCTTGTTTACGTTGATGATATCATAGTCACAGGCAATAATAAGAAGTTTATAAATGAGATTATTGCTAAGCCGGGCACTGCTTTCTCAGTCAAAGATATGGGCAATTTGCACTTCTTTTTGGGCATAGAGGTCATTCCCACAGCAAAAGGACTCTTCTAGTCCCAACACAAATATGTTCGGGAGCTCTTAACCAAAACATCAATGGAGAATGCCAAGGAAGTCCAAACTCTAATGTCTACTACAGCTAAGCTAACAAATACACAAGCTTCTAAAGATGTTGATGGAGTTGAGTACAGAAAAGTTATTGGAGGGCTTCAATATTTGGGACTCACACGCCCAGACCTTGCTTTTTCTGTCAATATATTAGCTTAGTTCATGCAAAATCCGAACTCAAACCATTGGGCATTAACTAAACGACTTCTAAGGTACCTAAAACAAACAATGTTTTATGGTATTCTATTACCGAAAACTACAGAATTCGACTTGAAGACTTATAGTGATGCGGACTGGGCATCAAATACAGACACTCGTGTTTCCACATCTACTTTCATCACATTCCTTGGTTCGAATCCTATTTCATGGTCAGCAAGAAAGCAAAGAGCAGTCTCAAGGTCATCCACAGAAGTAGAATTTCGTGCATTTGCCACTGCCACATCAGAAACAATTTGGCTTCAATCCCTCCTTCACGAACTTGGTCTCAAACTCCAACACCAACCTCAACTATTCTGTGACAACATTGGAGCAAATCAATTTAGCCTTAATCCAGTTCAACATACCAGGACGAAATACATTGAAATTGATTTGCTCTTTGTTCGAGATCTCATCAAGAAAGGGAAGATTGAAGTGCATCATATTCATACTTTGGATCAACTTGCTAATCTCGTGACCAAACCATTGCCAAGACAAAGATTTCAAACATTAAGATCCAAGATTGGTGTTGCAGATGGCACCTCCATCTTGAGGGGGCGTATAGAGATAGCTACAAATCATGCACAAAATCATCCTTAGGATTGTAATTGCTTTGCTAAAATCGTAACTATTATGAATCATTTAATTCTTTCCTTATCTGTCAACTTGTGCAGCTCATATAGCATACGGTAGCTTAAGTTTAGGAGCAATTACTTTTCCTTCAAACTTGTATATATTTTGTAATTCCATCCTTAATAAAGTGTGTGAACCTACTTACCAATTCTGTGTGTTTTCTCTATATTATAAACATTCCAAAATGACATTTTTTATTATAAAACTTATTTTTCTTAATATATATGATAAATATATATATATTGGCCGAGCGGACGGGCCGAAGCCTAGCATGGTACTTGCTTCTTGCTTTATAAAATGGGCGACTGCTTGCCTGTGTGCCCTCTTGGTGTAGGCTAGGTATGAGTATCCAATCCCCAGGCCTAATTTTGAGGGTTCATCAATATAATAGTGAAATAACATAAATATATTTGAAGTAAAAACTAAAAATCTCCCTTGAATCTTTGAACAATAACTCATAATCAATATAGCTTACAAACTAGGTGACCAGAAGGTGTTGGGCCTCTATATGTAGAGTTTGGTTGTGTGTGTAATAACCCGATTTGATGGCTTAACTCAACAAGAATTTATTGCGGGGTTTTTTTATAGATTTTAAATAAGACTTGAGCTATGGAGCAAAAGCTTGGGCCGACCGAACTTGCTGATTAGGATTTATTATATATTATATTATTCTCTTATACGATCGCCGCATTGTATATTTGTTTACTATCTAAATAAAATTTTCCGAAGTTTTATGAATGTAAGCTTGTTGTTAAACTACATAAACCTTATTACGTGTTGGATTGGTTCTACTTTTTTAATATACTTTTTTCTCTTATTATTCCTAACAGAAGGAAGGGTTTCACAATGTGAACATGCAACAAAAGCCACCCTCGTCCGCAACCCCAGGCTCTCCACTTCCATTGGTTCAAGAACACCTCAATTCGCAAGTCTAGTTACTATATGTAATCCATTAAAAATACGAAATTTATTTGGCAAAGGAAGGCAAAATCATTTGATGATTAAGATTATTTTGATATACAGATGTTGAAAATGAAATTTAATTCTTTCTTTTTTAAAATTTTTAATTTTTTTAAAAATCAAAGCTTAAACTGGGAAACAAACCAGTGGAGGTCTGCAAAGAAAATTCATAATGTAGCCATTGAAAATGACGGATTTTATTAAAAAATAAACACATGAAAAATAGTAGACTTTTCTCTAATTTCAATTTTGAAATAAAAAAGAGGTTCCCATAAAACCCATTTTGAAGTTACTCACTGACACACACCCCGAACAGGCCGCATGTCTCACGGTTTCCTCACCGTCCGATCATGAAATCCGACAAGATCCTGAAAAATGCATCAAAACCAAGGTCACGAGAGGAAGTCCACGTTAAGTGCGCCTTCTTATAAAGATTCCTTCACTATGCTCATACTACTAATATACAAACACCTTTTCGAAAAAGCTGAGAAGACGATGTATTAGAAGACCCACAGACAGAGAGAGAGAGAGATTTGGCAACTGAGAAAATTGTAGTAATTACTAATTAATTGAAGCACTGTTCTACCAAAATCCTTATCCAAGGGCGGGAATAAGGGTAGCTCAGTTTTTAAACACAAATAAACAGATATTAGAAAAGCTGAAAAGGTAGTCACTTGAGGTCCTGCTATACTCTCTCTTGAATTTCACATCCACAAGCACATGCTCCTCTTTTCTTATCTGGAAAAGAAGGAAATAAAAAAGGTAAAGTGAAAAACAAGGAATAGAAACCTCATTATCCGCAACTCAGTTTGTTTTTATATATCTGAATACTCACTGACGTTCCACAGAATTCTGCAGGGTTACTTTCTTGTTAAATATTAACATCATGTTTCTGCAATCTCAATTATCAAGTCTTAACTGAACCCATCTTTTGGTTTCGTTCATTGATGGCTGGCTCCTGTCTAATCTCCAGGTTATTTTTGTCTTCAAGTCAAAGCTATTTGATCTGGTCTTGCTCCTTCCGAGTGGTTCTTTGGTATTTTTTAAGACGTATAAATTATTGGTTTGTTATTGTTTATTGTCTCATAGTTGTGTTTTCTGCTATTTTATCATTTCGAGTTTTGGATCTTTTAGATTGAAGCCCATCCACTGTTTCATTAGTTTGAAATATCTTTCTTCATTTGTTTGGACGATTTTATTATTAGTTTTATGAGCCGGGAAGTACTCATTTTGTGACTCAAGTCCTGGGTTTTTATTGATTTCACAGCTTGAGGCTTTTTCAGAAACCGTTTAAGGTGTTTAGTGTGAATGAAAAGGTGCAAACTTTTGTCGTCTTCTAAAATGTATGTCTTTGTGTTCTCTGCCCTTTGTTGACAGTCACTCTTTAAATCTTTCTCTATAATCTGGTTTGAACTTTGATCTTGTCCCCAAATAGTCACGGCACTTAAAATTAGAATTTCGAGTTTTATGTGCTAGGGTTGTATGGTAACTGGGGTGGATTTGAAGCAAAGTTGTGAGAATCACAAGCCATCTCATCTTTTTGTATAAATTTCTTGGAATTTGTTGAAGCGGACGCGTGTTTCTGCTTTTCAAAGGCTTGAATATTTTGGTGGTAGTTCGGTTACTTGAAATAGTTTGCTTTTGGATAGCCGCTTGATTGTTCTCTATCTTTTCGCTGCAATTTTTCGGAGGATTTTAAGATAGGTCTTCGGTGGCCTGTTGAAAGATGGTGTGAATGTGCGTGCAGATGAACAATTTGTGAGGTGCTTGCTGGTGTTGGACTATTGGGACTTGCAATGGAAAAGAGGAAATGGTTGTGGAAGAGGAAGTCTTCTGACAAAAGCCCCGGTGAAAGTGAGAGTTCAGGTTCTGTATCTTCGCCTTCGGAGAGATACTCCGATGATCCGGTATGCTGCCGAATCCTCACCACTACTGAATTTGTGTTAAACTCAACTCTCAGAAACTTGGATGTTTTTCTGGTAGCATTTAACTGATTAATTACCTGATAATGTTCACAAAAATTCATTTATGTATTGCTACTTTTTGTTGTAAACTCGGTATTCGTCTCTCCAAATCAATTACTCGTGCAATGTTTCAATTTTCGTCGGCTTCTCAGAAGCTTGGCATTCTAGTTCTATTTTTTCCCATTATGTAAAATTGGGTAATCTACCTTTCACAGTGAGAAAATGATTTGCAAATAAATCCGAAAATTCAGGGATAGTTCTTTGTTGGTTTTCTGACTGTCCATTTTTCCCGACGCCTGTAATCAAGTCTCTTTATATCTGGGTGGAAATATGAAAACCCTGCAGTTATTTGAATGTTGATTGCCTGCAGTAGCATTTGTATCGTTTATTGCATTATTGTCTCAAGCTCCTTTGCTGTCTGCCTCTTGCCTTGTAATGTTTAGAATGTCTCGTCTTAGATCAAGTGATAGGACTGGTGAAATAACTACCATAAAACATACTTGGGTAGTACTGTGGATTTGCATACTCATGACACAGTTTCCTGTGATGCGACTGGTATGATTTTGGCATCAAACACACATCTACACGGCTACACATGCTCATAAAGTAGCCACTCTAGCCAAGCTGCTAAAAGTTAAGTTTGCTGTTGTTTCTTGATTTCTATTAACTCTTAACTAAAACCTTTGTTTCGTACCGGATGGGTTCTTCCCTTCATCTAACATAGAATTGACTTGTGGGTGACTTTGAGGCTATTGCATGAGGTGATCCTTCTTGTTATACCATGGAATCAAAATATTGTTTTTATGCATGTTGGACATTGTTTTATCCAACGTCTCCTCGTTGAATCAGGAGGTATTCAAGTCATCTCCTAATCACAATACTCAATCACCCGAAGTCACATCCAAGTCTATGGCAAGTGCTGAAGACGTTAGTGATGCTTCATCAAAGAAGGAGGCTCATGATAGTGTAAAACGCCTAACAGAGAAGTTATCAGCTGCTTTAGTTAATGTTAGTGCCAAAGAAGATTTGGTAAAGCAGCATGCAAAAGTTGCAGAAGAAGCTGTTGCAGGTATTGCTCACATATACAAGCAATCACAGTACTGTTGGTTGGTTCCAGCACATTAGTTGCAATGGATTTGTCCGTCCTGTTTCAAACTAGAAGCTTGCATGAAATCTAAAGTCTGTATGTTGGTTTTAAATCTCAACCAAATGAAAAAACAATTGCTGCATTCTTTTCATTGTTATTTATTTTTCTTACATTTCAATATAATTCTAGGTTGGGAGAAGGCTGAGAACGAGGTGATTGTTCTAAAGCAACAACTTGAGTCTGCAATTCAGCAAAACTCAGTCCTTGAAGATCGGGTGAGTCATCTTGATGGGGCCCTTAAAGAACTAGTTCGGCAGCTAAGACAAGCAAGGGATGAGCAGGGGCAAAAGATCCATGAAGCTGTGATGACAAAAACCCATGAGTGGGAAACAATCAAACTCCAACTTGAGAGCCATCTTCTTGAGCTCCAAAGCAACATTGACGCGAGTAAACCTGGATCTTGTGCTATTGTTGATCCAGATCTTTACCACAAACTTGAGTATTTGGAGAAAGAGAACTCTGCTCTCAAACTTGAGCTCCAATCGCAGTCTGAGGAGTTGGAAATCAGGACGATCGAGAGAGACTTGAGTACCCAAGCAGCTGAGACGGCCAGCAAGCAACATTTAGATAGCATAAAGAAGGTGGCCAAGCTTGAGGCTGAGTGCCGGAGGCTCAGATCAATGCCGTGCAAATCCTCCTCAGTTAATGATCATAAATCCACCACTGCCTCCTCAATTTATGTTGAATCTCTCATTGATAGTCAGTCAGAGAATGGCGAGAGGCTCAGCTTGGGAGAAATTGATACCCGCAAGATGTGTATCTCAGATCCAAATAAGTGTGAGCATAGTTGCTCAGACTCATGGGCATCTGCCCTAATTGCCGAGCTTGATCAGTTCAAAAATGAAAAGACTGCTAAAAGAAATATCCAAGCCTCTTCTGTTCAAATGGATCTTATGGATGATTTTCTTGAGATGGAGCGACTTGCTGCACTGCCCGAAACCAAGAACGGAAGCCAAGGCCTCACACCAGTGGTTTCCCATCAATCCATTGATGAAGACAGCTCCCTGAGAACTGAACTTGAAACCATGACTGGTCAGATAGCTGAATTAGAAGAGAAGTTAGGGAAGGCGGAAGCACAGAAAGCTGAATTGGAGACTACTCTAATCAGAAGTCAAGAAGCTATTGAGGCATCCCAACTTCAGTTGAGGGAAGCAGAGGCGCAGAAAGCTGAACTGGAGACTACTCTAATCACAAGTCAAGAAGCTATCGAGACATCCCAGCTTCAGCTGAGGGAAGCAGAGCTGAAATTGGAGGAGTTGCAAATGGAACTAAATATTGCAAAACAAATCAAGCAAGCCGTCGAGACTAGACTGATTGACATGGAAGCAGAAGCAAGGACCATGCATGCAAAAGTTGACTCTATAGAAGTAGAGGTTAAAAAAGAGAGGGCTTTGTCCGAAGAAATTGCAGTCCAGTGTCGGGAATTAGAGGAAGAGCTATCAATGAAGAGGCACGAAATTGAACTTCAGAAAACTGCAAGCTCTAATGGTGAACTGAAGATAAAGCAGGTCAGTCATCACCAACTTTTGGTTTCTACAATTGCTTAATATTTTTACTTTGATCAATTTCTATTGTTCACTGGTTATTAGCGAGAATTAGAGAAATATATTATATTCCTTACAGTTTCTAATCAGAAGACTGTCTATATCAGGAGGATCTAGCTGTAGCTGCTGGAAAACTTGCAGAGTGCCAGAAAACAATAGCATCTCTTGGGAATCAACTGAAATCTCTAGCAACACTGGAGGACTTCCTGATTGACACTGCCAACATACCAGAGCTTTCTGCAGGTGCATCAGTGAATCCTAAAGCTGATGGAGAATTGTGGAATTTGCATTGTAATGAAACATTTTCGCCTAAAAGAGACTCTGGTTCTTCACGAGTTGCCGATGAGATTTCTGGTCCTTCAATAAACAAAATTGAAGGGAACTCACCACCATCTTCGTCTTCAGAAACTTCAGCTGCTGCATTGTCAAATCATGTCAGCTATGAGAAGAACCGAAATGGTTTTGCCAAGTTTTTCTCTCGTACTAAGAGTGGGATACGACTAGAAATTTAGTGAGGATGTACAAAACAAGGATTAATTGGTTTCTCAGTTGTAGAGAGGGAGAACTTAGGATTATTTTCTGTCAAAGCTGCTGATTACATGTTGTTTAACTGACAGAAAAAGAGTTTCTTTTATATTAGTTTTCGCATGAAAGAACTGCGTCAATGCAATATGAAATTTGAAGCAAAGTCCTCTGGTTATGTTACTTATACCTTGCTAAATGTTTGTTACACTCGGCAAAAAGGGTGAAAATTCTGGAGTATGGGGAGCAAATTCACTTTATCAGCTGTCGGCAAAATGAAGAATTCTCGGAGCTACATGAGTTGGGAGAAACGACCTTTGATGCACCCTGTCCCTTCTATGTCATTTGGGATACAAAAAGAAGGAAGACACAAAAGTTTGGGGTGAGAGAGGCTCGAACTCTCGACCTCAGGATAACTCAGAAGCTATGAGACCTACGCGCTAGCCAACTGCGCCACCACCCCTTTTGCTTAAATTCAAGATACAAAATATATTTATTTTGAATGAATCAAGCAAGGTGTTGATTTCTCTCTTTCTAAATCAAGGTCTTCTTTGAAAGGCTAACTGAATTTTCAGCTAGAAAACACTCGTGTATGTCAGCATCACAGCATGTGATTATACCTTCAGCTATGCAGGGATATGTGGTACTCAACCTATCACATTAAAGTTAATACTTAGATAAACAATTTTAATGAAATAACAATTTGGGAAAGAATGATAATACATATCCCCTCATCCATATTTGAGATTAGCTATTTTTAACCACCAAAAATACTATTTTTGGTAAGTATAAAAGGATACTTATCCAATGAGAACTAAGATGTTAAAAAAAAACTTTTTTTCCACGTGGGTCTTATGTAAACACTCACTTTTTTGATTGGCAATATTGACTGATTGTATTTTTTATTTTTATTTTTTTTACTTCATAGTTACGAAAGTGACAATTAGTGACTTTATTTTTTTTTTTTTTAAAATGTTTAAAATTGTATAAAAAAATGATTGAAAATATGATTTAAGGTAGGTTTTCACTTTAATCGGGCTTTTAATTTTATTATTATTATTATTATGAATGTTATATATTTATAATAGCTTGAAAGTAAAGCAATAAGAGTGGTTCTGTAAATGATTTTTGTGGTTTTCTTGTTACTTTAGGAACTTGGAATTCGGATTTGTAATAGGAATAAAATATGTCCTTATTAAGCTAATTTGAAACTTGAATAATAATTGAACAGATTTTTACTTATAAAAGGAAAGTTGATCTCTTATTCGCTGTTCTTCCTTATTTTTTCAACAATTTAAAAAGAGATTAGTTGAGTTGTAACTCTCTCAAGGATGAAGTCATTACTTTCAACCTCTATAGCTGCGACTTCTGTTTATAAATAGGAAAATACTTTAGCCACAAAGTGATTATACAAAAATAAATCACAAATTTATGTGGCTTAATATGATACACCAGATTATAAATTTACTTTTATTATAAAGTAGATCTAAGGAATTCCATAAAACTACATTAGTTTGTATTTGTAGACATTACAATAAGATTGTAGATGATATATGACAAATTAAGAAGATAAAAAAAATAAAAAAAGAGACATGTTCATCTTTTCTATAGTTCCTTTTCTTCGTAACTTGGTGGTGATTGCTTGCTTCAGCATAAAAAACTATAGAGTAAGAAATTGTGACTTAGTACTTCAAATATGTTTGCATCTTGGCGCAACAAGCCAAGGGGTTCCATGATGTAGTGGTTAGCACTCTGGACTTTGAATCCAGCGACCCGGTGGAACCTCTATTGTGTTTTGTTTTTATTCTTTCCCTTAAACGAAGCATTGGTGTTTGGCACTTCAAGTCCAGAGATCCAATCCTTAAGACCATCCTCCAGATCTTAGATAAAATGCCGATTTCAACAACCTTGCTTTGAATCAAGGGAAAAAATTCACGTTTTCATCTCTAACAATATATACGTGCCTCTTATTTACTACATTAAGATGTGTGCCTTCCGACTTGCCCATTAATTTTTCGTGCCATAATGATGGTTCATTGCTATTCAATGAGGTCAATAATCGCCTAGTCCTTATTGCTGGAAGAAGCAGAAAGTAGGTGTCGAGTTCCTCGCAGCTTTCAGGTTTTATTGTCATTCAATGATGGCTATGTTTTCCCCACCCTGATATTTGAAGATAGTCTCTTACTTGTGTAATTCTGAAAGGAGTGATTACCAAACGGTGTACCTCTTAGAATGACACCCTCTTCATGATGATGGTTCTGGTGATGGTTGAGGAAGTGTCAAGCAACACAACTTTTTGATTTAGTCAAAAGATTGTGTCACTTATTAATGGTTGGCAAAGGGCATAACTATTAACAAGTGATACAACCTTTTGATTAAAGGAAAGTCTCAGGAATAACCTTTAGAGGAAGTACTTAACGAAAACTCAGCATAGGTCGATGCGTGTGTTATGTATCTGAGCTAAAATCATAAATTGTGACAGAGATATTGATTATTGATCTAATCATGGAGAATTGATGCCATTCACTACCTTTTTAATCAGTGAAATGTAGTCACTCTTTATACGTGGTCAGTGGGAGCACATATATTGGAGGGTGCGGACGGATAAGATAATGACAAAAGTGTGTGCAAGTAAAGGGTTGTCATGCTTTGATGCCGATCTGCAGGAGTTTGCAGATGAGGGTTGAGTAGTGGAAAGTTTATATTGGTACTAAGGTGAAATACTCACTTGGATCATCACTGTTTTGTGTGATCAAGTGAGAGATGTAATTCTAAGAGGTGTGATCACCAAATGGTTTAGCCCTTGAAATGATACCCTCTCCATGGTGATGGTTCTCATGGGGGTGATGGTTGAGGAAGTGTCAAGAGACACAACCAGTACCTCATGGTCTATAAATATTGTCTTTGCCAAATATTGTCTTACTAATGGTGAAGCCAAGTCACCATTATTGGTCAGGACTAGAGGAGTGAGTCTCCATTAAAACTAATACAAATAGGGTAGACATGGGCATTGCAACTCTTCTGAGATTAGTTTTGCCATTGCTGATGCAATTGACAAAAGTCGATTGAGCATTAGTTGTTGAGGGAGGAAAAAGAAACGAGGATGAGACTAAGGTAAGCTTGACCAACATGCATCCAACCACCATCAATTGTTTTGCTATTGTTGGCATTATATATACTACACCAAAATGTGTGTTTTTTTTTTTTAACAAATTTATCGTCCCAAGAAAATATGTGTTTTAATAAATGTGTTTTTTTGTTTTTTGCCAAAGGACTGTGCCTTAGATGGCATAAGACCTAACCTTCAAAGAGAGGTCTTGGGTTTGATCCCCTTCTTAAATCCCCCAATATTAAAAAATGAAAAAAAAGAAAATATGTTTTTTAATATAAAATTTCTTCTAGAATGAACATTTTTGCCACAAAAAGAACTAGAGAAGATAGATACATGTCAACTTGAAAGATACAACAAAGTTCCTTGCCTCAATGGAGTGACACGTGCGGTGGTACACATGATATATAGAGCAACGAGTGGGGAGGAATATAAGGTTGTTGAAGGTGGAAAATGAGGCCAAATCTAGCGGTAGATTTTAGTGTGAAAACATAGCAAAGAAAGAGGAAATGAAGAAAAAAGAGAAAGTTAGAGGTAGAAGAATGGCTAATCAACTGAAATGTAGTTGGAGACTGCAACTTGAGAAAGACTGTGCACCCAATGAGGTAGCACTTGTGGCTCATATTTTCGAAAGATGGCGGGTGAGGTTATGTAAGGTGGTGAAGTAGATGCAGAGCCTGTCCAAGGGTAAGGGCCGGCCACTTAGCTCATTACCTAAGGCCCTATCCTAAACATGGCCCCAAAAGATAATAGTGGGATGTTTTTATTTTTTCAAAAAATGTAAAAACCCCATTTAATAAAATAAGAATTTAAATAATTGAACATTTAATGTGCCAAGATTCCATGATACTAAATTATATATATAATACCATGAGTAATTTATATTTTTAGTTATAGAGAAGTAATTATGTAAATTTATATATTTTAAATGGTTGTATTAAATATCAATTCATTGTATTATTAATCTAATATGAAGCCTTATTTTATTGAATATTTTTTTAAAATAATATAATTTTATTGTATTATAATAAAAAATGCTTCAATCAAATTCTTCTACATTAGGTCTCAATTTATATTGTTTGACCCTAAATAAAGAGAAGTACTAAAGTCATAAAAGGATTTTATAAAAGTAAACACACAAATTAATATAGATTCATTTAATACGTTGGATTTACTTTACAAGTATTTAGCTGGCCAATTTATGTCCGATTCTCTATTTTTCAATATTCTTGTTGCCCAGATGACTAACACAAGAGGGGGGGTGAATTGAGTTGTATTTAAAAAAAATAACAATTATAAATCAAATATACAATATCAAATATAAACAAAATACGAAATAGCAATAAATATAAAGAGTAAGGGTAAGAGAGAATCAAACTCAGTATGTTAACGAGGTTCGGCCCCACTGCCTACGTCCTCGCCTCAAGCTACCCCTTGAGGATCCCCGAATTCACTATTCAACCTCCTTCAGGTGGAGGTAAAAACCTATTACACCTTTGAACAACACCGCTACAAAGGATCCGTGTAGAACACCCTCTACACTTGCAATCACCTTACACGTGGTGATTCAACGATTCCCTGTGTAGAACACTTTCTACACGCACAAGGGTTGTACACACCCTTTTACTGATACAAGAATTGATAGTGGGTAGAATATCAGAAAACACTCCTCAATGAGTGAAATAAGAACAATACAGCACAACCTATATCTCTCAAAATGAAAAAGGATTAAGGCTCAATGCTTAGAGAAGAGAGAATGAAAGCTTTGAATGAGAGTTGTATGCTCTTGGTGTTGTGAATGTGAAGCTCTCAAATGATCTATTTATAGGCATATGAGACTTCATATTCAAATTTAAAAAGATTCACATGTCAAAGACATCATCATTCATTTTTCAAAAATTTCAAACCTAATCTTTTTACTTTTTGCATGTGACAAAATGAGCACACTTTACTTTTCAAAAAATTCAAACCTAATCTTTTACTTTTTGCATATGACAAAAGGAGCACACTTTACTTTTCAAAATTTTCAAACAAAGGCATCTTCCTTTTGCATAAGTCAAGAAAAGCATCAATCACTTTTGAAAATATTCAAATAAAACATGCACATGTGAAAGATGACAATCAATCATCTTTAATATTTTCAAAGTTCAACCCTTTAATCATGGCATGCACATGTGAAAGATGACAATCAATTATCTTTCAAAATTTTCAAATTTAATTTTCAAAATATTCATGCACATGTGGAAAATGTATTTTAATGCTTTATGATAAAATATTAATTTTTGAGCCTTAATCCTAATTTCGAATTTTAAAGAGATTTACAACATTATTCTATGACTTTAATGTGAACTTGCTCCCTTCTTGCTCATGCTTGGTTTCTTGATGTGCTTGACTCCATTGTGTAGATAACTTGAGCTTGAGACTCCTTTATTCTATGAATTCATTTGTTATCATCAAAATCCATGTGTAAATATATAATTACACAAAACTTGAAACCTTAGGTTTAACAATCTCCCCCTTTTTGATGATGACAAATACTTGATAGAACCTGAAGCCTGTATTAATACTTAAGCTCCCCCTGAGAATGTGCGTTAGTTTTTCAAAAAAAAAAAAATAAATATAATTCCAAGCATATATAACAAGTTTAACAATTTAAACAATATTAATGTTCTAGTCTAAAACTTCTCCCCCTTTTGGCATCATTAAAAAGGATCGACAGCAAGTAAATAGACTGAAGAAAACGGTGCGTTAAAAAACACTGTAGATAGTTGAAAAAGAGAGCCGTCCGTGACCCGACAAGTCCTGCAAAGCCTCGAGGCCTAACTCTATGAATTTAGTGCGGTTGAAGATAGAAACAAATCGCCTGATGTTGTTGACAAACGAGATTGAAGGCTCCGAGTTTCTAAAAAAAATGTCTTTTTCACTGATCGGGAAAAAACACATTGCTCTTTGACTTGGATGATAGCTCGTCTTGTTCTTTATACTATCTCTATAAAAACAGTCTTAAAGTTCATCCAATCCGCATCAAGTTTTCTTCTTATCTCTATAACTCATCTGCATTCCTTCAACATTCTCGCTTTAAGTTTTCAATTCCTTTCTCAATGGCTCATTCTTCTACATCTCAACCTCCTGTCCTTTCTGCAGCTGCCATTGGTGCTATGTTGCAGCAAGAAAATAATAGTATGGCAAATAAGTCAGACTCCGATGCTATCTACGACTTGGTGAGTCTCGGGACTCGCTACTCATCCTCTATTGTTGCTTTTTCCCAGCGGGTTCAAGCAAAAAACCATGAGGTTGAAAAGCTTAAGGAACAAATTGTTGTACTTCAACGAATTGTTCAAGAGTCTCACACAAGGGAAGGAATCCTTCGGCAGAAGAATAAAAAGTTGAAATCTCTATTGGATTCTTCATTCCGCTTGCCAGTTCCCATGAATAGGGATGACATGATATTGTATGAAGAGAATGAGCGTCTCAAACATGAGGCTAAGAACCTCAAGTTTATGTAAAAGTATTTAAGAAAAATCTATCTATTTTTATGAACTTTGATCTGTCTTTTAAGAGATATTCATAATATGCATCATACCTATTTCTCTTCTAATCATAGATAATCTATCTTCTGGTAAAGGTTTTGTGAATATATCTGCTAACTGATCGTGTGTGTTTGTGAACTCTAGTACTATATCGCCTTTCTGCACATGATCTCGAAGAAAATGATATCTTATTTCAATATGCTTAGTTCTAGAATGTTGTATTGGGTTTTTTGAAAGATTTATAGCACTTGTATTATCACATTTGATTGGAATGTGATTATACATGAGTTTAAAATCTTCAAGTTGTTGCTTCATGTAAAGAACTTGAGCACAACAACTACCCGCAGCAACATATTCTGCCTCAGCAGTAGATAGTGCAACAGAATTTTGTTTTTTACTAAACCAGGAAACTAATGCATGACCTAAGAAGTGACATGCTCCACTAGTGCTTTTTCGATCTATTTTACAACCAGCATAATCTGCATCTGTGTAGCTGATTAGATCGAAAGATGTGTGTTTAGGGTACCATAACCCTAGGTTAATTGTACCACTAAGATATCTAAGAATGCGCTTAACTGCAATTAAATGAGATTCTTTTGGAGATGATTGAAAACGTGCACATAAACACACACTGAACATAATATCTGGTCTACTGGCTGTCAAATATAATAAGCTACCAATCATACCTCGATATACTTTCGAGTCAACTGTCTTACCGGATTCATCTTTATCAAGTTTAGTAGATGGGCTCATTGGTGTTCCAGTTTCCTTAGCACCTTCCATCCCAAACTTCTTCAGCAATTCCTTAATATATTTTGATTGATTGATGAATGTCCCACTTTTTACTTGCTTAATTTGCAATCCGAGAAAGAATGTAAGTTCTCCCATCATGCTCATTTCAAATTCATCCTGCATAGTCTTAGCAAAAACTTGACACATATTTTCATTAGTAGCACCGAATATTATATCATCAACATAAATCTGAACCAAAAGAATATCATCATTTTCGTATTTAATGAAAAGAGTTGTGTCGATTTTTCCTCTTGAGAAACCTTTTTTAATCAAGAAACCACTGAGTCTCTCGTACCACGCTCTAGGAGCTTGTTTGAGTCCATATAGTGCTTTTGTGAGTTTGAAAACATGATTTGGAGAAATATGATTTTCAAAACCTGGAGGTTGCTCAACATATACCTCTTCATTTATAAAACCATTTAAGAAAGCACTTTTAACATCCATTTGAAAAAGTTTGAAATCTTTATAACAAGCATATGCAAGTAGCATTCGAATAGCTTCTAATCTTGCGACTGGTGCATATGTCTCATCATAATCAATTCCTTCTTCTTGATTGTAACCTTGGGCTACAAGTCGAGCCTTATTTCTAGTAATGACTCCGGACTCATCTTTCTTGTTTCTAAAAACCCATTTTGTTCCAATAATAGTATGATTTTTGGGTTTAGGAACAAGTGTCCAAACATCATTTCTTTCAAATTGATTAAGCTCTTCTTGCATAGCTAGAATCCAAGATTCATCAAGAAGTGCTTCATCAATATTTTTAGGTTCAATCTGAGATAAAAAAGCAGTATGATTGCAAATATTTCTAAGAGATGATCGAGTGCTTACACCTTGTGAAGGTTCTCCCAGAATTTGTTCCACTGGATGATCTTTCACAAATTTCCACTGTTTGGTTGCATCTCGTATTAAATTTTGATGATCTTTCCTGATGTCTCCATGTTGGACTTCCTCTATTGTGTTCTCTTTGTTGAGATTGAGACTTTCTGTATTATTTATACCTCCTGTTTCTTCATCAATGGATTTCTTGGAGAGTAGAGAATTAGATTCATCAAATACTACATGCATAGATTCTTGTACAGTTAAAGTCTTTTTATTGAATACTCTATAAGCTTTACTATTTGTAGAATACCCGAGAAAAATACCTTCATCCGATTTTGCATCAAATTTGCCTAAATTATCCCTGTCATTCAAAATAAAACATTTGCATCCAAATACATGAAAGTAACCAATGTTGGGCTTTTTCTCATTCCAAAGCTCATAGGGGGTTTTATCTAATTTAGACCTTAACATAACTCTATTTATAACATAACATGCAGTACTTACCGCTTCGGCCCAAAAATAACTAGGCAAGTTGTTCTCATTAAGCATTGTTCTTGCCATCTCTTGAAGAGATCTATTTTTCCTCTCTACTACCCCATTTTGTTGAGGAGTTCGAGGAGCAGAAAAATTATGCACAAAACCATTTTCATCACAAAATGTTTCAATATTTTTATTAACAAACTCTTTTCCCCTATCACTTCGGATACTTGAAATAGTATAGCCCTTTTCATTTTGAATTCTCTTGCATAACTTGGTAAAAGCATTATGTGCCTCATCTTTATGAGCAAGAAAGATGACCCAAGTATATCTAGAGAAATCATCAACAATAACAAAAGCATAATATTTTCCTCCTAGACTTGCAACTCTATTTGGTCCAAAAAGATCCATGTGTATCAGTTGCAGTGGTCTAGTAGTGGAAATATATTTCTTGGTTTTAAAAGAAGTTTTTGTTTGTTTACCAAATTGGCATGCATCACAAATTTTGTCTTTAAGAAAATTTGCCTTTGGTAAACCTCTCACAAGATCATTTTTTGAAAGTTTGGAAATAAGTTCCATGTTGGCATGACCTAGTCTTCTATGCCATAACCAATTAGTTTCATTTTGTACTGAAAAACAAATAGCATCTTGTGAGGTAATTTCTTCAAAATCGATTGTATAAACATTATTACTTCTAAAGGCAGTAAAACAAATGTTATAATCATGATCATTCAAAATAATGCACTTATCCATTTTGAAAGTAACTGTAAATCCTTTATCACATAATTGACTTATACTCAAAAGATTATGTTTTAGACCTTCAACAAGTAGAACATCTTCAATTATGAGAGAAGATTTATTACCAATTTTACCTATTCCCACGATCTTCCCTTTCGAGTTGTCTCCAAATGTCACGTGTCCTTCTTCTTTAGATCTAAGATCAAAGAACTTAGTCTTGTCTCCCGTCATGTGTCTTGAACATCCACTATCTAAAAACCATTTGTTTTTGCTTGTAGAGGACTTCATGCATACCTATAAAAACAATTAAAATGATTTTTCTTGGTACCCAAGTTCTTTGGGTCCTTTATTTATTAGTATTAGAAGAAACAAGATTTTTAGGTACCCATATGGCCCTAATAGTCATTGTATGTTTTCTTCTAATAGGACAAGTATGATAATTATGACCATTTCTATTACAAAAATTACAAATAGCATGTGACATATATGAAAATCTTGAATGATTATAATAGTATCCTTTTTTGACAAACTTATTATGAAAAGAATTTTGAATATTAGACTTTGATGTAGAAGGATTATCAAAGAAGTTTTTATAAGGTTTGAACTTTTGTTTTGGCATATATCCCAAGCCTGCCTTGTCAAAAACACATCTTTGACTACCAAGAAGTTTTTCAAAATTTCTTTTTCCATTCGTAAAGTTTTCAACAATATTTTCTAAATCAGTTTTCTTTTTCTTCAACTCAAGATTTTCGTCTTTCAAAACAATATTTTCTTTTCTTAAAATATCAATTTCGTTTGTTAAAGAAGAATTTTTCTTTTTCAAAGCAGTATATTTGATACCCAATTTTTCAAATTCTTCATATACCTCTTCTAAAACATTTTGCAATTCTTCATATGAAGGATTTTCAATATTATCAAAATTTGTTACCTCAATATCATCTTTAGCCATAAGACAGAGATTTGCTGATTCTTCATTGCTTGCTTCACTATCTGAGCTACTTGAATCATCATCCCATGTAGCTTTCATTGCTTTCTTGCCTTTGTTTCGATCTTTCTTTAGCAGGGGACAATCTGGCTTGATATGACCAGGCTTATTGCATTTATAACAAATTAAAGTATCATTTTTACCTGAATCTTTCTTGGAAAACTTTTTGAATGATTTCCTCGGAGGAGTTTTATTTTTCTTTAAGAATCTCTGAATTCTTCTTGTTATCATCGCAACTTCTTCATCTTTATCGTCATTTTCCTCATCTTCATCACTTTCACTTTCATGAGGAACAGCTTTAAGTGCCAAGCTCTTCTTTGGCTTTCCTTCTTCTTCTCCTCTTTTCAATGTGTACTCATGGGTGATAAGTGACCCGATGAGTTCATTCACTTCGAGCTTCTTGAGGTCTCTAGCTTCAAGAATCGCTGTCACTTTTGATTCCCAACGTTTTGGTAGAGAGTTGAGAATTTTTCTTACCATTTCCACTTTGGAATAAACTTTGCCAAGAGCTGTCAAGCTGTTTATGATGTTAGTAAAACGAGTGTGCATACTAGAAATAGATTCATCATCATTCATCTTAAACATTTCATATTCATGAGTAAGAATATAAATTTTTGATTCCTTAACTTGAGAAGTTCCTTCATAAGTAACTTCCAAGTTATCCCAAATTTCTTTTGCCGTAGCACAAGTCATTACTCTATTAAACTCATTACCATTGAGAGCATTATATAATAAATTCATAGCAGTTAAATTCAAAGTATAAAGTCTATCGTCTTCACGATTAAACTCTTCTTCTTCCTTTTTGACCTTTACTCCATCAACCACTTTTGTTGGAATATAAGGTCCATTTACAATGCATTTCCAGATTTCTCGACCTTGAGCCTGAAGGAATATTCTCATTCTAACTTTCCAGAATGAGTAATTGTCTCCACAAAAGAGTGGAGGCCGACTGCTAGATTGACCTTCACCAAATGAAGCTGCAATGTTAGCCATAAGATCTTAACTCAAAAGATAGTTAATCTTATAATAGAGCTTTAGCTCTGATACCAATTGTTGCCCAGATGACTAACACAAGAGGGGGGGTGAATTGAGTTGTATTTAAAAAAAATAACAATTATAAATCAAATATACAATATAAAATATAAACAAAATATGAAACAGCAATAAATATAAAGAGTAAGGGTAAGAGAGAAGCAAACTCAGTATGTTAACGAGGTTCGGCCCCACTGCCTACGTCCTCGCCTCAAGCTACCCCTTGAGGATCCCCGAATTCACTATTCAATCTCCTTCAGGTGGAGATAGAAACCTATTACACCTTTGAACAACACCGCTACAAAGGATCCGTGTAGAACACCCTCTACACTTGCAATCACCTTACACGTGGTGATTCAACGATTCCCTGTGTAGAACACTTTCTACACGCACAAGGGTTGTACACACCCTTTTACTGATACAAGAATTGATAGTGGGTAGGATATCAGAAAACACTCCTCAATGAGTGAAATAAGAACAATACAAGCACAAACTATATCTCTCAAAATGAACAAGGGTTAAGGCTCAATGCTTAGAGAAGAGAGAATGAAAGCTTTGAATGAGAGTTGTATGCTCTTGGTGTTGTGAATGTGAAGCTCTCAAATGATCTATTTATAGGCATATGAGACTTCATATTCAAATTTAAAAAGATTCACATGTCAAAAACATCATCATTCATTTTTCAAAAATTTCAAACCTAATCTTTTTACTTTTTGCATATGACAAAAGGAGCACACTTTGCTTTTCAAAAATTTCAAACCTAATTTTTTACTTTTTGCATATGACAAAAGGAGCACACTTTACTTTTCAAAATATTCAAACAAAGGCATCTTCCTTTTGCATAAGTCAAGAAAAGCATCAATCACTTTTGAAAATATTCAAATAAAACATGCACATGTGAAAGATGACAATCAATCATCTTTAATATTTTCAAAGTTCAAACCTTTAATCATGGCATGCACATGTGAAAGACGACAATCAATTATCTTTCAAAATTTTTAAATTTAATTTTCAAAATATTCATGCACATGTGGAAAATATATTTTAATGCTTTATGATAAAATATTAATTTTTGAGCCTTAATCCTAATTTCGAATTTTAAGAGATTTACAACATTACTCTATGACTTTAATGTGAACTTGTTTCCTTCTTGCTCATGCTTGGTTCCTTGATGTGCTTGACTCCATTGTGTGGACAACTTGAGTTTGAGACTCCTTCATTCTTTGAATTCATTTGTTATCATCAAAATCTATGTGTAAATATATAATTACACAAAATTTGAAAACTTAGGTTCAACAATTCTAACTTTTATTATTAAATTCCTTAATTCTCTTTTTAAATGGTCACATTTTTAAATTTGTATTGAAACTTTTTTCCATTAAAACATTAAGATATGATCATTTCTCTTTTAAATATTTTTTACAAAATTTTTTTCCTAAAATATTATTTATAATAAAAATGATTTTAATTTTATGAAATAAACAAGCATCATCGCTTCAAAAATCATATATATATATATATATATATATATATTCAGAAATGCTGTGCAACGGTCGGGCTACTAAACGCATATTAGCAGCCCTCCTATCAGAAGTTGACACGTAGGCCATAATACATTAATCCAGCTAGACCTCACCACACACAAGCTCTTCTTCTCCATCACAAACTCGAGCTAATTTTTTTCACTTTAGACTTCTTGACATTGGAGCGAGGCATTTGCATTATTCAGGCGAGACATTTCACTTCACAAAATCATCATCTTTATCATAATCAGACCTGTTGCTTGTTACGGGTAAGGCATTTGGGAACATTTTCGAACAAAAAATTAGACATGTTTACGCCGAGTGAAGTACTTCTGAGTATTGGGCAAGATTGGTAGGACTCTAGCAAGAACACGATTCTTGCACCACCCAGTCGGCAAGAACACTGTTTTTCATGGCTGAGAAAGGTGATTTTGGTGTTGCTGAGGTAATTTTCACCATTTCCAATACTCAATCGAGATGCTAATATATTACCCAACATATGTTTGATTAAATGTCAATGAGAAGATGAATATGCTCGAAAGTGATAGTCATCTACTAGTTTATGTTCGGTGCGCTTTTATTTGAAAGTGATATTCTATTATTGGTTTTCCTACATGATTTATGTTCGGCAATGATTTATTTGAAAGTGATATTCTACTACTGGAGGGACGCAAAATTTACTTAGGCCTTTGTTTGATTTCTTAGGCTTTTGTTTGATTTACATTCGGCAATAGTTTATGTTTAGTAAATTTCTTGGGTTTTTGGTTGATTTTATTAAATTTTTCTAAGAGATATGCAAATTTATATCTTCTCTTTTCTTTTTGGTGAAAATTTATATATCACCTTTCTTTTTGTTTGTTAAAAGTAGAGACCCAGTTGAATTTATTTATCTCCATGTGAAAATTTATATATCTTCATGAAGTCAAGTTCTTTACGATTCCCAGTGATCTTTGAAATCAAGATTTCAATAGCCTTCTTGTGAAGGACTAAATCTCTATTTTGGTTTTGTCATATTTATTCATGAGCATTTAATTGTATTACTAAATATTCTTGAGACATGTTTTATGCATCTTGTACTTGTAAGTAAATGAGTTTCATTATACTTGTAATTAAATGTTAAAATTCAGATGAGTTTAGTATAGTTGTTGTGGTTGTTTTGAATAACTACTAAATTTATAATGTGGTGGTTTTGTACTATAGGAACAAATTTCTTGGGTTAATAGTGATGAATTTGAGGCTGAAAGTGTATACATTCTAAATGATGTGAATGTTGAAGATGCGGTGAATGTTGACGATGGAGTGAATGTCGACGATGGAGTAAATGCGAACCTAGTTATTGCTTTTAAATTGAGGCTTTGTTGGTAAAAAAAAAAGGACTATAAACATGTTTGTTTTTATGCAGAAATATTGTAAACTTAACATAAATGAGAGCACTGCCAAATAAATATGATTTTCATTACAAAAGTATCAGTTTTCCAAGCTCGACATACATTAATATTTTTGGGATACATAAATATTACAGCAACAATTATAAAAAACAAAAACCACGATGTCAACAACACTTTCAAGGTTCCCTTATAATTCTTCTCTATCGCTTTATATTTGGCTTGTTCGATCAACTGATGTTCATGACATAACCTCTCATTCCATCATTGAGCTAACTTCAACGTCATCTTGCAACATGCATTTTGTTCACTTTCAACATCAATCCATTCAAAAAAACTATATTGTTTTTCTACTTTATAGTTTGGGCAGTTGTAAAGTCTTCTCCCAAAATTATTATCCCGTCATGAGATTTGGCGTACCAATGGAATGCCACAGTAGCAAAGTGGCCTGTCCAAACTTGACCCTGAATTAGAACTCTAACTTGCCATTTGTCACAAATTATGGAAAAAGTAAGCATATATGGGACAAACAAACATAAAAAATATTTAAATAATATGACTGTGACAAGTCACAAATCAAATCCTTGAATTAAGGCATTAAACCCTTTATCTTTATTTCATGTCTACCATGAGGAAGTGTGTGCACGGTTTGTATTAGAGTCCATAAAGGTTGAATAATTGTTTTTGGAAGTCTTTTCAGAGCAAGGGTTTTTGGACAGAAAAAGGTGCTGGACAAGTACATGATAGAGACTCAACATTTGATAATACTTCTAGAACTGAACCAAAATGATCTCATCAATGGTTTGTAGATGCTGCTGAAATAGAGTTGTTCCTTAACAAGAAGCAAGCAGTGCAAATATCCCTTCTTGGGAAAATGCTTCCAGTTTTAATTCAGTTCCAAATCAATTTGTCAGTCGTTTATTTGGATCTAATACAGCAAGGCCTGTCAACTTTGCTAAAAGTAATATATCTTTTGCTGGAACAGAGAATTTGAATGTGAGAAGAAAGGGTATCAATGACTAATTTGGAAAAGATGCATCCATTGGTTTGTCCATATCTCATTCTATGGAAGATCCTGAAACATGTCTTACCTATGGTGGAATAAGAAAAGTCAAAGTCAATGAAATAGTTCTAATGGGTCACACCTACAATAGGGGAGATGCCAATATCAGATCGATAACTCCCACATATGGCGACGGAGATGGCACTTCCATTTCAATGAGTGATACCTATGGTAAGGGGGAAGCTAATGTTTTATCTTTTAGTGGCTTCCCTGACGAACAAGATATCATCCTTGTGGGTAGGCCTATCAGTGGCTATGATCTATTATTCAATCAGCCTTTAGTTCAAACATCAGAAACATCCTGTGAGAAAGTTTTGGACACAACAAATGCCACTGCAGTTCTGAGTGCCACTAAGGCAACGAAATCAAGACCCAAATCTGTTTCTAAGAATAGGCCAGAATTCAAAACATCAAAGAAAGAAGCTCCGAATAGCTTTCCCTCAAATGTTCCAAGATGAAGATAGAAACGGGGTAGAAAAGAAAATAAACCTGTTGTTTGCCACAATATACAAATCCAAAGTTGGCAACAAAATAGAGCTCCCAAATATAAGAAGAAACTACTCTTCACACACTAAAACAAGTTAAAAAAGAATTGAGTCACAAAAATTACAAACTCCCATTATATTGTTATCACAAATTAGTCTTTTGCTTTTGTTTAAAGGGGCAGAGAAGTGTCGCCTTCATTATGTGTGATCAAATGATTGGCTCCTAATTAGGGTTTCAAGCTATTTAAGCTAACCATGGTCAACACATTCACAAACCCACGAGTGTCCACAAGATTTGTTTTGAAAAAACCCCAAATCGAATTAGGGCTTCATACTAATCGGAGAGAGAGAGAGAGACTATCGAGTTCGGCTGGGAATAGTCTCCATCGTTCATCACCGACTGGATCTTTGTCACCGTTTGGTTCGAGCTCCTGCAGCCATCTGGGTCGAGCTGCCACCGTCTGGGTTGATCTCTTCAAGCGTTGGGATGGCAGAAGTGAGGGAAGAAAAGAAAAATAGATCAAAGAAGGGAGGGTTGGTTTCGTAATTGGGTGAGAGCAGAAACACACTAAACTCATGTAATGGCCTACGTGTCAACTTCTGATAGGTGGGCTGCTTATATGGGTATAGCAGCCAGACCGCTACGCAGCTTTTCTCATATATATTTCCATAGCAAAATCTTAAATGATAAATCTCTCTTTTATTTATAAATCTATTAATAAAAAACCAGTCTCTTTCTATACTTATTACTACTAGCGTCCTTATCATTTTCTTAAGAAGAATACTACGAATGGACGGCAATGAATCATAAATTTAGTAACATCCTTGTCTATCTATCTCTTTCATAAGATTATAATTATATCATACAAACATAAGTAGCTTGACATTTTAATGTTTTTTCATTATGTTTTTCTTTAATCTTTAATTTTTTATTTCTTGTAATAATTGTAAGATACGATGTGACATATCTGGTAACTTATAGTGCATACATTATTCAAAAAACCATCGTAATTTAAATTCTTTTATGGTGTTACTATAACTAAAATGAGGATAATTTTCTAAAATTAACGTTTATTTTTAATGATGCGGCATGTTTGTACTAATCGATAGTAAAATGAATTTATAAAATAGTTATAAAAAAGTTGTAGTTAGTAGGTACGTTATGGTATACAATTCTCAAAAGCATATTCCGAGAATCTCATTTCAACATTCTTTGTATCCAAACATATGTTTCATTTTCCATGCAAGGTTTTGAGGTGCCCATCAAGCAATATACACAAATTACAGTTTACATGAGTGGAATATGAATATAATGGACGGACAGGATATTGTTACGGTCCATATCACATTACAAAAAAAGGGTTATCATGCACCTCATATTCATATTCAACGAAACAGGCCTCCTCTAAAAACATGCAAAAGGACAGTGAACACCAAACACAAGTTACACAACAGATAAAGAAATACGTATTCAACAACCGAGCTGGCAAGATATTGGGGTCCACAGTTAGAAGAAACTACTCTCTCTGACCAATAAAAGAACTTGTGGAAGCAGGGGATGCCACGTTTGAGACCATGGAGTCCACGTTTGTCCACGTGTCATTCCTTGGAAGGACAGCCTAGATCGCGGGAAAGACCGACCTCTTATCAACAAAATCCTCAAAATTCAGACTCTACGGTCATATTACCTACGTTTTAACTCTCTCTCTCTCTCTCAAAGAGTCGGTCAGCTTTAGACGCCAAAACATGACCACCGTAGCTACTGCTTCGGCTCTCTGTTTACCTATCTCTCTCGGTAGATCATCTAAATTCAACACCAAGAAGGTATGGACTTTTCCCTCATATGCCTGCTGAGTTTATCTGGGTATACGGTAAAAAGATATGGAACAACATCTTGTACGTTGAGTTTTAGCTTATAAGACTGGTCACGAGGGGAGGCGATTATGATCTATCTCTTGTTTTCTTGAAAAATAGTAATGGGGAATCCTTTTTTATTATAATGAAATGGGCTACTGTTGAATCTATAGGTGAATCAGTGTGACTGGTTTATTAGTTAGTTCAGTTGTGAGTTAAGTTCTAATACTCAATAACCAAAAGATTTGACTTTGTAATAGATCTATCTGGTTAACATATCTGGGAGCTGCTATATTTTGTAGGAAAAATCAATTAATATATTAGCTGATTCTTGGACTTATCTCAGATCGTTGTGGGCTTGTTGAAATTCAGGGTGTCAAAGGAGGATTTCGGGTGCTTGCTGTATTTGCAGAAGAAGGAGGTGTTGAAAAGAAGGTTTCTTGGGGACCGTTGTTTGATGTGGAAGACCCGAGGTCTAAAGTCCCGCAGTGCAAAGGGAAGTTCTTGGATGTAAACCAAGCCCTGGAAGTGGCTAGATATGATATACAGTACTGTGATTGGCGTGCTCGACAAGATGTGCTCACAATCATGCTCCTTCACGAAAAGGTTTTTCCATACATCTAAAGTTGTTTGTTTCCTTGATTTTACTAGCTTAAAATCCATGCATCCTTATGTGATCTGCTGAATTGATCCTTTGAAGCAGCTTAATTCTGTTGAGGATATTTTTTTAGAAAGTATTTTTAAAGCACTTATTTATTTTAGTCGGAAATTCTAATATTAGAAAATCGGCTGTAGGTTGTAGAAGTTCTCAATCCTTTAGCCCGTGAGTACAAGTCGATTGGCACAATGAAGAAGGAGCTTGCAGAATTGCAGGAAGAATTAGGGCAAGCTCACAAACAGGTGATGAGACTATTTCGTTATGAGATAATAACTTGTGACTTGATACTTTCCATCAATGAGGTTTTTATTAGATTGTGAAGCATTTCACATTTCTTTGGAAGAGAATAGACCATCCAACTGATTATTAGATGATGAAAAACTTTACATTTCTGATAATGCAGACCCTTAAATCCAGACTAACTGCATAAATATTTTCCCTTAAAATCTAGTCCTTTAAGAATATGATATCTGACCCATGAATCATAACAGGTTCATATATCTGAAGCAAGAGTTGCCACTGCTTTGGATAAACTAGCTTACATGGAAGAATTGGTGAATGATAGACTGTTACAAGACACAAACTCAACAGCATCAGAACTAGCATACCCATCTCCCAGTACATCTACACAATCTCTCAAAGTTGTACAGAGGAGTTTGCCCCGTAAAAGCTTGAACGTCTCAGGTCCAGTTCAACCTTACCATCCCCGCTTGATGAATTTCTGGTATCCGGTTGCTTTCTCTGCTGATCTGAAGGATGATACCATGGTAAGCTTATAGCCTGAAAACTTTTTGATTCATTCTTTATGTATTAGTTAATTATATCAGCATTACCCAGTCAAAATATTAAAAAGAAAATAAAAAGCATCATCCAGCCACCAGTTTCAGCGTCGGTGTCTTGATACAGACACCCCTGCAAACTATCTCTATTTTGTCACAACCAATTATCACGTGTGTGTCATCTGATGCATACCTCTTCACTTTTCTGCTTCAGATTCCAATTGATTGTTTTGAGGAGCAATGGGTCATCTTCCGTGGAAAAGATGGGAAACCTGGATGTGTCCGGAACACCTGTGCACATAGGGCATGCCCTCTTCACCTGGGTTCCGTAAATGAGGGTCGCATCCAATGTCCCTACCATGGTTAGTAAGAATTATAAGAGATAATTGCAGTTTATATGGTCTGGGTAATATTTGCAGGTCTTATATTACAATGAGAACGTGTGCAGAAAACTAATCTAGGAAATTTGTAATGGATGAATGTCAGGATGGGAGTACTCAACAGATGGGAAATGTGAGAAAATGCCATCAACACGATTACTTGATGTGAAGATAAAGTCATTGCCATGTTTTGAGCAAGAGGGGATGATCTGGATTTGGCCTGGCAGTGACCCTCCAACAGCCACCATTCCTTCTTTAGAACCTCCTCCAGGATTCCAAGTCCATGCTGAGGTATGACAGATATTCATATCCTTCAAGCTATTGCCGGCAATGAATTAAGCTTATATGATTGTACGAAAGAACACGAGTCATCTCATTGCTTTTATATCCTTCCATATGACAGATTGTCATGGAGCTTCCGGTAGAACATGGGCTACTTCTAGATAATCTTTTGGATCTTGCGCATGCCCCTTTTACCCACACTTCTACCTTCGCCAAGGGATGGAGCGTTCCCAGGTTTGTTGCCCTTATTACCATTCAATGCAATCAATTTTGCTAAGGTCCTACAAAACAAATCAGCAAATCTGATGGAGAATGATTCCTGTGATAATTTTCGAGATTACCCCATTTTTACATTGCATTACTTATGAATTTTATCATTCGAATATGTAGCTAGTGTAGACTAAATGGTCCTGATGTTAGCAAAGCAAATTCATTATCTATCTTAACAAAAGAGTACAATCAAAACTTACTCGTGGCAAAACTTGCTTTGTAATTTCAGCTTGGTGAAATTCTTGACACCCGCATCTGGCCTCCAAGGATACTGGGACCCTTATCCCATAGATATGGAATTCCGGCCACCTTGTATGGTGCTATCAACCATAGGGATCTCAAAGCCAGGGAAACTGGGAGGACAGAGTACCAAGCAGTGTCCCACGCACCTTCACCAACTTCATGTGTGCTTACCTTCATCCCGGCAGAAAACAAGATTACTATACAGAATGTCACTGGATTTTGCTCCCCTGCTTAAGCACATTCCTTTCATGCAGTATCTGTGGAGGCATTTCGCAGAACAGGTAAGAGAAAAATTCACTCTTTTCTTTATGGGTTGCGGGAGAAGTGGAGTGGGGATTTCAAAAGAGGAAAAATTTCAGCTTTCTTAGTATAGACTTTTAAGGTAGAACAGATGACAATTCCATACCCAGTTATTCTCTTCTGACATTGCTGTCCAAACCTTCTTGATGTTCAATTGAGACAGGTCTTGAATGAGGATCTGCGGCTTGTACTTGGCCAGCAAGAGCGCATGATTAACGGTGCAAACATCTGGAATTGGCCGGTATCCTACGATAAGCTCGGGGTAAGGTACAGGCTATGGAGAGGAGCTGTGGAGCAAGGAGCTAAGCGACTACCATTCGACAAACCCATGTAGAATCAGTTTTGATGATGGATTTAACCACTGTTGATTCCCATTATTGAACTCGGCCAGAAGATTTAACTGAAATCTCAGTGCAGAGTTGCAAGAAGGAGTACTGAAGAGCTGACAGCATGTGCAGTTTCAAACACCTTTTGCTCTCTCAAATAAATCCCCATGGCCGAAGTTGTCAATGATCAGAGGCAGAGGATAAACGGGTCTTCACTTACAAACCCCTGTAAACTATAAAGAAACTGTACACTGATTTTATTGTTTTTGTGTACAGTCAAATGCAATTTGTTTTTGTTTTTCATTTAATTCACCACTTCAACAAAGGGATGAAGATTGATTTCTGGTTTTAGACTGGTGAATAATCTCACTCTTTAACATTAAGTGTCATTTTTATTTTTTCCAGATAGTGCATTGGTTGATCGAAATAAAAATTCATTATTTCCATAGGCTTGTAAATTCAAATTTCGATCTAATATTACCAAACAGATCGAAAATTTCATAGACTAAAGAGATTAAACACAACCCAAATTTATTAATTTTGAACACATCCTAAGAGGATGACATTTTCTACAATCCATTATACAAATTTACAACTCCCACCAAAACCCTAAACGCTCTAGGCTCTCATCGTCACCTCTACCCACATCCATTTCACAGGAAGCCATTGGTAACGAAAGAACAAAATAAAAGGGGACGCTCACAGAGCAGATCCACAAAAGGGGCAAAAACTGAACTCGGGCTCCACCGGCCTTTTACAGAACCGGCACCTCAAGACGTCGGGGACGGCCGAATCGGCTGGCGGCGGAGGCAGGGAGTAGGAGGGAGGGAAGAAAAGGTTGCAATTGTTGCAGTGCATGAGGGGCTCTTTCCCACGCCACCGCCAGACGGGAACAAAGAACAGCTTCAGGACTTTCTCGTACTCCACCAGATCGGCCGGTGAGCGGCAAGCTATGCACTTTCCGGCGCTATATGTCAGCACCTGCCGCACTTGTTGCTCTACTCCTCCCACAAAGAAGAAAAACATGTTACCTCGTTCCCTTATCCCTCTCCTTTCCTTCGTCCAAACGGTTCAGTTAATGTATATGGAAAGGGCCTAGACAGGCGGTTCGTTCGGTTATCTGGAGGTTTCGGGGGGGTTCTGGCTCTGGTACGACCCGGAGGAAAAAAAAACTTTTTATTTTATCATTATTTTAGGCATATTTATTTTTATTTTTATAAAACGTAATTAATTATATAATTATTTGAATCTGCTTGTATATATATATATATATATACATATATATTTACAGGAAACATACATCCAATTTTATTAACTTAATACCAAATCAGAAAATACAAATCCTCTAATATACTATTGTACAAGTCCCAAATTTACACATTTCGATAAACGAAGTAAAACAACCTTAGAGCACTCCCAATGGCTTCTCTATCTTATACTTCAAAATACATTATCAAAATTCATATTTTCTATTTTACATACTGACTTTTACAATATAGCATATATCAACTTATCTATTTTTTCTTCCTATCATTTAAATATTATATTTTTTATTCTTTTGTATTCATTTAAAATATTTTTAAAAATGTTTACACATAAAGAGGAAATGAGAAATCACATGAGGACGAAAGAGAAAGTAATTAAAAATATTTACATTTGATGAATAAGATCCTCTACATATAAAGGGATCACTGTAGCAAAATGTATAATGTTTTTAAAATACAAAATCCAATGTAGTAGCATTTTAGAAACATTTCTTTATATTTTGAAGGAAAATGCATTTTACAAGAGCCATTATGAGTGCTCTTAGCAAGTACATGAGCAATTTAATTAAAAACCCTCTTTATATAGCAAATCTGCCAATCATCTAAGCCATTTAGGATTTGCTTGATTTTCTCCACAATGTGCCCAAATTTGGTGAAGTTCTTCTCATATTTTTGTACTTCATCAACCACAAACTTAGCATCTCCTTCTAATACCACTTGATTAAATTTCATCTTACAATAGAACACACATGCACTCAATGTAGCTCTAGCATCTACTGAGGTGGAGTCAATACCAAAGACAGCAAGTTCACGCAAGACTGCCAAGACTTTTCCTTTTAAATCCCTTACTACCATCCCAATACCTATCTGAGAATATACTTTGTCAATTGCAACATCCTAATTTGCCTTTTAGCGAACTCTTATTGATCTAAAATGTCATACATATGTTTAATAAAGAATAGAAAATCCAAACCCCAAGCACTCATCTTCTATATCTTAATATAGCCAAGACTCCAAACATCCTTTACTGCCTCACAATTTCACAGGACATGAGTCACATCTTCATAATACAAACAACATATTGGACACAGATAAGATGTAAGCACAACTTTTTCATTAAATGGGCTCTTGTTGGTAAACCATTATAACATGCTTTCTAAATAAAGACTTGAAATACCTTTGGGATAGGTAGATTCCATAGTTGTTTCCAAAACATGTCTTGACTTGAGTTGTTGGAAGATTCACCAGTACTTCTATCATTAATCATCTTCTGCAAGTGATAAGAACTCTTCACAGAGAAAAATCTAGATTGTGTGTACTGTCTTATTTGCTTATCTTCTCTACACATCATACGCAGAGGGAACTTTAATATAGCTTCAGCATCATCTACACTAAAAATACCTCTTACCATAGTCTCAGTCCACCTCCAATTATCAATATCTATCAATTCATAAACTTTTGCTAAGATGGGCAACTCAGTAGGAGGAGTCTGAATTTTAATAGTCCAAGGTTTAGGAACCCATCTATTTATCCATATAGACATTGATCTTCTATTACCAATTCTCCAAATCAACCCTTATTGTAATAAGCTCTTAGCCCCCTGAATTGATCTTCAAGCATATGAAGGCTGGCATCCCAAACTAGATTGCAAGAAATCTTTATATCTATAATACTTCAAATGCATAACCTTTGCAACAAGAGAAGTCGAATTTTGAAGTAATCTAAATCCTTGTTTAGCTAGGAGGGTCTTATTAAAACATTCCAATTATCTAAAACCCAAACCTCCAACCCCTTTTGTCTTACTCCTGACTGACAAATTTATCTAGTGAATGTTCTTATCCTATTGTTTATGACTCCACCAAAAATTTTGGATCATCTTAGTTATGCCTTGCAATATACCTCTTGGGAGTTGAAACACAGACATACTATATGTAGGGATGGCTTGAACAACAGTTTTTATAAGCATCTCCTTACCTGGTTATTACAAAAATTGTAGTTTCCAATTGCTCAGTCTCTGTCATACTCTGTCCATTATGTAGTTAAAGGATCGTGTTTTTCCCCTCCCTGTCATGACAGGCAACCCCAAATACTTCTCATAACATCTAACTATTGGCATACAAATAACACTGCTTAAGTAATTTTTTTGCCTTAGCTCTGGTATTCTTACTAAAGAAAAGTGTTGTCTTATCTCTATTTAGCTTTTATCCCAATGCCAACTCATATTTAGTTAACACTGTATGCAAACACAACCAAATCTTTACAAAATATCAAATTATCATATGCAAATAACAAATGATTCAGTCTAAAACCATTTCTTCCAATAGGAATTCCATGTAGATTACCATGCTGTCCAGCAGTGGTCAAAGTATAACTAAGCACTTTAGCATAAAGGATGAATATATAAGGAGAAATAGGATCCCATTGTCAAAGTCCTTTAGAAGGGAAAAACTTCTAACTTGGAATCTCATTTACTAACACAAAGTATGAAAGAGATTTTAGCCACATCATAACTACACTTATCCATTTACTAGGAAAACTCATCTTCAATAAAAAAAATATACATTTACTAGGAAAACTCATCTTCAATAAAAAAAAAAAAATTTTCAATAAAAGGTCATTCCATTTTATCATATACTTTACTCATATTCAACTTCAAAGCCATGAAACCCTCACTTCCTTTCAGCTTAATTGACATAGGATGAAGATTCTCATAGGCTACCAATATATTATCATAAATAAGTCTATTAGCAACAAAAGCACTTTGATATGAACTTATAACATAAGGCACTATCGGTTTCAGCCTGTATGCAAGCACTTTAGAACATAACTTAACACATTACACAAACTGATTGGCCTATAATCTACCACCTTCATAGGGTTTTTCTTCTTTGGTATCATATATAAAACTATAGCATTAATACTCTCCCATGATCCTTGCCCATCAAGAAGAAAAATAACAACTGTACTAACTTAATCTCCAACAATGTGCCAATATTTTTGATAAAAGTATGTTAAAAAACCATCAGGTCCAAGAGATTTTAAAGGATCAATTTGAAAAAGTGCTTTCTTAACCTCATAAGCCGTATAAGCTTTCTCCAATTCATATTGAAAAACTGATGGTATCCTTGTATTAAAATCCTGAAGAATATCTTCAATACTTGTAGGATTGGAAGCTTCATAAACATATTTGAAGTGTTTTATGAAAGCCTTACTGATATCAGTCTGAGTAGTATATGAAAAGCCCCATCATCCTCCACATAGCCTATATGGTTAACTTTCCTTCTTAGATTAGCATACTGATAAAAGTACCTAGTGTTGCTATCCCCATCCTTTAAGCAATGCTGCTTTGCTGCTTGTTTCTATGCAATCTATTCTTGTTCTAAAAGAGTATCTAGATCTTTTTGAGTCTGCTGCATTTCCTCCACACTATGACCATCACCATTCTCATACCAAAAGGACAACAGTGCTGTTTTATCCTTAATTTTCTTCCTTATACCGGATCTAGTAGCTACACTCCACCTTTTTAATTGTGCCATGCATTGATGCAAATGATGTTGAACATGCTGTATGCGATCCATGTTATGCTGTCCAGATTGCCATACACTATCAATTGCTTGTATATATTACATATTAGCCAAAAAAAATAAAGAAAAAAAAAACATATTAGACACTTATGAATTAAGCATTCTTTTAGAATAAGGAAAATGATAACAATGATAATGCTAGTGGACCGAGAAATTGAGAATGGTGCCCCACAAGTGCAAATTCATTTTTTTTTCTTTCAATTATTTTTTAAAAATATTTTTAAACGTTAAAAAAAATACAATTCATTAATAGTCACTTTTTTAAACATTAAGTTAAAAAAACACAGACGATTGATTTTAACGGTAAGCTTCCTTGATCTAAGCAGCATTTTCCAAATGATAAACCTACAATTAGTCTATAACTATTTTATAACTCTATTTAAAATGAAGGGTATTTATATAAAACTGAAAATATTTTTTAATAAAGGGACACAATTATATTAGTTGATTTGAAGTGAGTAGTAGAAAAGTTGTCAAATAATTGTAGGTGTATCATTATTTAATATATAAATATATATTATATCAAGATCTAAGTATTTATCATTTTTAAGATACATTAATATAATATGATGAAATAAATATCTTACTATGCTTCTAAATGAAAAATATTATTTGATTGTTTTACGTGTTTGTTAACATAGTTATTTGAAATTACATGGCATTAGGCCCCAAACATAGAATTTTCATGACTAACCATAGAATTGTTTTCAAATTAACCATATATATATATATATATTATATTAATATATAAATGCTTCTTCTATACAAAAAATTTGCACAAGAAAGTTTACACAGTGATGCTTCATTTATACTTTGTTAGATTTGACCTCCGACAAAGTCGGAGTCGGAGTCGAAGGTTGGGCATTTTGACTCCGATTCGGTTGGTACTCAGCTTTAATGTGATCTAAATTATTTTTATTATAAAATAAAACTAAATTATTAAACCATGTCAACGTGTAAATCTCCTTGTGTAAGATTATAAAGGAAAAAATTGAGTTGTGATTTATCACTATGATTATTCATAAATTATGATATGTTTATGAAAATTGTGGTGCTTCAAAAAAAACATTGGAGGAAATCAATCATTTCATGGATATTGTAAATATTAATGGGAAAATAAAACACTTTCTAAAAAAAGCACAATTTATATTAGGGCTAGGCTTTGCCCCTAGCCACCCCACCATCCATAGCCCTAGCCCCACCGGGGTTGCCCGGACAATCCTACCCTGGCCCAAAACATATATATATATATAAAAGAAATCTTGTTACGATTGTTATGAAACTTATGAATTTCATTAAAGGTTACAACGATATATATAGGAGTACAAAAGCTACTATGCGTTTGACGACTAGCACTATGCATTTGACGGCTAGTTAAAAGTGGTCATACAATACAATTTGAATTTGTTTTCTAACACTCCCCCTTTGGATGACCACATATAAAGAATATGTCTCGTTAAAACCTTGTCATGGAAAAACCCAGTGGGAAAAAACCAATGACGAAGGAAAAAGAGTACAATATTCTGTATATCGCCAAGTGCTTTAGGATTGCCTCATTAAAACCTTGCAAAGGAAAACCCAGTGGGATAAAACCTTAGCGAAGGAAAAAGAGTACAATCAGCACAAGTCTTCAAGACTTTATTCCCGCTGAAAAGTACATGATAATATGTCTTCAATTCTCCACATTCCAATGTTGCAGTTGGTAATGCTTTAGTGAATAAATCTGCCAGATTATTTCTTGACCGTATCTTCTTGACATCAATTTCAACTTTCTTCTCATGAATTGCAATGATCTTCTTGTGTGGATCTGATAGATAACTCGCATCTGTATATCCATCTAATTGTGGACTTGATCCAAATAATCACATATTCAGGGCTTCAATTGAACTGGAGATAAGGTACTTCAGGACCAAGAATTTCTCCATCGTCTTCAGGACGAAATGGATTTTTCTGCTCATCAAATTATCGAGCAACCATTGGAGTACTCAGGACTTTATAGTGAAATTCACCATATTGATCCAAGATCATTGAATTCACTACTCTTCTGGAGTTGTGCTCTTCTGGAGTTGTACTCTTCTGGAGTTCTTGTAAATAACATAATTACTAGAGGAGTTATCAAAATTAAGCCGCAAACCTCTATATTCAAAAACGGTGGCCATTTTTTTAGGCCAGACAAGCATCGCGGGATTTTACAGTTCTTATGTACCTGTCAGGCGCCGAAAGGCTATAATGCTACATCTGCTATCAGGCGCCGCAGGGCTATGATGCTACGCCTCGTCTCTTGTAAAGAGATGCTTCACGAGGGATGCCGTGAAGCAATAGAGGTGCTTAGTTTTTCTATATAAAAGAGATATTCAGCTCATCTTCATTCGCATCTCATCTTCTTCACTTTTCTGTAATCATACTGCATTCTTACTCTGCAATCTCTTTCTGCAATTTTATTCTGCAATCTCTTTCTGCATTCTTTTTCTGCAATGGCTCAACAATCTTCTCATGGCCAATATATAAGGCATTATGCACCTAGCTCATCAGCTGTTCCTGCTTCTACCACAGTTGCTAATCTGACTAATAAGTCAGATGTTGAAGCTATCTATGAGCTTGTAAATCTCGGTGCCCATTACTCTTCAACTATTTATGCATTTTCTCAGCGACTACAATCCAAACCTTATGATTTGGACAAACTCCATGAGAAAATTTCTATCCTTCAGCGACTTCTTCAGGAGTCTAACGTGAAGATAGAATCAACAAAGCAAGAGAATAGGAAATTAAAATCTCTGCTTAAATCTTCTTTTAGATTGCCTACTCCTTTAGACAGAGATGCCATGCAGATTCTTGAAGAACAAGAGCGTTTAAAGAATGAGGCAAAATGCCTCAAATTTCTGTAATTTTTGCTTCAAGATAATAAAATTTCACAAATATTCATATTTGTGTATCTATCTTCTGGTAGATATTCTATGTGCTCTATTTTATTTCTCATATAATAATGCACATTTATCTCCCCCTTGAAACCGAAAGGGTTTTATATTTCAAATATGTGCAGTTCTTCTGATCTCTTCAGGAGTTTCAAGAAGATTTAAATCATCAACCGCAATAATAACAAATCCAGAATCTCTTAATAAAAACACATGGGCATATTGGATTATTTTTCAAATCCTTCTTTCAATAAATATTCGCTAATGCGTTTATACCACATGCGTCCGGATTGTTTTCTGGATGTACTCAGATAACAAGCTGTAAGCATTTTATATCCTTCAGGGATTTTCATATATATTTCTCGATGTATTCAGATTAGATGCTTCAGGCATTTTATATCCTTCAGGGATTTTCATATATATGCCTTGGTCTAATGACCCATATAAATATGCAGTGACCACATCCATTAACTGCATATCCAATCTTTTTGTGATTGCATCTATAACAGTCTGCAGTTTTCATGAGCTCTTCTGGAGCCTCATAATCAATCCCTGATTTCTACAGTTTTATGAGCTCTTCTGGAGCCTCATAATCAATTCCTGCTTTTTGCAGTTTTCATGAACTCTTCTGGAGCCTCAATGACATTTAAATTATCTATATAAACTGCAATAAAAGATAATATAAATACTGAAAATATATTGAAAATAGCATGTTCCACATACGTTTACCTTGCATTAGATCATATAAGGATTTTAAGACTTGATAGAATATGTACTTCAGGACTATATGCTTCATGCATACCCAAACTTTTGGTAACTATCAAGTTAATACAAATCTCAATATGATCTCTTTAACTTCAGAAACATATCAATATTATTTCTGCAGGAAATATATTCGTGATTTATATATCACATTTTCATTTCCTTTATACAAATACCCACTGATATTCAACAAGCATCACCTCATAGGTGTTTGGACTTCAAGTCCATATGCATCACATGATAACAATTCTGCAGGAATTGTTTATTTCTATTTTGGCCAATATTTTACGTCGGTATTCTTCGACGGTTCTGAGCTCACTTTCTTTATTACTTCTAGTAATATCAAATGCCATCTTATATGAAAATACGTTGTCGACAACGGTTTTATTTCTCTCAATAATTTCTCATTTACTCATGAAATGTAATATCGAGATCTCGTTATTTTCAGGTACCTGTCCCTCTTCAAGAGAAGACATTTCATGGAAACCTCTTCAGGAGGTACTCTTCAGGAGTATTATACTCTTCAGGAGTTTTCATTATGAGAGAATTTTAGATGGACTTTATTGCTTGTTTTGTGGGTATGGCCTCTTCAGGAGCACCAATTTCTTTTCTTTATGCTTTTCTCTTTCTGAGATGCTTTATCATTTGTATCAATAGGTCTCACATGCTTTCATACATGTCTTATGTTCATTAGACTGCTAAATTTCTTAATTGCCCTGCAGGGACTTCAATCCTCACCGGGATTTTAGCAGCTAGAATATGAGACCTTTTATCTTATTGCATCCATGCATTAATTATCATATGAACTTCCAGTTCACCTATGATAATCATGATAACGTCGAATTATTTCATCTTATTTGCTTCTAGCAAATTTTTCTTTCCACTTCTGGTGGTAAAACTTTCTTTCCACTTCTGGTGGTAAAACTTTATAGTAAAAGAATCTTCTGGTTCTTTTATGGACGTCCATATGAAAATCATTCGACGTATCGTAATTGATTTTGGATGATCAATATAATCATGAAAAGATACAAATATTCTGAATCATATCACTTTTGATTCATCAACATAATATCATCTCAAAGAGAAAGCTGATAATATTTTCAATACGAGCTTCTGGCTCGAAATCATTGAAATATTATAAAGATATTCATCACCAAGTCTAATCTCTTGGATTCTTTGAAAACAATTCGTCATTCTCTTCTGGGAATGATATAAATCCAATTTCATTCACTTCAGGGAATGATGTGGACTAGTAGGACGTGGCTCATGATTTCTTAGCAAAATCTCATTATTTTGCTTAGCCACTAGAAGACCAGATATAAATCTCATTATTATGAACTTTTACACTTGATATTGCTACTTCAGGAGCATACTCGATATTGCTACTTCAGGAGCACATTCGAGACGTTCATTTAAATATATATTCTTTAGTGGTTTTTCTCAACACACTTTCAATTATGCAACTTCAGATGCATAAATCATAATGAGCCTTTTGGTACACATATTGCTCATTTAAATTATCTCACAGAATCAATAGATCCTTTATTATGAGATACTCAATAAAATTATTGATTTAGAACAATCCTTCAGGGATGTTCAATTTCTATTCCGAGATAAATTTTATCATCAATAATTTATAACAAGTATATAAATAAATAAATAAAACTTGTATATAAATTATGTGAATAAATATAAAATTTAATCAAGTAATAATAATGAATATAATCTTTAATACTCAAATTAGAAATTGTAAATAATATATTGAAAAACTTACTTGAAGTAGAAGGCCACTAATTTCTCAATCAAAGAACCTCGTGCTTTATTCTCATCTACTTCACCGTTCCTTTTTCGTGCTATTTTATAATCTCATATAAATTAAAAAGTAATTTTATTACCTTTGCCGTGCCGTAATTGACGAAATTAATAAGTACTTCACGTATCCTCTTATTCCAAAAACCTCCTTCCCACCTGGCTTCTTATGCTATTTTAAAAAAAAAAAAACAATAATGGTCAAAGTCTCCCACGTGATTGTTCCTATTACTGCCATTATTCTTTGCTAAGTGGGGCAACCTCGTCTTGTAGCGAGAATCCTCATCACTCTTCCTCTCATCACTCTGCAAGTGTGTTGAGAGTGTGGGGACAACTAAGCTCTTCTAGATTATTTTTCTAATTTTGATATGCAGCTGGGACCACAACTTTTCTCTAAAACAGATTAGGTAGATTAAGCAGACTAGGGGCATGTGCAGCCCCACGAATTTCTTCTTGACCGAAGTGACCTTTTACCAACCCCCACCTACCATGAGGCGGCTTTCGTATTGATGCGAATTGATGCACCTAGCAAAACTCACAGCGTACTGTTTCTTCTTCCCCAATGTCTTTAATGATAGCAAGAAAGCGTACCAATTAAGATGAGCTTTGCGTTGGAAGATTTCACTTGCTTTGAGATCTTTGCAGCTGTGAAAGAAAAAAAATTGGCAGCCGTTAGATCTGGCTGAAAACAAAAGAAATGGGAATTAAGAATCAAAAGAGAATGCTGGATTTCCGTTGGAGACGCTGCCGTTGACGTGGTTCGAAGTCCTTTTGTGGGCCGCATCGCTGCAGACTTCGAAGTAGACGGAGATTCCAATCGGGCTACCGATCCCAGACTAGCTATAAAGCTGCCGGCCATTAGAAGCTAGCATAAAATTGGTTTTTCGCAGATCTATCGAACTTTGCAGCTGCTTTGCAGATCTCATCCTTGCCACTTCCCCTGCAGCAGAGTGAAGCAGATCCCAAGTCGCTGGTGAGAACGAGACTTGGGAAGAACCATTTGAGCTACCATAGCTCGAGCCCATTTCTTTCTTTTTTTTTTTTCATGGCAAAACCGTCGTGTCGACAAGCACCGATCTTGAAGTAGAAGGTGCAGTTGACCCGATCCTTTTCGGTGCCGAAGATCGAAGCCAAGTGCTTCGCCATAGAAGAATAGGCTTCGAACTTAAACTCCTCGAGATCGTAAGGTGGGGATGAAGAGGCAGACACGGAGATGGAGGGTTGAGATTGCAGAGTTTGTTTTCTGTGGTTGTTGAGAATTAGGTGGTCTGTAATTGTTGAGGCTGCGGATGAAGAAAAAAGCGATTCGTGCTGATAACGTGTTATGAAACTTATGAATTTCATTAAAGGTTACAACGATATATATAGGAGTACAAAAGCTACTATGCGTTTGACGACTAGCACTATGCATTTGACAGCTAGTTAAAAGTGGTCATACAATACAATTTGAATTTGTTTTCTAACAACGATATCATTTTGATAACAATTTTATTTTATAAAAAAAAAAACATTGAAATAGTGTCGTTTTGAGGGTTAAGTGAACACTAAATCCTCTCTCTCTCTCTCTCCTTTGGCCACTGCCCTTTCTCCTTCTCGCAATTGCTATCCTCTGCTACTCATCCTCCTATTCCTCAGGGCCCCCCCAATCTATGTCGAGGCGGGGTGCGAGAAGCTCATGTGTTGTTGTGTTAACACTGCAGGGCGTTGATGTGAATTATATATTACCAAAAGCTCCAGAGTTAGTACTAACAATATTAAAAATTGTGGTGATTTGCAATTAAGATCTTTGGAGTGGTTGTGATAGATTCAAATTAAACTTTTGGTGGTAAGAAACAATAAAGAAAAGAATAAATAAAAAGTAGACTCAATTATATACGACACAAGATTTACATGATTCAACAATTTGCTAATATCCAAATGCTACGTATAATTTTATTCAGATGATAATTAAAGATACAGTTTGATGGTCGTACAAAGATTTAATACAATATGTCACAGCAGATTAAGATCTGAAACCTCATTGAGAATTCAAAAATAAAGAAGAAGGAGCGACAAGTCCTTATTGGATCAGGTCATCAAAGTGGGCCATCCATAAACACAATCAAACTTCACACGGAGGCCCAACATTAGTCTCCCTAATAAAGTAAGTTTGCTTAAAGACGTATGGCTTCTTTCTAAATGGGAATCTATAACATATATACTTTCTAAAGCATCTTTTTTGTAGTCTATTTAGTCATGCAGTAATCTCTTATTTTATTTTATTTGTTTTATTTCGTATATATAAGTTCAATTTTTACCTGAAAACCATTCGATTTCTTCAATCACCAGCCTACTCAATGTTAAAACTTTCCAACTGTTGCTCATCTCCACCAAAATAAAGTAAATTAACTATAAATGTCCTGTTAGTGCAGCATCATGAAAGTTACTTTATTGGATAGCAATGTAAAAGGAAAATCTATTGGTCTTTATGACATGTCTTCGCACGATGAACTTTGATCGTCTGCCCATATTTTGGGTTTTTGATGTGGGAAACACAGCTAAGAGAGCATGTTGAGCATTCACGTTCATTATCCTGTGTGCCTCAGAGTCGATACTCATAGCTGGCCTATCGACTCTGAGGCACACAAGATAATGAACGTAAATGCCCAACAAAGTAAAGCTGTCCCTGGTTTGATTGATGGCTAAGCAAAGGTGGGTTGTTTTAGGAATGCCCATTCTGAATGGCTCATTTGATTTGAAATCTTTTATGGCATTTCTGCACTTTTAAGCCATTGTCAATTAAGAGTTATTGGCAAAGGTTGATGCAGCATCTGCTTACTCAGGGACAACCAAATGATTTAAATTGATTGCTGCATTGGGAGAGAAAGACCCGAGTGTTGCCATGCCAGTTTAGTGTTGAAAGCATATCGTTTTTGTGAATATCGTGTAGCCATTTTCATATTCTATAGTCCATGCTGTACCGAATCGAGCCATGAATTTTACCATGAGTCCATATCCCGCCACACCCGTGCATGGTCACATTCAATCTACTAAGCATATGCATTAGCCATTGCTTTCTGGTTGTGAATTTGTGATACTTATCCAGATGGTTCAAATCGTCTAAGAAAGTTGGTGAACACCCCTATCCGTAACCTCTGACCCACCCCAGGAAAATAATTGAAAAACTAAGGAGGCTGTAGCAATGAAAGCAATGCTTGCCACTCAGAAACAACAACAATTTAGTAGTCAACGTTCTTCTACCAATAATTTCATCTTTGAAAGATGTCTCCAACAAAAAGAACTCATATTCTAGCCGCAGGAACAGTGGTCGAGATGGAACTTGTATTCTTGTCTAAGATTGCACATGAGATGAGTAAGATTTCAGGAAAAACACAGCTAAAGCACTGCTCAATTGATTTGGAATTGCAGGAGTGTTATACCCAGATCAAGGTTCCACACAGATCATGATACAAGTATTCTTCACAGTTTTAAACTATAGTAGACTTCCTGCATGCAAACCTTAGCATGCTCATGTGTGCAAGGGTATATACAGGAAACTATATTGTTTGTCAGTATGTACAGGCCAATTCCATTGTTCCTTCATACAGGCTTCCAAACTGTAAGCACCTCTTGGAACATCTCCAACATCAGCTCCCTGTCAGCATGACTGAAAAAGTTTTGAACTTCATCTTTGACATCGTATATCTTGCCAAAATCAAACAAGTACGTCAAACATCCTTTCTTCAACTTGTTCAACTGGTAAAGCCAAGCCTCTTGCAGCCTCTCAAGTACATTTTCAGAGTTAATGTCTTCCAAGAGGCTTTCCTCACAAGCATCTTTGAGGTTAGCAATGTCATATTTGTTGGCTGCCCCGAGAAGTGCCAGTCGGTGCTTCCAGAAATCCTCTTGTTTTATGGTTCCATATAAGTAACTGAGAAGGGCCATGCAAGATTCTAGTGGCATGTCCTCTACGTAGATTGTAGACGACTCTTTTTCCTTGAGGTCGTGATGGAACATGCTTTGAAACACGGGAGAACTTGCAGACAAAATTGCCTTGTGAGCTCTCAAAGTGCCCTCGGCAGTTTTTATGGTGAGATCAGAAAGGATGGCCTCATCAAGCATACGAGAGAGGCACTGAAGAGAACTCTGGGCTGACACAGACTGCATCACCCCATCACCGGGCCAAATGGAGCAAGCGTCTCCACCCTGAGTTTAAGCATGCAAAGAATGATAATGAAGCAAATAGCAAGGTTTACAGAAACTAAGAGACACCTTGAGTTTGTTTTAATGCTTGATTTCTTGTGTCTTTATAAAGAAAAATTTCAGTTAGAATCTATTTCTTGTTAAAAGTCACCTGGCCATAGAAGAACCAGACTGGAAGAAAGTAAATCTGACTAGAGAAATTATACTAGATGCATTGGAATGAATCAATGATAAAATAAAAAATAATAATAAAAAAAGAGCTCCAAGAGACAGCGAAGAAAAAAAATTGTCACTAAAATCCCTCTTACATGCCAACATCATAGTCAGCTCAGACAAGACTTCGGAAAGTTACTCACATTCAGAGGGCAGATCTTCAGGTCCAGAAACTCAACATCAATGATGAAGCGACCATGAAAGGTGGGTTCAACTGGCCAAACGAAGTCTTCACATGTGCGAAGCAGTCTCTCATGAACTGTAATATGAAACAATATACGGTTATGTGCATATATTGGCAACTGTCTGAGTCTCATGCAAAACATATCACCTTATTGGAGCTTAAAATAAAATGAATGAAAATTCAAATAATTTTTTTGATAGGTAAACGGTAATATTAATACGAATAGGCAAAGCCCAAGTATACAAGATGGAAAATTCAAATAATGAATGTTGGATGATCACTAAAAACTTCTATTAGAACTGATTTTACTTCTTTCTGCAAGTAGGTCAAACAAACAATTGCTTCATTTTACCCAACTTCAGCATGGGTGAGATCTAAAGAAATGTGGCCAACCACATCTCCGTATGCATGCATTCATAAAGGGAGTATATCTTACGACACAACACAGTAGCTAATTATAGCAATACGAGTCAGAGTCAATGCATTTACAGCAACCACTGAAAAAGATTAAAGAAGAGCATGCAGAAACTTTGCAGACCTATAATGGAATTGATCATATAGAAATAAAACTTGAATGGGAAACAGCATGAACCCTGCTTATTTTAATTTGAGCATACAACACAAGGTTGAGTAATGCCAAGCAAAAAGGGTCACCCAGGAAATACAGCTCATCAAGTTGAAACAACATACTGTCCATCCATCAAATTCTTGCATAATGGACAGGTGGGAGGAACTGAGATCCTCCTCAAGGACTCAAAGGGCCAAAAAGATAATGTGATTTTTGCACAAAAGAACTGAGAAATATAATAGTGTGTGGTTGATTGCAAGAAGTTCAACCTACTTTTGAAAAAAAAAACATTTCTCTTGGCATATTTTTGTGTTTCAAAACATAAGGATCTCGTACTGCACTTGTGACAAGAAACTGGGTTAATTGAACACAAAAAAGTTACCTCAACCTACTTATATTTTTCTGTTTTTTTTTTTCCTGAATGATTCAAGGCACATACATAGGATGCTTTGCCACACAAAGTTTTCAGTTTCATATTGATTGTGCAAGTTTAAAGCGTAGCAGTGTAATCTAGCCAGCCTAAGAACAGGATCAGTTATAACTCGATGGGATTAATTTAAAAGGCCGTCTAGTTGGTCACAGCAATAAAATATACACCACATTATCTGCTTTTCAACAGCTGTATTCCCGATGCCTTTATTCCACCCTCAAATATGTTTTTTCTTTCTCAAAATGGATTGGCCAAATTCAAATATGGATGTTATACATATTTCTGGAAAACAACCATGCAATAATTAAAATTTGAAAAAAGTTGAGTACAGAAGCATATTTCCCAAATTTTTTTTTTATTTTTTTTCCATTCCAACAAAAAAAGTCCTAAATCTAACCATCCACTAAGACAAATACCAGCCCCATACAAGTATTTGTCCAAGTCAAAATCCTGCAGGGGCATACACACACAAAAAGATCAGGCAAATTGTCATTTCTTAGAACTACAGATTGGTTTCTCAATATTTTGTATATGTATGTAGTAAGGCTAGATTTTTACCTCTGATGCAACCTCAAGACAAATAGAATTTCATAAGAGAGTGAGTATAATGCGGCCACAACACAGGCTTTAAGTTTTTGGGTAAAGGTCGTGGGTCAAACTTGTTCATAAAGGCCTCAATTGGAGACTCCCTAAATGTTTATCTCCCCTACGAATAATTGTCCCCATCATATACAACACAAAATTCTGACATCATATTATGTCTAAAACATCTTCAGCATCATAGTCCCTAGGCTGTACAACTCTTCAACTTTCTTCCCAGAGCAAATTACTTGGTATTTTTCATATAGAAGGGCCTCAGTCTTAGTGGTATGCGCCCTCCAGATCTAAGGTTCGAAACTTGGGTGAAAATAATTTCTATGGGCCATCAGACTGGGGGAATTTCAATTTCCCTTTGAATTATTTGAGGTGCACTTGCGGGAAACTCCTTGCCAAGGCCTTGTGTACTCTGGTTTAGTTGAAATTTTGTTCTGGACACTCGATGGCAATAAAAAGAAAATATAGAAGATGTAACGGTAAAAGAGTGTTACACGGGCAAAGATCTAACTTGAGAGCTAGAAGTCTGTATGAAGACACGATGTCTAGCAGACATGAATGCTGTGCATAAAGCGCTTTGCTTGGCAGATGGCAAGGCAAATTTAGATAGTTTAGTGTTCAGGGTGTTATCACTTTATGATTACATTATATTCTCTCTCTTTGGAGTAGTTGTTTTAGCTTTGCTTTGAGTTTTGGTTGAACTAGGACATTATCAATTTCTTTTAGTTCATCTATTTAATTGCCTTTGATCAATAAAGCTTTATCATCCCAAACTCATTGTTCGAAGGAGTCCTTCAGTAATTTACAATTCACTATCAATATTGGCATTCAAAGGAAGGGAAATCCCGCTTTCGTTTCCACCGATCGTCCCACTTCTCTCGAAAACTTATGCCAATGGGAAGAGCTAAATGTAATTCTTTATTTTATATCTAAACAACGAGATCCTTCAAAAAAAGGGCTCTTAAAAATGAACATCTCAACCACATAAGACTCAAATTAGAAGGGAAGACATTTGCTTTAACAAGAAAATATGAACATAATTAGTAAGATAAGGCATACTTGGGGAGATGTAGTGCTTGCGATTAGCGCCGCATATAGAGACTCGGAAGATAAAGCGAGCAAGCGGAGGCTGCTCTTTGGAGACTCGTGAGGGCTCTGGATATAGGCGAATGTAGATGTAACGATTCTTCTCTATGGATAAATGCCTGTAAAGCAATCTCTAAAACATCATCCACCAACAGAAAACCCAATCACATTTACACAAATTTACATGTCAGGTAACAAGAGAGGGAGTTATTACCAGTTCCAGATTCCGACCTTGAAAGGGTCGGATTTTTTGAAAGAGCAGGGTCCAAAGTTGTCGATTTTCCATTGAGCTAGTCTTGAGATCATCTCCACCTTGGAATCAGCCATCTTTACTCTTCTCTCTACGTGAGTTCACAGCTATTACTGTGCTTTTGAAGGAGTCAGAGAGGCAACGAAAGAACAAAACAGGTGGAAGAGGAAGACTTCGCTTTTGCAAAGTTGCGACTTTATGATCGTGTTTGTTAAAAGACAGAAGTGTCGCAATCCAAATAATTTTTTTTTTCAGTTGATGTTGTCGTGATATTTAAGTTTAGATACCCAAAACTTTTGAAATCTATCTCCTCAATTATTAATCACCAATCCTCTCGCAAGTAGCTTGACCTTTATTCTAAGCAAAGCTAATTTTCAAATTATCATCAAGGGTGGCGCTACTCCCATAGCTGGGAACTCCCGTTCGGGACTCTCGTCAGTATAATTTTAATTTTTTTTTCATATATTTTTAAATATTTTTTTAAAAAATATTTATAAAATTATTAAAAAATATTTCTTTAAGCATGACGTAAAAATAATCAAAAAAATTTCCAGCACGAAGCCTAGCATTATTCTTATCATTAAATCATCATTTATTTTAAAATTTTAAATTAAATAATAATTTCAAATGAAACTTTAAAATTGTTATAAAATTTCTGATATTTTTATTTACGTTTTGGTCCAATTATTCACACAGACACGACCTTGGAAATATCGTTTGAAAAACTCCTTGCTAAATTAGAATTAAGATCCCTTGAATTTGAGCTTAATATTTAGGTCATTGCTAACTTGTAATTTATAAATGTAAAAGACCAAGCAAGAGATTACAATAAAAATTCTCGTGATAATTAGTGTTATAGTCATATAGAAATTTCATAAAAATAAATTTACAAATCGATATGATTTCATATGATAATATTAGATCTAAGGGCTACCCGCACCCCACCCCTCATGGTGTCAGGGTGGGGTTTTCCCCTCCGCCCCTTGCCCCAGCATCCCAGGGATGGGATACCCCGCCACGCCTCATTTTCACTTTAAATATGAAATACATTTCATTATATTTAAAACTTATTTCTAGATCCAAAAGTGATCAAAAATATATTTTTAGATCTAAATTATAAATTTAAATTTTGTAACTATGACTATAATTTAAAAATTATGTAGTTTTTAGATTTGCTAGTGCATATTTTGTGTAAGTTGTAGTGTTATAGTTTGAAACTATATAGTTTTTAAATTTGTTAATGCATACTTTGTAAACAAGTCTAATAAATTGTAATATATATTTATATATACACAATTTGTAAAATATAAATACATATTTATATTTTTATATATAAATATAAATTTATGTTTTTGTATATATATAAATATTTATATTTTTATATATAACATATATATATATATATGTAGGCGGGGTAGGGCGGGAGAAATGTGGGGCGGGGTTGGGCCCTCTCCGCTCCCCACCCCTGCCCCTGTTGGGGGATTAGATGCGGGACTGGGAAAACGAGGGCGGGGTGCGAAGCCCCGCTGCCCACCCTTAGTTAGATCTATTTTATAATTTAATGTGTCCTATCAAAACACTTCAGTTGATAGATTTACTTTTGTAAAATATATTTGTAGTTTAAGTATTTCTAATAATAAAGAAAAAAATAAATTTGAGAAATGTCTGATTTTGAATTTTTTTAGCTTATCACCTTGTAGCAAAATGGTGGCAATTTGCAAATAGATTGTTGATTCAACTGTTTAAGAGAGTTATGGACTACTTTACTTTGCTTGTCATTGTTTGGTACCACGGCTTGAGGGTTTGCATTGCTGTAGCTTCTTGTTGTCGGAACTCCCTTTCTTTGATGCAAAAAGAAAAGTACATCAACGCCAATCTTTAGAAAAAATAGTAAGATAAAAGAATAGTAAATCAACTCAAGCTGTCAATGTATACGACACGCAGGAAGAAGACGATGCCCATATCATGTCATTTCTAGAGGTTGTGGAGGGCTTACCGGGGCGGTGGAGATGTCCCTTAGAATCATCCTTCTTTTCCAAAAATAAAGACGAAAAGACATCTTTTCTTCAATACCAAACATTCCATTAACCTTTTTTTTTTATATAGCATTTTTATTAGTTTATTTTTATTGGAAATAACATATACTCACCCAATGGCTCAAGGCCTCAAATTCTACCACCTTATGCTCTTTGACGAGCACTGTCAATTTGTATGCTATCTAATAAGCTAAGCGAAGAGGAAGATAGACATATAAAATATATCTCCGTTCTATAGTCGTATGAGTGAATTTATCGAATAATATTCAATATTCAATAAATGATATTAGATCTACTTCATATGTCTATTTCTTTTTTGCAGCCATAAAACTCGGTCCAAAACTTTAGGATCTCCTTCGCCCCATTTTTTTTTTTTTTTCTCATCTTGTGCTAAACATTATTTGCTAAGGGAGCAGCTAGAGTCACAGAGGAAATCCACCGAGGATTTATACCGACTATGTAAAACTTTTTTTTCTTTTGGTTTCTTTTTTTAAAGCATTTTATAGTGTAATTTTATAAATAAAAAAAATAAAAACCACAATACTAAAATATAAACAAACATAAATAAAAAAATAAAAAAAAAAAAGAATTGAGACATGGTTGAAAGTGTCGGTGGCCAAAGCATTTTCCTTCTGCCCAAGAAAATTGTTGTCTAGGTTGGTCCCTTGTCTAAAACGTGAATACGCAAGGAGTTTTAGTGTATATTAGATTGTGGTGAGAAATATATCTTATAATTTTAGGGTTTATAATTTATAGTTTAAGTAATAAGTTTTATTGTTAAAAAGTTATTTACTATTTTGTACAATATGTTTAAAACACTTTCAAACGTATTATATTTGTTTGGAAATAAATTTTAAAAAAAATACTTTTTGATTTAGAAATAACGATCATTTGATTTTTAAAAAATTATTACCATATCTTTAAAAATTTGAAAGTTGTAAATGTTTAAAAGTTGTATAAATATTTTTGCCCTTTAATAGTCTTTTTAAAATTTGAACTCCATTTTGGATTATTTGGAAAAGCACATTTGCTTTTATTCAAACGTACTTTTTAGTTTATTTGAGATTAATAGGTATTTTAATATGTAACACCCAAACAATCTAATTTTTTAATTAAAATGATTTTTTTAAAGTTATTTAAAAACTTTTTAAAACTATCTAGTGCAACCCCAAACGGCCCTTAGGCTATTATATAATAGTAGTATGCTACTTTAACTACTCCACATGGGGCTATATATCTTTCTATGCATAAACTTTAAAAAAAGGAAAAAAAAAAATCATGTTGCTTAGCATAAGAGGAACGGTTCCTCTTTGAAACGGCCCGACTGTTCCTAGGCGTTTAACAACCCCCAATAAAAGTAAGCCACGTATGAAATTATAAACTAGATGTAATGAATCTGGTCTCATTTGATAAAACCAACAGAAGTGTAAAATCCTTTTGAGAAGAGAAAAGTCGACCCTCCTTCAAACTTCACCGTGAACTTTGGGAAGAATCCAGATCACCACAAGTTAGTTGTCGCTACAGCCAGACAACACTGTCGCCCCCACCAAGCTCTGTTACCCCCAACAAGTGTCGTCGCCCATCACAGCCTTCGCCCACCACAGCAGTCGTCGTCATTGTCAACAGAGGTCGCCACCATATCCTCCGCCACTTCATGGTTCGGTTTTTACACTGATTTTTGAACTGATTTAAAAAAAAATCCTCTCTACAAACCATTGGCCCGGATTGGTTATACAAAATCAAAAAACTCATCTCATTTCATCTCAATTCATCATTATAATTTTTTCAAATTCTCTTACAAAATATAATAAAAAATTTTACTTTTTCAAATCTCAGTACAAAATTAATATTACAAAATTATATTATAATAATATTTTATTCATTATTATTTAAAACATCAGTGTAACCAAACGGACCTTAATTCCATGAGCAGAGTGAATGCTAGAGAAGTATCTTAGTTCAAAGTTCAGTACTTAGTTTTTGAATTTAATATATGATAGGAAATTTTTTAAATTTAACTTGTATGTGATTAAGTTCAAAATTCAGTACTAAAATGCTGGAGAAGTATCTTAGTTTCCTGCTCATAATCTATGGATTTGTATTGAATGGTTTGTAGCATTGATTTGTGCTAATTTTAATGGGGGAAATTTTCACTGATTTGTATTGATTTGTGTACTAACTTGCACTGAGTTTTGCAATGATGTATGATTTTTTTACTCATATGGGTCGATCATTTAGGATTTGTGGGTATTTCTGATGTATACATTTTAATGGCACTGATTAGAAATGTAAAAAGTTTCATGGCTAAAATGACAGAATCTGGAAAGGATTTTCTTGAGTTCTAAGAATTTTTTGGCCAATTAGAATTTGCTAGTTAATAGATGGGCACATAATTTTTTGGACCATCATGTACACATGGGGCCGATTGATTCACACACAAGCTTTGTCCTCGAGTACTTTTGTATAAATCTAATTTTTTTAATGTAAATTATATAATATAACTATTGATTTTCTTGAGAAATTATATTTTCTTGGAAAATAAGAATTTGCTAGTTAGAATGGCAAATACGTGACTACATGTATTTCATATTGTGCCTAGCTTCAAATTGAATTTTTTTTATTTTTTATTTTTATATTTATTTTTTTCCTGTTGAAATCAGCTAAATAAGATTGTTGAAGGATCTTATTTTGTATTTCTTCTTTTGTAACGAATGATCAAATTTGGAGTTCCGATAGTAATGAAGTTGAGATAATGATGAGTCACACATGTCTAGAAGGTGAAGATCTACGGTTTTAGGCTAAAAGTGTAAAAGAAAAATGTGACGTGAATGTAAAAGATGTAGTGAATGTAGAAGATGGAGTCGGTATGTGGAAGATGGAGTCAACGTAGATGATAGAATGAATGTGATTTCTCTTTTGAGTATTGGTCCTTTGGAGCCATTCATCGGTATGGTATTTGATAACGTAGAAAATGTCCAGGCATTTTACAAAGCATATACAAGAAGAAAAGGTTCTTTCATATGGACCAACCACGATTGTCAAAAGAAGAGAGAAAACTAATTGCAGTAGATTATGTTTGCTTAAGGGAAAAATTTCGACAAAAAATGAGCAAACAAAAAGAACGTTAAGAACCTGCTTAGACAAAGATTGGATGTAAAGTAATGATGAAAATAAAAAAGATGATCAAAAAGGGATAATATGCAAGTTTGTGCTTGAACATAACTACATGCTACTTATACCGAGAAACACTAGCTTGGTTTAGGAGTAGCAATATGTGATACGACCAGTTAATCCAATATGAATACGACACGAAATTATCGGGTTTGAGTTTGATGTTAACGGATTCGGGTCAAAATGGGTTAACCTGTTAAGACACAATTTGTTAATGAGTCAATCAGATTGACCCGTCAGTGACCCGTTTAGACCCGTTAAAGGTTTTACTCAAAATTACAATTATATTATTTTTAATCTTAAAACAAAAATACCTTAATCCTATTTTGTATTTCCTAGCTCTCTCTCTTAGTTCTAAATTGAGTTAGTTCTCATGAGTCACGACTACCTCTAACAATTTCTCTAGATTGTAATTGTAACAGCCCGCTAAAATTATCAGTTTTGGATTTATTTCCCGACAGCAATCACATCTCTCTTGTCTTTACCCTCATCTGGAATCACGCGTATAGATTATCTTTTCCGTAAATCACGTAATTTGTTCTTCACCGACAGCTGTAAAATCATGAACAGTTTTATCCTAAGCGTTGTACCTCGATGGCGTTTTTCCGGATCTTATCCATCGAATTTCAAAGTATTAAATAAGCTTGTTTTTAAAGTAGCACAATTATAATAATTTAATGAGTTCTGAAAATATTATAATTGTGGATATTTATTTAGATTAAATATTTTAATTGTTTTAAGATATTAAGAGGTTTAATTTTACGTTGAAAATTCTTATTTAAATTTAAGTGTTTTATGCACTTTGATTAATTAACGGTACTTTATCATTTTTATATAATGATGAAGAAATATTATTTTATAAATTTTAGTTTATAAAATAATATTCTACCTTAATTCATCATAGTGTTTTATTTAAAGTGTTTTATTTAAAATAAGACATTTAAGCGTTTTTAATCAGTGTTTTAACTCACTGTTGGTTTATTTGAGGATCCCGAAATATAGATTTGAAGCAATATACTCTGGCCCTACCCTTTTTCTCTTCACTTTTTCTCTTTTTCTTTTTATTTTATTTTTTTCTCTCCCTCTCTCTCTCTCTTGGCCGACGGATGGATGAAGGAACCACCATGGCCGATCGGTTCAAGGCTCCAGCCGGCGCCACCTCCGGCCGCCGGACCCCACCTCCCACTCCGGCCTCTCCCCCTCCCTCCGGCGAGTCCAACCACGCCGGTGGTGTACTAAACCGGCCTCTCCTTCTCTCTCTCTTACCGTTCTCTTCCTTCTTGTCTCATTACCGTCGCCGCCCCTTTGACCGCCCGTTTCTCCGCCGTCCGGTGGAGGTGTCGTACACCACCACCGCCATTCTCTTCCTCTCTCACCAAAGTTCATCCCCTCCAATTTTCAGAGCCATCGGACCAGCCGTTAGTCTCCGAGAGCCGCCGGAAGTTGCTGCCCCTGCCCTGTTTTCTCCCCTGTTGCCGATTTCTTTCTCCGCCCAGAACCGCCGCTCGCCGGCGGCGTGGACTACACCACCCACCCAGATTTCTTCCCCTCTCACCGGTGAACATCCCCTCCAAGTTTCACCTCCATCCGAGCCACCGTTAGCCGCCACTCTCGCCTCCAAACAAATGGGTTTTTAAGGTTTTTCACCATTTTGGACCACCATACACGGCCAAATCAGCCACCAAGCACCACCATTGGACTCACCCATCAAGGGCTTCCTCCCCATGTCTTTCTTTTTCCCAAACTCTCACTTTTTTCATATGGGTTTCTCAAAACACCCGTTCGGTTGCACCACCGTGCGCCGCCGTACACGGCCACCCGTGGTGTTTCACCACCACCATCTTGTTCCTCTCATCCTCATGAACCTCTCCAAGAAATTTCATGGCCAACGGAGTTCGTAGAGCTCACACTCTCCCTCACTCTCCAAGGCCAAAAATGGTTTCAAACGGCCGATCCGCCGCCGTTAGCCACCGTCCGACCACCACCTCACCACCACAGCTCCACCACATGTTCCTTTACCTTTCCCTAGCTTTCCATGAAGTTCTATGGCTTTTCGCTACCTCGCGTCTCCTCCGCTCACCGTTCGGAGTTACTATTCACGGCGTGACGCCGCCGTGCTCCGCCACCTTTGACCACCACGAGGCGACCGTGAGTCTTCCAAGACCACGCCTAGCCTTTCTCAAGCCCAAACTACCACTTTATGTGGTGGACAGACACCGTACCGCCACGTACGCTCCTCCGACGCATGTTCGTGACGAACAACGAGCGACGCACGGGTTATCCCGTCGATGGTATAACCTTCTATCTCTAGTTATTTTACGTTTAAAATAGTTAGTTGGTTGGTTTGTGAATTGTGTAGTTGTATTTGTGGAGTTCGTTGCGTAGTTGTGAAGGGAAGTGTGGTTGTGAAGTGTTGAGTTTGATTGTGTATTTTGTGGACTGTGCTGTGAAGTATAGGCGTGAGATGGATGCCGTAGATGTGATACGGCGGGTTGTGTGAAGAGAATACGCGTGTAGCGTATCTGTGTAATGCAGCGACGCGCCGCGCGACGTGCGCTGTAATGATGTGTGTCGTAGAAGGAAGGGAGTACGCATGTAGTGTACTCCGTGTTGTATGGCGATGCATCGTGTGATGTGCATCGTGTTGATGAGTGTTGTAGCGAAGGAAGTACGCGTAGTGCGTACTCCGTGTCGCGTAGCGATGCACTGTGAGACGTGTATCGCAGTGATGGGTTTTGTAGTGTGGATGGAAGAGAGTTCACGTGAGTGTACTCTGTATTAAGTCGTGAAACACCGGATGGCGTGTCACGAAGGGTTGGATGGCGTAACAGAGAAGTGTAGAGCATGGTGTAGTGTTGGGAAACTGTATGACAGTGTCCCGAAGCAGTGGTGTTATGGATTATAGTCTGGGGTGACTGGTGTCATCTTGTGGTTGACTATGGCTAAGAGTATATGGATTGAGAAAGGAATTGTTTGTTGGTTATTATTGATAATTTTAATGAACTTGTTTTAGTGCAAAGGCTTTATGAAGTCAAATTATCTCTTCTGGGTATAGTGAAACCTCAAGTTGCCGTGGTGTTGCAAGTGCTCATAATATGACAATTGAGTTCAGAAGTGAAAATCTTAAGGACTTGAGTGTTCCTCTTCCAGCTGTTGTGCAGTTCCTCGTGTTTCGCACTCTATTCTCATAGAACGCGACGATCGAGGTAAGTTAGCCTCTAACTTACTATCAGTTTATTGTGTATGTGTGATGGGTAAGGGAACTACAATTTATGTATGTATGTTATCGTATATGCCATGTCATGATATGTCATTATATGTTCATCTGTTACGTATGATTTAATATCTCATGAATAATTATCTGTTACATAATCTTTTCTGTCATACAATTATGTATGTTATAAGTATGCCATGAAATGTTATGATTAAATCATATGGTGCCATTTACAAGTATACGCCATGTTAGAAAAGTATATGATATTAATTAATATCTCATGCATTAAGAAAGATAAGATATGTTATGTTACGTATAATACGTGGGGCCACAACAACTGTGGAGTACGTATTATATTTATGTTACTTATAATGCGTGGGGCCACAACAACTGTGGAGTACGTATTATATTTATGTTACTTATAATGCGTGGGGCCACAACAACTGTGGAGTACGTATTATATTTATGTTACTTATAATGCGTGGGGCCACAACAACTGTGGAGTACGTATTATATTTATGTTACTTATAATGCGTGGGGCCACAACAACTGTGGAGTACGTATTATATTTATGTTACTTATAATGCGTGGGGCCACAACAACTGTGGAGTACGTATTATATTTATGTTACTTATAATGCGTGGGGCCACAACAACTGTGGAGTACGTATTATATTTATGTTACTTATAATGCGTGGGGCCACAACAACTGTGGAGTACGTATTATATTTTATGTTACTTATAATGCGTGGGGCCACAACAACTGTGGAGTACGTATTATATTTTATGTTACATGAAGTATGGGGCCACAACAACTGTGGAGCATACACTACATGAGACACAGCAATTGTGACATGTAGAATACGTGGGGCCACAACAACTGTGGAGTACGTATTATATTTTATGTTATGTGAATTCATGGGGCCACAACAACTGTGGAGCATGAAGTATGGGGCCACAACAACTGTGGAGCATACACTACATGAGACACAGCAATTGTGACATGTAGAATACGTGGGGCCACAACAACTGTGGAGTACGTATTATGTTTTATGTTACTTGAATACGTGGGGCCACAACAACTGTGGAGTACGTATTAATGCACGTTATTAATCAAGACAATTAAATAAGATTCCAAGTTTATGTTAAGTCAAGTTTCAGATCAAGTTCATGTTATGTTATGCTCACGTACATGTTATGTTCATGTTCATGTTATGTTCCAAGTTCATGTTCACATCATGTTATGTTCACGTTTATGATACGTTCAAGCTCACGTTCATGTTATGTTATGTTCATGTCCATGTTATGTTTCACGTTCATGTTATGTTGATTGTTCATGTTATGTTTTAAGCTTAAGTTCATGCCATGTTAAGTCAAGTTCAGTTCACGCTTAAGTTCTGGTTAAGTCATGCTATATGTCAAGTTATACTATGTTTATGTATGACTATAATTATGCATTTATGCTTTTACTGCCATGCATGCATTTTTAACCTGTGTATAAGTTTTATGTTAACTTACTGAGATTTGTAATCAAATCTCACTGTGGTAGTCCCAACTACCATTCCCCCCGAATGGTAGATCTTGTTACAGGACCCAAAGGAGAATTGGAATCTGACCAACTGAATACGGTCACTAGGCACGGTGCGATGTTGATGATGGTATAGTATTTAACTTAGGTTAATACTTGTACTTTTGGAGTTGTATCTCAAGTATTCTTTTGATCACAACCATTTTGGACTAGTGTGGTGATCACGGCTTTTTAGTATGCCTTTATGTATGAAATATGTTTCAAGTATTTGGGATATTTTTAGTTTGGTGCATAGTACTGTGAAAAAAAAAAAAAATTATCCGCTGCGAATATTGCATAATGCTAGATGCATGTTAGGAACATTGCATCTTATATGTCATGAACGGGGGCAGGTAACCTTGTGTTGCATGTCTCGACGCTTCAAATGTCCGTTCAATCCCAAGCGGAATTTGGGGGCGTCACAGTAATTTTGGTGTTTTTATTATTTAGACTGTAATTTTATATTTATGTAGTTAGTTTTATATTTTTTTAGAGATATTGTGATCTTAAATTTTATGTGAAATTATGTTAATTAAGTCAAATAGATTATTTGGGTCAATTCAACCCCTTTACATAAACGAGTTGACACGGGTCTAAACGGGTCGTGTTCGGATTGACCCATATCATATAATATATACGACACGAGTATGACCCGTTAACACGATTTGTCACCCTAACTCTGCGGACATAGGAGAGTCACAACGTGTAGAAACAAAAACTTATTATATGACTTTGAATGAGTCTGGTGTATAGACAAGGAAGATAATATCGATTTTGAATAAAGAATTAGAAGGTGACTTTAACATTAGTTATATTGGCAAGGATGTAGAAAATTACTTAGAGAGCTAAAGGAGAAATATATTTGATGAGAGAGATGCACGAAGTATTGGCAAGGATGTAAAAAATTACTTGTGGAACAAAAGGAAAAAATTATTTGAAGAGAGATATGCACAAAGGTTATGTCTATCTTTATGATTGACAATGCAAAGAATCTGGATTTGTGTACTCCATGCAAGTTGATGAGAATTAATGTATGTGAAGTTGTTTTTAGGCAGATGCGTGATCAAGGGCTGCATATCAATATTTTAGAAATGTTGTTACATTTTATGTCATATACCTGACAAATATTTATAAGATGTCATTTGTGCCGTTTTCTAGAATTAACCATCATCATCAAACTATAATGTTTGATTGTACTTTGTTAGTTAATGAAATAATTGAATCATATACATTGTTATGGAGAATATGGCAAGAGACAATGCTTGGGCATGTCCCTTCAACCATAATTACTGATGATGACAAGGTTATGACGAAAGTCATTGTAGAGGTATTCCCAAATACGACTCATAAGTTGTGCTTGTGACACATTTTACAGAAGTTTCTCAAACATTTATTTCATGTATATAACAAATTTTCGGACTTTCAAAAAGATTGTCGTCATTGTGTCCATGAGAAAATTAAAACTAATGAGTTTGAGCAGGAATAGAGTTCAATATTAGTGAAGTATGTGGTAGGAGATAATACTTTACTGCAAAATCTTTACATCCTACAGGAGAAGTGGGTTCTAGCTTACTTGCATTTAAAATTTTGTGTCGGTATGTCAACAAATCAAATGAGTGAAAGCAAGAATAAGTTTTTCAATGATTATGCTTGTTCAATTACTATGTTTAATGACTTTGTGTATTAATATGAGAACGTATTAGATGCACATGATTTTAAAGAGAAAGAAAATGATGTGCGAACAAAATTTACACGAGTGATATTAAAAACATGTCACAAAATTGAAGAAGAGGCGGTCATAGTCTACACAATAAAGTCTTTTATGATTTTCCAAAAAGAGCTTTTCAATAGTTAACGCTACAAATTAACCAAATTTTTCAAAGAGCGAAAGCAAAACATATGGAGTGGCACCTTATGGCAAAGAAACCTCTCTTTATTATGTGAAATTGGAGAATGGAGAAGAGAATGCGACATATACATGTAACTTGGAAAGAAATTAAAATTAGATAAGTTTTCCACAACACTATATTCTAGAAAGATGGACAAACAATGCTAAGAGTCGAGCCATTATTGACATATCGTGTTGAAGGGCATGTAATGACAGAGGATAATCCAACAATGAGAAAAAACAAGTTGATAATACAATTTTACGACATTATAAAACTTTGGTCACAGTCGCCAATGTTTGGTTCTAGAAGAGGGGGACGGTCAACAAGAGAGAGGTAGGGTAGGATGGCCTCTTCGAGGTGGAAGAGGGGTTATGGGAGGGCGGAGCAAAGAGAAACGTCGGAAGAGTTTTTTGTCAGGGCGTTCATCAGTTGTATGTAGGCATATGGGATGGGATATGAATTGGGAGACCTACGTGGCAAACACCTTTTGGAGGCTTGTTATTTGAGAAAAATCAGACCATCCGGTGGAAAGATTTTCTCTAAGAGGAAACCCCATATCCCCTTACACACCAAGTTGGGATCCTTTGGAATTGTAATCATAAAAGGAGCCACTTGCTACTGACTCACATTCATTGGTTTCTTTTACTTCCAATATTCTTCTGTGCTACGTTCATTTTCCAGCAAGCTTCTGCAGTGATTGCTTCTTTTAATTCTTCAAATATATATAAAATCGATGTGCAAGCACTTAAAAAAACTAGCAGATAAGGTAAGATTTATATCCATAAACAATCATACAGGCTAACAGTAGTTCATGGTTTCACCAGCAACGCGACAATGAATTCAATAAGCAAAATACAGGAGAGAACGCACTGAAGCCGTAGCCATAATCAATGACATGAACTAAACATCAAGTTGCTTCATGATTCCAGTGTTTATACACAAAATACAGGAACCCAGATGACAAAAAATGCGAAGGAATTGAGCTATTTATATACAGAAGGAGGATTCTCGATCTTTTTAAGTATCAACCGGGCACAAAATAATCCATCTTTTCCACAGGCAGATTCAGAACCGAAGTTTCCACCTATACCAACGAACATAAAAACTGCCAAAAATTAAAAAATAAGGTACAACAGACTTATAACTACAGTATAACTTCTTTCTCCTTGGTCTCTACTTTTCACGCAACAGAATCTAAGGAGTTTGCAGAAGAAACTTTGTCAACCAAGAGATGGATTATGGGATCTTAATTTGGGGAAAAATATTTAAGAGTTACCCTGTATGTGGAGAGATACACAGCGTATGGTAGTCATTTTACTGGACAAAATAATTCTGCCCAAACATCCTGATTACTCTTTTTTAAACTGCTGGGTAATAAGTAACTAAAATCAAACACCGTGACAAGTGTGCATGTAACCATTGTGGTGGGAGTTTCTAATGCTCCTGAATTCAAGGGGAAAGGAGCAGATTCTTCAATTCACGTACCTCTTCAAATGGGATGAAGACAAAAGGCATTAGGCCCCTCCTGTGTGAGACTGCAGGCACATCTGGGTTGTGTGATTCATCATCCTGCCACCCTTCAACTACCCCAAGGATGTCCTCATCAGGGTTGTTGGCCTCGTTATCATCCACACCACTAGTAACAAGTGAGAGTGGATCCATACGATTGTTAGCCCCGGCTGTTGTTCCTCTTAACCTGTGCCAAAAAAGCAGATAAGCTTACCAAAATCCCAACATGGCACCAAAGAAACTAAAAAAAAAATAATGGTAATTGAAGGTTCCATTTAACAGTGCATTTCAAAGCCTGCCACATGTTCAATATCAATGAGTGGCTGCAAAACAGGCATCTGTCAGATCAATCTCTTCATAAAAAAATCAACATTTTGGCTTAATATACGTTCTTTATAAATTATTATCCATACATTATGACAAACAACAAAGAAGAAGTTGAGACTAAAAGTTGGCGAAAAAGGTTTCAGCTATTCTGTCAACTACTTGAAGGGAAAAAGAGTGATAACTAACACTAACCATAAGCCACCTACGACAAAATGATTACAACAAAAACACACTTATGAGAAATGAATGTCATACCTTAAGCGGATTCTCAACACAGTAGGACGCATGCCAGGGTACAAGACTGCAGCTTCAACCTGAAATCAAAGAGTAACAATAAGTACCTGGTCAGGACAAAGAAAAAGAAAGATATTTGGGAATTGGCAAATAGTAGAACCTGACCTGGTTATCTGATAATGTGAAATGGCCTCTAAAAACAGAGTCTGTTTTAGATGCACGGAAGTTCATGCATTTTGCCACATCTTTGACCTTTTGCGAAGAATTCTAGTCACTCCAAATTAAAAGATAAGATGGAAGTATCAGCCAGAGAAACAAAAATATCGCCTCCAACTTTTAGAAGCACTAATTGAGTTAGGATGATAATAACCTTGTACAGAAATCTTCCGGAAGGGAAAAACCTCATGTAACGGAAATAGCATACCTGAAAAAGAAGAAATAGAAGGACATTAGCAGATAGCAAATGAATGGATAGCAGAATAGAACCTAAGTAAAAGCATCTTTCACATTCCATTCCACTCTTCCTTCCAGAATTGGCCAAAAGAGAAAATCTTTTAGGCAATTATATTTATGATTTATCTCAATTATTAGCATTTTCCATTTCTCATCATTCTTAACAACCAAAGGAAGGAAGGATACAAACAATGAACATAATGAAGCAAATGAAATCAATAATGCAACCTCTAATTAAAATGAAAAGTCCTTGATAATCTTTCCCAATTACTCTAGTTACTCAGATTTAAGACAAGCATCAAGCCCAAAGGATATGACCCTAGAACAACACAATGTTGAATCAGCAGTTTAAAATGACTTGCTTATATGAATTATCCCATGAGTTACTTATCAAAAAAAGAAAAAAATGAATTATCCCATGAGTTGAGCCAATATATAAACCAAAGGAATTTTGTTATGAGATAATCTCACTAGGTAACCATGAGATGAAATGGTTCAGCCTCAGATTGTTCAGATATTAGAATCTTTATTTGCCTTTCTAAAGATAAAAAAGAAAATATTTAACGTTGCACCATCAGAAACAGAACATTTGATTGAAATGCTTGTTCTTTTCTCTTTACATAAATTAGGATCCTATTAGTTTGTCAACTTCCATAAAAATATAATATGAGTTTTCAAAAACCTACATTTCACACATGATCCAACTTCTGTTTTTCTAGTCTACGACACTTACATTTTTATGCTTGGTTTAGGCAAGATTTTGCACTAGGGCTTGTGCCAAAAACTACAAGCACGATCCTACCAGATCTTATCATTGTCCAATCCTAAAATCTTTCCATAATTCAGTAATTATAAAATAAGCTACGTGGGTATTGGGATTTATATTTCTAGTAAGAAAGTGAAGTGAAACTGGAGAGCACACCCATGGAGGTTTGGGGCCACGAGACGGGGTTTTGGGCCTTCTTGATATTGTATATGCCATATGCATGTTATAAATAATCCAATCTGCACCTTGTACAGCAAAACTTTTAAATGAATATAAATAATTGTAAAAGGGTATCACATAGGTAAAAATAAGCAGAGCAGAAATGTACCAAATGCACTGGATTGGTGACTTTCCACTCTGCAACTCCAGCACGAATATAGGTGTTCCTACTCACATAAAGACCTGAAACGTGAAAACTGGTGTTAAATTCATAATGCTCCTCTTCACAAAGCCCAAACGGTGCAAACAAATGGCATAACAATAAGAAGAGAGTGGCCTCAAGTTTTCTTTATAAGCATCAGACATATTTACATTGGATAAATCAAGCTCACGAATTGACTATATTCTCTTATGGCCAACTTACAAACTTGTGCTTGTCTTTAATATCATATACTGTTCTATATAAAGACATGGAAAATAATTCAAAAACAGAAACAAGAGAATCTGTGTTGGCATATCTTACCATCTGCACGGACCCTTGGTCTTAAAAGCCACATTTTCCTCCATGATCCCTCATATTTTGACTGAACAAGTTTATAATTTTCCACAACTCCAGAGAGCTTCACAAAAGCAGTCCAAGTTTTAGGCTTTGATTTTCCATACAATAAAATTAGAATGGCTTTATATTTCTCAATAGAAAACTGAGTTTACCTGCCAAGCCTTCAGGCATGCACTACGCCAAAATACAGGGTTACGAATTGTGTACTTCCATTTCCGACATACACAAGCTGCCCTTCCTAAGTCATATGGACTCATTCTTGCAAAGACCTGTGTATTTCTATTTATCAGAGGTCTCCTAGATGGTACTTCTATATTTTTATGAAAACAAGCAAAACATTTGGATTGATTTTTAGTCCTACAATTACTCAGGTGCCGAACAGAATATAATGAATAGAGACTATACAAAAATATTTATTATAGCCGTAAGTTTTCTTCATAAAAAATTTTCACATAACATGCAATACCTCAAAGAGCAGTTCATCGGGCAAACAATGATGTATTAGTGCCGGATCAACATATGGTTTCCTGCTTACACTCCCAACCGGTGCAACAGGCCTAACATTCACTCCATAGAGATCTGAAACAGAAAACCTGAAAATAAGAACTCATGAAAACCTATAGTCCAAAGTATGAACTAGCATCCCACAGACGGAATAGGTTAATTAGTGTAAAAGCAATTAATAAAAGAAATTTGGATTACCAAGCCAAGGCCTTTTCGTTACAAAGTAATGAACCGCCTTCAACCTCAAAGCTGATTCAAGTTCATCAGGAACTGATAAGGCAAAATCTGCAAGGCATTAAACTAATTGAGATAGATTTATTTTTCAATTCGAACTAAAAAAGATATATTTTAATACTAATCATCATCTGGGGTTTAGAAAAAAATAACACAAACTCAAAAGAGCCCACTTCAACTCGAGTCAATTATGATGAGTTGGCGGTGATTAGTTCTCAAGAATATCGGAGGAGATAAAACAAGAATATTCCAAATTTCAATGCTTCTAATATTTTCGCACCATCCAAATCGCATTCTTGCTAGACGAATTTTCAGCTTGAATCCATATCAAAGACTCGAAAACTAGATGAGAGTTACGGTACATGTGGATGTTTAATGGATACCCAGAATAAAAATTCTCCAAATTCGAATGAAATTCAACGAGCTAGCAGATGGGCCTTACGCTATTCCACAAAAGATCATAAATTCAAACGTTTAACCAGCCAAAACCGTACGGTAACTGGATTGTTAATAGGTATAATTGCGCGGAGAAGTAAAAAAACTTGGCGAGTAATTGCAATACCTGAAGCCATGACGACGGAGAAGTTGGTTTTTCTTTTGAGACAATGGAAGCTTGACTGTGCCGATTTTCTCGGGAAATTGAGAAGAAATACGGGGAAAGAACGAGAAAGCGAACGGGGGATGTCCCAAAAAGCCTGGGCTGTTCTACGACCTCGATTTTGCAAGCACCAACAACTAGAAATGCTGACCTGTCAAATGGGGGATCACAATGAGGCTACGGCACCATCGTCGGTACATGTTTTGAGTAAAATAATAATAATAATAATAATAATAACGACGACGATGATAGATATAATTGTAGAATGTATAAATATTATGTATTTTTTTTAAAAATAGAATAATTTATTATTAAAAAATTAATTTTTTTATATGAGTCTCATATTAATTTATTTTTTTTAAAAAAATGCATGACACTTGCGCATCTGTAATTGCAAATATTATTTTTCAAGTAAAAATTCAAAAATCTTAATTTGAAACTGATTTTGACAAAGGATTTTTTTTTCTCAGTTGGAATCAGAGGTATTGCATGATCGACTTCGATTCCGATTCAATCTGACTTTATATTCTGACTCTAACTTTGCCATCCGACTCCGATGTTGTACATATATCATAAAAATATATATTTATTTATATATTTATCACATATACTAATATAGTTGTGTAGTTATATAACTAGAATTTATATAATTAAATTCAATAATATACTATTATGAACTAATTATTATAAAATAATATACTTATACTATAATACTATGATGTTTACATATACTAAACTATTATTAATCTATTTATATTAGAATAACTTATTATACTAAACTTATTTCAATATTAGAATAAAAAATTAATAATACATAATACTAATTTACTAAAATATAATAATATGTAATTAGATATTACAATATAAATTTAGTATAGAAATAAGTTAGACACTAATATAGAAATAAGTCTAAAATAATATGTTAATAACACATAAGGAAAATACTAAAGTCACCGACAATGGGTTCCCCCCTTTTTTTACTTAATTATTAAGAAATTGTTTTTTAATGACATTATGATATTTTTTTTATAAAATGTTTAAGGGGATTAAAAAAAGAGAAGTGGTTTATATAAGCTCCAAATGGACAAGTCTCATGCAAGTTCTTGTAAAAAAAAATGTACCCCACCTTTTTAAAGTATAAAAATATTATTCTTTATTAATGAAACCCACTATTTACAAATGGCTTGTAGAGGCTTGTCTATTTAGAACTTGTACCTAGTATTACTTTAAAAAAAAATGCATGAAAAGAAAGGAAAAAAAAAGAAAGAAAAGGAATTACAGTTATCAGGATCTATTGTCGGAACCCAGAATCAGGAGTTGTAGCACTGTCTTAACACATAACTAGACACCAGAAGTGATATATAATACTATAGTATGATAACATGTAATTAGATATTATAATATAAATCTAGTATATAATAAGTCGTATAGAAATAAATCAGTAGTGAATGATTTAATTTTAGTTTTAAATTTTTAGAACAATTGAAATTTGAATGCCCACAATTTTTTTTTTTTTTAAAAAATGGGTTAAATATTAAACCTATACAAATGTCTAATTACATGTTATTACATTAACATCTAATTATAATAACATAATAACATGTAATATTAATGTATAATAAATTTTTCAAAAGGGTTCTAATCTTAGGAGCCAGGTTGGCTTGAAGAGACAAGAAAAAAAGCTCTAATTAAGCCACACAGAGTAGAGGTTGTGGAGTAGAAAAATTTGTATTCCCCACTTGAAGTTTATATATATAGGCACACATCATGGACCTATTCCCGTCCATAGTCTGCAGAAAAGACTTCTTCAAGCTTCTGATTCTACTGTTTTTGCCTTGCAGCATCATGGAATGGACAATTCAACTCAGCATCCAAAAAGTAGTTTTGTGCCTGAAATATGCAGTATTAATAGAAATCCAATTGATTTTCTCATGCCAAGAGCTGGAAATACGTAAATGATTAGGGGTAAAGACCTTAAACCAAACCATGAAAGTGGTGGAGAGGACGACGACGTGCGGTGGTTTGAAGGGCGTCTACAGGCTCACAATACCCAAAGTGTAAAACAACAGAGGAAATATGACCCACTTCTTTCTCTTTTTACTTGTTTTTAACTCTTTAATGCAATTACCTTATGGAGTGCTGAGGTGGCAGGCATCTATTGGAGGGTGTTAAAGCCCCAAAATAGCACATCCATTTCAATTAATATAAAAGCTAGGTACCAATTACTACTATCCCAACGATGCACCTCTTTTCCTCTTTGGGGTTCCCCGAGTAGAGGTCGTCTTCCCTATCTCTATACAAGTTTCTTTATGTTTTTTTCTGTGGAATGTTTTTTGAAACAATATGAAAGAAAAGCTGGGCAAGTTTTATGAGAAACTATCTCTCACGAAACATGAACGAGAAGTGATCCAAGTGGAGACCAGTTTATTAGAAGATGTTGTTTCCCAAGGTAGCAAATGTTTGATTATGCTTACAAAGAGACACTACAAAAAGGAAGTCTTTAAGCAAACCATGAAGAAGATATGGAGACCAGTGAAATCCATTAAGTTTCATGATATGGGTTCAGTACTAACACTAGTTGAATTTGAAAACATACAGGACAAGGATAGAGTGCAATGTGAAGGCCTTTGGTCTCTTGACAAACAGTTGGTGTTGGTGAAGGAATTTGATGATAGGCAGCAAGTTCATCAAAACCGTGTAACCAAAGCCCCATTTTGGATCTAGATATATGATCTACCACTAATGGCACGAAATGAATACATTAGTAAATTGACTGGGAGCTCTCTTGGCAAAGCAGAGGAAGTCGATCTGGTGAGAGGAGAAATGGCATGGGGGAATTTATATGGGTGCATCTAAGTATTGATGTCTCTAAAGCCCTTTCGAGAAAGAATAAGATCACTATAGGCACAAATGAGGGTTTACCTATGAGAGACTCCCTGACTTCTATTACTGTTGCAGATGGCTGGGACATAGGCATCGCGAATGCTAGAAATAGCAGATTTCAAAAGAGACGTTTAAGTTTTAAGGCTTCTCATATAGTTAGTGGCTTTGTATTGGGTTTGTTGGAGACTGGGGATGGTAGAAACGTACACTAAAGAAGGTGGTCGACCAAGTAATTCCAATAAGCAACACTGTGCCAGTGATAAATAAAAGGCAAGAATCAAATGAGGCAGAAAATAAGGACATAACGGAAATGAGGGGTGAAACAGATACTGAAATGCACATGAATTCTGAAAAAATACAGAAAACATGTGCAAAGAAATCTATTGAGATAACCCTTGGATGAAAAATGGAAGCACAAATTCAAGGTTGATTGTTACTGATTCTATAATTCAATATCAGCAGTTAACGTACTTCCAAAATATGAAAATAGATTTCTTGATGAAGGCAAAGGGGGAGATAGCTTATCGGACCTAGGCCATGACGATATGGGCCCACAAAATGTAATGTTCATCTCTGAAGATAGCCCACTATCCACTATGATTAAACAAACAAGCCTACTAGAGAGCATACGTTGGAGAAGGAAAACTCGAAAGGTTAAACCGAAAGTGCAAGAGGGAACCAATACTCAGACGAAGAACGTTTGGAAGAAAAAAATAGATCCAGAGGTTGAAGATGAGTAAGGAAGATACAGAATAGACAAGCTCAGAACCCAAATGAGGCTCACATTGTGGTGGCGCAAACTGAGATATCGACAGTGGCTGCTTCACAACCTCACCGTAAACAATAAAAACGTTGTTGGAACTCTCGTGGACTTGGGAACCTAAGTGGAATTTGCATCCTTTGAGACCTCGTCAAGAAGGAAGCTCCCAACATTCTGTTCATCCAAGAGACAAAGTTGAAAACTCGTGCTATGGAAACCTGTAAGTATCGTTTAGGTTTCACAAACTGTTTGGCTATTGATTGTGATGGTAGAAGTGGTGGGACTTGCATTGATGTGGAATGAGGAGATTAGATTTTCTGTGTTAAGTTATTCAAAGTCCCATATTGATGCTTTTATTGCTAGTGATGATGCGAGTAAAACTGGGTGGTATCTTATGGGTGTTTATGGACATCCCGACACTGCATGTAGAATTGAGACCTAGAATCTAATTAGGCCTATGTGTCATTTAGATGAAAAAGCTTGGCTTGTTTTTGTTGACTTTCATTAAATTTTGGACCTCTATGAAAAATGGGGTGGAAGAGATAGACTAGAGAAGCAAATGATTGAGTTTTGAGCAGTGCTAAATGACTGTGATTTATGGGACTTGGGGTTTGTTGGAACCCCATATACTTGGTACAATAGAAGTAAAGGGACATCTAGCATTAGTAAGAAGTTAGACTGATTCTTAGCAAACTCTCAATGGTGTCAACTTTATCCTACAACCACTATTACTCATGGAATTGATGCCTACTCTGATCATATCCCTTCGTGGGTGGACACTGATGGGGTATGTGAAGTTGGAAAAGGGAAAAGACCATTTAGCTTTAAAGCAATGTGGGTAGGGGATAAAGGATTTCCATGTATTATTGAAGAAGTTTGGAAATGTGGCATAAGTAGCAGTAATATGGAGGAGGTCATGAAGATGATTTCAGGATGTAGCATGAAGCTGACTAGCTTGAATAAGTAGAGTTCAAAAAAATATAAACAAAGCAAGAATGAGGCTTACAAATTTGCAAGAAGTTGATCCTACTTGCTTTGATATGGTAGCTAATATTAATGCAAGAGAATAAGTCAAAGTAGTTAGAAATGGAGGAAATTATGTGACATCAGAGATCAAAGGCTATGTGGTTGCAGGTAGAGGATCAGAATTCTAAATATTTCTATATAAAAGCCTCACACAAAAGAAAGAAGAACAAGATTAAGAAGCTACGATGATTATGGGGTTGGGAAATAACGAGAGCAGCTAAACCAGCTAATTATAGAGTATTTCCAAACTATTTTTTCCACTTTTGATCAAAGGGGTTCGATATATATTGTGACAAATATTGGCAGAAGAGTTACTGTATAGATAAATGAGGAATTATCTAAGAGGTACACCAAAGAGAAGGTTCTACAGGCACTGAAACAGATGCAACCTAATAAGGCCACTATACCTGATAGTATGTCCCCTATCTTTTTCAAAAGATATTGGCATATCATTGGCAAAATATGTTACTGTAGCTGTTCTTAATGCACTGAATACTGGTGACTTCCCTAAAGATTTAAATCACACTTTCATTATTTTGATTCCTAAGAAAAAATCCCCTATGAAAGTAGCTGATTTTGTCTCATAAGTCTGTGCAATGTCACTTACAAACTCATTTCAAAAGTGATTGCTAATAGACTGAAATAGATTCTACCTAGCATTATCTCTGAGCCCCAGAGTGCTTTTGTACTTGGTAGACTAATAACAAACAATATTCTTATTGCATATGAGCTCATTCACTACTCAAGATGGAAGAGAATGGGAAAAAAAGGCCATATGTCCCTCAAAATGGACATGAGTATAGCCTATGATAAGATAGAATGAGATTTCTTAGAACATGTTATGCATAACTTAGGCTTCAAATCCAAACTGACCTATTTGATTAGGAAGTGTGTTACCCCAGTCTCATTTTCTGTACTGATCAATGGAGAACCAAAAGGACCTATAACCCTAAGCATAGGATTGAGACAAAGGGATCCACTGTCTCCTCTTCCTTTTCTACTTTATACTAAGAGACTTGTTCATCTACTTAAAGAAGCTGCTAATAATCCAACTGTGCCAGGAATTCAAAATGTAGAAGGGCCCATAGACTTAATCATTTGTGGTTTGCGGATGATAGTAATTTTTGCAAGACTGATACTACTACTAATAAGAATATACAAGACCTATTATAAGTATGAATATACTTCAAGGTAGAAAATTAATAGAGATAAAACATCTATGGTGTTTAGTGAGAATGTTACAACTAAAGTTAAAGAGGAAATTATGTCTCTGTGGGGTAGAGGTAATGTCTAACAGTATGAGAAGTACCTGGGCCTCCCACCAATAGTTGGTAAAGCTAAGTCAAATGCTTTTTTGGGATTAAACATATAGTGTGCCAAAAACTACAGACTTGGAAAGAGAAGCAGTTATCTCAAGGAGGCAAAGAAGTTCTGCTAAAAGTTGTGGCACTTTTTATTCCAACTTATGCCATGAGCTGTTTCATACTACCAAACTGCCTTTGTAATGAGTTCGAAAGTATGATGACACTTTTTGGTGGGGAAAGAAAGAAAATGAAAGGAAGATACATTGAGCCGGTTGAAAAAATGTGTGACTCTAAATTCAGAGGTGGGTTAGGTTTTAAAGATTTGTAAAATTTCAACATGACCATCTTAGCTAAACAAGGGTGGAGAATCCTACACTAAGAAGAAACCCTGTTACATAGACTTTATAAATCGAAATACCTCCCAAATTCGGGCTTTTTTTTTTCTTTTTTAAATTCTAAGTTGGGTTCTAATCCATTCTAAGCTTGGCGAGGAATATAGGAAGCTAAGAAACATATTCTCCAGAGATGTCAATGGTGAGTAGGAAAAGGAAAATTAATAAAGATCTAGAAAGATCCCTGGATTCCAAGACATCAAGCTTTACAGTAGGAGCTGAATTTGATAATGGAGGATTGGAATGATATTGTTGATAATCTTATCGACAATAATACACAGTGGTGGACGTGGAGAAAGTTAGAGTTCTATTCAATCCAAATATAGCTACTGATATTCTAAAGATTATAATATGTCCAAGATGAAATGAAGAAAAATGGATGAAGAAAAATGGATATGAACCCAAGAAAAGAATGGAAGTTTAGTGTCAAGGGAGCCTATAGATTCTTTAAAAGAAAATTGGAGGAGAGTGAAGGATTAAGTTCTAGTCCTGATCAACATAATTCTTTGTGGAAAGTGTTGTGGAAGATGAGAATTTCCCATAAAGTTAAGATCTATGCTTGGAGAGCTTGTAGAAACTTTTTACTTACTCAATACAAACCTGCTGCAAAAAAATGTTAAAGTTGAAGTTACATGTTGTTTATGCAAGGGCAGACTGGAGGACCTTCCATGCGCTCTAATCTACTGCCCTACAAGTAGAGAATTTTAACACAATTATCTGCCTATATTGAAAGATAGTGAGGAATACCTGAGTATATTGGATTTAGCCTAGATGCTGAAAGAGAAAGGGACAGTGGATGATTTGACAACTTTTTTCTTAATTGTTTGGGGATTCTGGTTTAGAAGAAATAAGCTGATTTATGAAAAAAGTTATTATGAACATAGATATGTGATTGCCTATGCCTTGTCTTTACAGAAATTTGGAGGCTACACTATGCTTAAAACTAAAAACTCACTACTGAAACCACCTCCTCACGATTTTTTCAAACTTAATGTAGATGGAGCTATTCTTAGAGATGAGAAATGTGATGTTATCATGACTGCTAGTAAAGTTGAAAATGAAGTTGCTAGTCATGAAACAACTGAGCTCTTATTGATGTTCAGGGGACTTTTCAATTTTGTATACACTAGGGTATTTAAAAAATTATTCTTGAGAGTGATTGCTTGATGATGATTCAAGAGCTACAAGCAGCTGCTAGTTCTCTATCAATTCTTGGGAATTTGCTTAAAGAAACACATACTTAAATGAAGCTTTTTAGTGTGTGTAAAGTTCAACATGTTAATAGATTAATAGGCAATGAGGTAGCTCATAGACTTGCCTGTTATGCTTGGACTGTGGCGGATATTGAAATGTGGTGGGATAATGTCCCAATACTTGTATCCCAAGCTGTCTAGCTTGATAAGAACCCGTTGTAATCATATGTTATTAATGTAATTAATATGTTTTCCTACCAAAAAAAAAAGGGGCGATTCTGAAATATACACGCATTCATGTAAAGGTCAACCAATTACTACTAGGATTACAAGTCTTAGGGACTACAAACCAATAAAAAAAACCCTAGTTTTTTTCCCTATCTCAAGACAATGTTCATGTATCTCCATTTTAACACCCATTTTTCGCATCTTGAAGTGTGACGCTAGATTTTGCTTTTACAACAGATCATTGCACCTACTGGAGCCAGTTCAATTGTGCTCCCAACTAAAACAGCAGCAACTACAAGTGACAAACCAACATCATTTACAACTGGATCATATATCTTTGATACAATCGTCACTTTCCAGATTTCCTACAAGAGAGGTTCCAATCTTCACATACTCGTAATAGAAAATAAATCAAACACAATTGACAGGAGAAACCCAAAACTTATTCGTACAAACCAAAGATGTTGGATATTATAGTTACTCCAGCAACTTAAGGATCTGCTCTCTTGTGCAACTCCATAACCCAGCTGTTGTAAGCACAGCATATGACCTCACAGCCAGAAAAACCAGATTTTAAAGCTAATGCCTCGAACTCTTTTTGGGTCCTCTCTTTTCCTCCAGGGTTTTGGGCTAACATAAGCAAATCTTGCTCAAAGACGATGTTTGATGAAACATTACTCTCAGGAGCCACAGGAAGAATTGATTCCACAATGATCACCTTTCCAGATTTGGGAAGTGCTTTCCAGCAGTTTTTGAGAAGTCTTAAGCAATGCTCATCACTCCAATCATGGAGTATCCACTGCAAGTTTCAATGTTTCAACAACTAATAAATAGAACTACTAAATAAGCAGATGAAGAAATGACATAATATATAGATTAGCCCCTCTCACTTTGCAGACCATGACAAAAAACTGCATAGGCTGGCCACAGTAACCTGCACCTGGTTACCAGTCTACCGTGCATGCAATAATGCCAAAGATCCTAAATAATTGTGTTTATGTTTCCTCAGAATACAATATCAATATGACAACCGAGAAAGAGCCATCTGGGGAGAATCCCAGAGGTGGTTTGGGTTGAGACGTTTTGTACAATATAACTTCTGTTTATCATCCATATCCTACTATCCTAAAGTAATGTTGGTCTTTGAAATTACTATTAGTCTGTACAACATTAGCGAGACGGTTATTTGACAGAATAAAATCTGTAAACCAAGCAAAGGGCTAGCAGAATCACGGGGACTTACCTTCATGAAAATAGCATCTCCACATGGAACACAATCAAACATATCTCCCCCAACATGCTCCACACCTACACCATCAAACGCTCTATGAGTAAGTTATAGTTAATCTTGTCTCAACAATGCTGGTTGTGAGCAGCAGCAATCTGATCCAACCTGAAGTTGCGTTTAGAACTGGTCGAGAGGTGAAAAATAAAGGGCCATCAAGGCTGTTTGGCAGCAAATTGAGTAATGGGATAACCATCATATTTGAGATAATGATATTACGAAGACAGAAAAAGTCGTAGGATAGCCAGACGCATCAACAGAAAACTTAATGTTTATTTACATTACATCTTAATTGTGTCATGAAACTCTTAAACCAGAGAAAGAACTAAAATTAGCACCTGGATAAGAAGGTGCATCAGCTAAAACATGAGGCAGATCAAAATTGATGCCCTTAATCTGAGGATATCTGGAAGTGATTCTGTTCAGGGTAACTCCAACTCCGCCACCAACATCAACCAACACTTTGAGGCCTTCAAACCCTTTGTACACATCGAGTATCTTCTTCATGATCAAGATAGTGTGGTTTGACATGGCTTGGTTGAATACCCGATTGAACCTTTCGTCTGTGCCTGGGTATTCAAATGCTGTCATTCCATAGGCCCTGTTAAAAGGAATCCCCCCGTCTAGTATGGCATCATTCATGTGGTACCTGATTAAAAGATGACCTTTAAATAAGCCTAAAATACCATTCAATAAATTAAACACAATAGACATTAAAAATCCTAAAAAATTCAATGTTATTCCACTGAGCAGGATTGCCACGTATACTGGTGCAGACTACATCCAGAGTCCAGATCGAAACATGTGAACAATCCAATTTGAATATTGATTTTATAAGCCAATTTTTAGAATAAATAAACAACTAACCATTAGGATCTGATAGCAAGTCAAATCATTTCCATTTTTAGTATTATCCAAGAGCTTAATCTTTACCTGAAGGGGTAACTATTACTCTAACGTGCTCAATTAAAACAAAAAATAAATAAAAAATCATCAAACATTGTTTCACCGATCATTACCAACTCTCCATGAAGATCTTGTCATGGTGCAACAGGAAAAGAGGAGCAACAGAGCCCCCATGAGGGTTCTTAACAAGGAACTTGCAAACGGGTGCCACACCATACAGTCTCTCAATCTCTCCATCCTCTCTGGTCCGGAGGGAGTACTTGAGTATGGAATAGCTCGCCAAGAGCCGTAGCATCCGGTCCAGCAGAACCGGCGTGTCCGGATTCTTGGTGGGTAGCCGAGCCGCAATCTCAGAAGGTGAGAGGAACACGCCGATTCCGGCATCTGAGATTATGTCGATGAGGTTGAGCTCGAGGGCAGACTTCAGAACCATCGGAAGTATCGCCGCGTTCGCTAACCGGACGGCCAGTTTGCCCGCTTCTTCTTCTTCATTAAGTTCTTGTTGTGGGGCAATCGGGATCGCGTTGTTGTCCTCGGATAAACTCATGACTTGTGCAGAGTGAGCGAGCGTGAATCCGAGAACCAGAAAAGCAGAGCGACAAGTTCCTTTGGAGAGTTTGTACGTGCTTTATGCAGCGAAGAAAGGTCAGAATTTTATGGACCTCTTTTAAGAGTCATATTTTACCAACCAACAGTCATATTTTATTATTTAATTTAACGGTATTTAATTAACGCTTACTTTTTTAGCAGTCTCATATTTTATAATCTAATAAACTAATGTATCTGTCTGAAATTCATCTTTCTTTTTTTTAATAATATTTTAAATGGTCATATTTTACGTAATGTAATAATTATTTGCCGTGCAAAATAATCTCAGATTGAGTAGATAAATTTTTTTCTCAAATAAGTATTCTCAACTTTACTATTATTTTTATTAACAACACTGTTATCAAAATTGGGGAAGTAAACCTTTCCTCCCCCATGTGGTTAACAATACTACGCACTTGGTGCACTGTGCATAAATGATTTACCCAGCCACTTGAGCTACGAGTGTACTCTGCAAAAAGAGAGGCGAGAATATGGGCAAATACTGTTCAATTAAATGTACTGTGCACACGCACATGCACATGTAAGGCAAGCACTGTGCACTTAAGTGCACAAAGTCATGCACATCCTAACTGTGCATGCAGCCTGCCGCAATCTCAGTTAACCCGCTGCCGGCCACCTCTAGATTGCTAGAGGTTTCTATCTACCCCATGCTAGCCCACGTCCATAGGGGCCATGTACAGTGCACATTGCCGTGCACTCAAGAGACTCATGGCCGCCCGCCGTGAGCCCAATGAACATAACTTGTAGCCACCATGTGGACTACTAGTGTCATCTGTCTCCAACCCCCACGGAGGCGATCTTTGCCATGTGAACCATGTGCACGGAGTTGCACGTGGTCTCGGCCATGGTCTAGCCGTCGCATGATAGGGATTACCACTTACCAGTGGCTACCCTTTCAGGTATGGTATGGGTTAGGCTGTGAACTCTTGGAGGAATTTGTTGTGATCTCTAGAAGAATTTGGCAGACGAGGAATAATTATGTATTTAACCAATCTTTTATGCATCCTAATATAGTGGTGAAGCAGGCTGTAGAGGATTTAACTTGAGAGATGGTTTTGGAAGGTTTGGAAAAAGGTGATTACTGCAGCCGCAGTAAACGAGATTGTGACACCCTGTTTGTATGTGTATTTTTACTGAAGGAATATTTTAATTTAATTAATATTGTAGTGCTTGTATTTTAAATAATCGGATTTTAATTGGATTTTATTCGCTATTGAGTTTAAAATTACTGTTTAATTTATTTTAACTTATTTTTGGATTTAAAATTTAATAGTTGGTTTTCACTAGTTATTTAATTTATTTTAGCTTATCGAAGTGTTTAAAAATATTTTCTTGGTTTTATTGCTTTTAAAGTTATCTTCTTTGAATTAGTCGTTGGACTCCGAAAGTGAGGATTGGACCTCATTTTCTTTCTCTCTCTTTTCTTTTCTTTTTTCTTTTTCCTCTTTTTTCCTTTTCTTCTTTTCCTTCTTTCTTTCTTTTCTTCTTCTTTTTCTTTCCTTCTTTCCCCGCGTACGCCCAGCTCGCATGAACTCTCTCTCTCTCTTCATTTCTGTCGCCGTCCAACATCAACTCCAGCCCACCGCCGTCCGGCCAGCATGGCCATCACCACCCCCACCAAAAGAACCCCCTCCGGCCGGTGAACACCTCCACCGAAAATCTCCTCCATCCGTGCCGCCGTTTAGCCGAAAAAACCCATCTAAGCCGCACGGTTTTGAGTCGTTTTCGGCGCCGTCGCTCCACCTCCGGCCACCACCTCTTCACCACTTCTTCCCCTACCTCTTGCCAACTTAACCCACCCATCCTCGGCCTCGATCGGTCATCGGAGCAGCTCCCACGAGCTCAACTCTGATTTACCCATTTTTGACTTCAACTGGCGTTTTCGCCGCCACCCACGGCCAAATCTCGCTTCCACTAGCTTCGTAAACATCCCTAGACCATTCCCTATCAATTTGGTGTCTTGGTTTGTCCCCGTTCAAAAGTTGGTATTTTGCGACCCACGGCTACAGTGCATTTGCACTGTTACGTTGCTTTCCGCTCATCGTTTGCTGCGCGCCGAACCTTCTAAAAATCATATATAGCGCTGTAAGTATTTTTCCCAAACTTCGTTTTATATTTAAATGTATTATCGCCTTTACAATAATTTATTTTGTCATCTGGTTGGTTTGTTGATTCCGGACTGAGTCTAAAGAGTTCGGGGGTCGGATGGATTGAGGAAGGAGTTGTTTGTTGGTTGATATTGATGTTTGGGGTGTGTTGGTTATTTTATGTGATTTTAATTGCATGGCATTGAGCATACATGATCATGTGCGTTTTATTGGAAATGGGTTTCTCATGAGTTAAATTGTCTTTGGGTGCATGTGTCTCACGAGCTCAAGCCGGGATGGGTTATTATCTCGGTGGAGCTCCTCTAGTCACTCGGGAGCGTAATATACTGAGTAACATCCCTTGAGTTGTCGCTGGGCGACGACGAGAGCGGGACTAGGGGGTGCTTGGCTACGTACGCGCAGGGCGCGGAATCGGGCATCACCCTACTCACGTACTCCGTGGCCCCTCTGCTGGCGGAGGCTAGAGGATGTTTGGCTACGTACGTGCGGGGCGCAGAACTGGACATCACTCGTCTTGAGGATGCTTGGCTACGTACACGCAGGGCGTGGAACCGGGCATCGCTTGTTATGAAGCCAAGGCTTGCGGATGATCCTTAGGGGAGGTCATGGTGCATTCGATTAAGGAAAAATGGAAAAATGGTTTTGAGATTGGTTTTGGGCCATTATGTGAGATAATGGTGATGAATGACTTAAAGAAAAGGTTTTGGGTCAAATGAGACTTTTGGCGTGCGTGGAAAAATATGTTTTTGGGACATGTGCATTGGGCATACTTCATGCATATTGTTTGGGTTTTAATATGTTTTTATTTTGCGTTGTTTGGATTTTACTTACCTGCGGCACCATTTTTGGTACCGTAGATTTTGATGCAGATCTTGATGAGGAGGAGGCTGAAACCGAGGAGGCGGCTCCACCAGAGGATTAGCTGGATGGCCTTTAAATATATTATATTTGGCGATGTTTTTATTAGTGTGTATTTGGATTTGAGACGATGTTGAATTGGTAATATTATATTATGTAGGTTTTGATCTGGTTTGTATTTAACTAAGAAAATTTCTGGTACTCAGTTTATGACTTATCTGCCTGCTGCGTGTTTTTATTTGTACACATTTTGCATGTACACACACTTTGGACACTTGGCGATGGGATGTGTGACCATGTTGTCATCGTCTCGACGTCTCGACTTCCACATGGACATACTAGGGAGTTGAGGGCGTCACAGGAGATGGTATTGCAAAAGAAAAAAGTACGAGTCCTGCGGCCAGCTTTAACATTGTACGATATCTTAACATCTTTAAGTGAAGATGAGAAAAATGAATTTTTGAGTGTTGTAATATGGAGATCAAATGGAAACAGTACGGCCTTCTGTTGATGGAGACCTATTAGATTATGATTATGACCAAGTTTTAGAGTCTCTTGATTGGGCTTATGGAAAGTTTATAATGTTTCTTGATCAATATGGCATAGGCCAGGCTTCATTTTAATTATATAGACTGAGGATTAAGCACCGCAAATACGGATATGACGAGTTTCCCTTCAGTGTGTAGCCTTTAAAGAAGAGCTTGTTAATGTTGGGGAGTATATGATTGCTTGCTAGGAAGTTGGCCCCAATATTGAAGGACTTGCTTTGTAAGCATGAGGATGTTTGTGTTGACTCTATTAATGTAAGTCCAACATTGAAAAATTTACTTAGAGAATCTGTTATGTGATTGCATATTGCATGAAAAACCACTATGTAGTGACTGTCACTGATGAATTGCTTCTCTATTGGTGGGGAAACCTACAAATCTTACAACGTACTCTACTGCGGAGTGTTGCAGAGGCTAACTTTGGTATTAAAGTTGGAAATAAATTAGCCAATGCCACATATGAACTCAATGAAGAAATCAGGATGCTTGAAGAGAAACGTGATCGCATAGCATCTGCAAAATTAGGCAATATCGAAGAATGCCTTGAACAAGGTTTGGTACTGAAGATGGACAAAGCTGCAGGTAATAGACTGTTATAAAATGTACAACACATGGTTCTTGTGTTTTGATTCGTTGTTGATGTTCTTATTATTATTAATTCTTCAGCATTCATTTGCGCGCCCATTTATATATCAAGAAGTTTTTGGTTTTCATGATTTATTATTTCCATTAAGATGAACAAGCTGGAAATCAATTCTCTGTCGTATCATGATCTCATAGAGTTTTAGTAAACGAAAGGTAGAATTTGAAAACAACCACTGGGTTGCTTATATAATATCCTATAATCTCCATATATGATAGCCAAGAAGCTGGAAATAACAAGTGATATGCTTTTTCTTGATAGTCATAGCTGGATGGAAATAACAAATATATGTGTAAAAAATATCAGCTTGTTGATAATCATAGCTGCATGTAGGAGTTTCTAATTTCATCATGTTCATGCGCCATGCAATATTTAAGACAACTCTCGTAGTATTCCTTGAAAGAATGCAACTATATATGGGAAAAAGGGCAGAGCTTGCATTTGCGAATCCATGACATTTGAAAGCATAAAATGCACATTTATAACTAGCCCTTTTGTTTTTACAGCAAGATAATCTTCTTTCACGATAGATCATTTTAGATGGATTCATTGCTCTTGTTCCATTGAAACCCCAAGATGCATAAAGTTCAAGGATAAGCTAAAGATCAGGCAACACACCATTGATCATTAATTTGATTGCAATGGCCACGTAGCTGCCGGATCTAAAATCTTATAGCCCCTCTAATTTCAACCTGGCCATGGACAAGAAGTTGCAACTTTCACCGTTGAGAGTGACTGGGTTTCAAGAATCAACCATCCTGAACATGCATGTTTAATTAATGCAACTTATATCTATATATATATATTATGGGGTTATCTATGGCGGCTATAGCTGAAATGGTGGCTTTCTATAGATCATCATCTCTCTTCGGCTTTCCCCGTTGACATTTGAAAATAATGGTATTGCAATAGCATCACTGAAGCTAAGACATAAATGCAATGCGCACTAGAGGAATTCTAATTGTTGAACTGATATTATGACTTCTATGGAGCTGGACAATCCTCTACAGTCTAACACTCCCATTTCTACTACAGTGGAGGCTAAAAAGCAACAAAAGAATAGGATAAACAATTACAATGGATTATGTAAACAAAGGATTTGGCCAGAAGTTTACCCATCTGCTTGCAATAGATATTTCCAGAACATTGGCAATCTAATGAGATGAACATATTCATTAGGGGCCTATGCACTTCTGGCGAACTTCTTTGCAAAATATAGACATGGCATTGTTCACAGTGGGATGTTCAACTTGATCTTACCAACTAATGCTCATGCTTCACGCGTGCTTTTAGAATTCCAGGAAGTGGTGGCGAGGTGGGAGGCCTAACTGAAGTGTTTGACACTGAAGGAAGAGGAATATGTGGTTGATGCACACCCGACAAGCTAGAACCTTCGCCACCATCTGCAGAGAAATTGTGCCCCATATCATCAACCTGTGTTCTTTCACAAAATTTCATTGCCTTTAGAACATAGTTGGCATCATGGAGCTCAAATGGGGTGCTGTAAGAGCAAACATAATGAAATAGTTAGTAACCATTAATTGTCAGTGGGAGTTGAAATTGCAAGAAATATTGCGTGCTCAGATGGCTCATAACCTGTTGAAGTCAAAATGGACCAGCTGCATATCCTCTGATATTTCCACCTCGACGGTTGCATGAGGTCGTGTCTACAGTTCTCAAATATCAGGAAAATAAATAAATAAAGCATGAGAAAGTAACTGGAAAATCTAAGACAGGAAAGATAAATGTCAACAATTTTACAATGCTCTGTAACTCATGATACATGCAATGAATCTATTTGTTCAAGAATAACACAACTAAATCCTTAAAAAGCATGGAGAAGGTGTCTGTGTGAAGGTAATTCGTTTGAGCAAGAACTAATTGGCCCAACTCCTCCTAAACCTTTAGTAGGATTTCTTATACAGATTTGGGGAAGGCATTCATGGAAAACCTTAAAAAAACAGTAGCAACTTTCTAATCACTTCTCAGAATGGGGATAATTATGGTACAAGGTCAATGGTGAGAAGAAATATACCTGAACAAGAATAAAAGGTAAAGCCACACCTCCACTTGGAGCATTCCCAGAGCTGTACAATTGCTCATTTCGCTGTATCAGGTTCTGAAGACCTATGAACTTGATGGAAGGAGACAAGAACCAGCGAGCAGACATGATAAGTAGCTGTTATCATGTTCTTACCCTTTTTTTGGTTACTTGACTGAATTAAACAAAGTTAACCAAAGAGGAGAGAAGAAACAAAACTTTTCACTAAAGCATGCGGTAAGAACAAATTCAAGCCCAAGTAATTGTTGAGTGTTGCTCTTTGGAGTCCCACATCGGTAGTGAGTGAGAAAATAAACACAATACACATATTGAATCTAGGATAATGACTAGAAAATAAACACAATACACATAAGATATAAAAAAACAAACTGCAGTTAGACCTTCAATTCTTCAATATCGTTCAGGCTAGTACGAGGCAGACCTTCCCATTGTATCTCTTTTTTGTCCTTAGAAATGATATCCATCGCCATGAGAACATTCAGGGCGTCATACACCCTTCTTCGAATGTGTTTTCATCATATTGTTGCTGTCAAATATAAGTTCAAATTACCAAAAAATAAAGAGTTGCCTTCTTAAGTTGTACTTTTACCCTTGTACAGTTGGACAGATGGAAAACAAATGCATGGATAAAGACTAGCAAACCTGATCTGGCGATGTGACACTATTGCCAGGATCAGCAAACTCTGCCACAAGTTCATCCGCTACCTGGGTATTACTTTACAATCTTTAGAATGATTTATGGATTCATGATTAGTGGTCGATAAATGGTAAAATTACAGCCATTGCATATATGCGTAGGTAATAATGAAAATTCACTAAAATGTCGACGGGAGAACTGGCTTTCTAGATGCGGAGTATAAAAAATTAGAATGAATTATCTTGGTGATGGAATACAGCTTTCTTTTTTTTATATTCACCGAGGATTTAGAACGAGCTTGGTCCCAAGAAGTGCAATTTTTTCTATTTTTATTCATTTTTTTATATTCTTAATTTTTTTTTTTAAATACAACATCACTAGAAAACACTTCCTTAATCACGAAAGGGGGGGGGGGGGGGGGTCGGTATTTCTGTATTTTAATTTCAGAATGTTCATATAAATTAAATGCACGATTATAAGGCTTGCAAGCTTATTAGTCCAAAGTTATTCACTCAAGATTCTTATTCAGGTACAATCAGACTTTAGTAGTCATTGTGGGATTTCATTGATGCTATAGAAGTTAAATGCACGAAAATGAAATGTGAAATACGCTACTCCTCAAGAAGACAATGTCCGTAGGCATTATTGGGAGAGTATAATTATCAAAGTATATGGAATTACAAAGTCCATGGGCATTATCACGGGGAAATAGAAAGTTGCAAGGATGTACTGAAGGCTTCAGCATTCAACTAGCCCATCACATCTTTGTGAATAATTTTTTTTTTTTCACGCACTCAAACACCCAAACTCCCTCATCAATTCACCCTTGGAAGTGGAATTTGAATCATTTCCATGCACTATAGAGGTGAGCATTGACTTAGTCAGAGTCGGATTCCCCTAAATCAGACTCCGACTTGTCGAAGCAGAGTCAGATTTGGACTTTCAACTTTAGGCTTCTATTTTTTAGCTTCTTATTTAGCCCATTTAAAAAAAGATTTTTCTTGCGAGCTTTCAAATATCAATTTTTTGAAAAAATTACAACTTAAAACTAAATCATTCACTGTTAATTTACTTCTATACTAATATCTAACTTAGTTTTATAATAAACTTATACTATAGTATCTAATTACAAGTTATCATACTATAGCATTACATATTTTTTTTAGTATCTAATTACATGTTATTATACTATAGTATTACATGTTATTATACTATACTAGTATCTAACTTATTTCTACACTAGACTTATTTCTAGTATCTAATTACATTTTATTATACTTTAGTAAATTGGTATTATGTGTTATTAACTTATTATACTAGACTTATTACTTATTTCTATACAAGACTTATGCTATAATGTTTAATTACATGTTATTATACATTAGTATTACATATTATTATACTACTGTCTAACTTATTTCTAACTTAATCATATACTAGAATTTCTAATGTCTAATTACATGTTGTTATACTTTAGTAAACTAGTATTATATGTTATTAACTTATTTTACTAGACTTATTTAAATACTAATATCTAACTTATTTCAGTACTTGATTATGTATGATAGTAATTTTATAATGTTTACATATACTAAACCATCATTAGTCTATTTATATTATAGTACAAGTATATTATTAAATTTAACTATAAAAGTTCGAGTTATATAATTATATAACTATACTAGTATATATGATAAATATATAGATAAATACATATCTTTGTAACATATATACAATATCAGAGTCGGAGTAAGACTCAGATGGCAAAGTAGTTAGAGTCGAAGTCGGAGCATAAAGTCAGAGTCGGATTGGATCGGATCGGAGTCAAAGTCGGTCTAGTGACACCTCGGACTCTGACTTTAACTAAAAAATTAAAAATAAAAATCCGAACGGTGTTGGGAGTCCGAGCTGAGCCAGACTCGGAGTTGGATTTTTGCGTAACCCTAGCCAAAAAATCATGAAAGTGACTTTCAGCCATAAATAACTTGGCTGGTGCAATTTTGGATACAACAACAACATTTCTAAACTTGTTATAAATGGCTTCCCTTCCTATTGCGGGCTATTAACTGACTGCGAATAAAGTACCGTGTAATAGTAAGCCATCATTATTTTTCAGAACAATGGTTCTTACGATTATCTGAGTTTAGATTAGAGAGCTTTAAAACACCCCTCAAAATGGTACTTTTATCTCTACAACCAAAAGGTTAAGGAATGACGACTGCCTTAAAAAGTAGACATACAACATAGTAGGAAAGAACTAACAAGGGAGTCACCTACAAAAACTAGAGTTCGCAGCTTTGCACAACAAATGGAACAGTAGGACCATAAGTTGATTTCTTTATTCCAAGCTCGAGGAAATAGAACAGTAGAACAATAGAACAGTATGACTAGTTTCAATTCATAATTCCATGCTTAAGTGGGCCAGTTTGGTTCCTCAACTTTTCTCAATTCATCTCATCTAATAATTACAACTTTTTTAAATTTCAATACAAAATATAACAAACAATTCAATTTTTTCAAATTTTAAAATAATAATAATATTAAAAAAATAATATTCTAACAATATTTTATTCAACTTTCAATTTTCATCTTATCTCAACTCAACTTAACATCGAAACGCAACTTAGCCTTCATCAAGAATCGAGACAATCAGAACTTCATGAAGCCTATTGAACCAAGATAGATATTTCCTTATTTTTCCAATGTGACATAACAGAATTGCCAATTACCAAAGAATTCCATCTTTAGCATGTGTGAATCAACATGCACAGGCTCTATAACACTCCAATGAAATATTATAAAGAGTAAAAACTTCTCATTCTCAAGTAATGTGGGATCTCATACGCTACCTACCCTTATCACTTATCAGAATAGGATATCAGAATCTCTTCACTCGTATTCTTAATGTCCTCATCAGCCAATCTGTCGTATGTGGCATGGCTCAAGTCCCACATTTCTAATTAGGATAGACTCTAATATTATTTGTAAAGCCCCAATTGAATGCCAAAGTCACATGATCTATACTCCAAAATAACTAGTCAATGATATAATTGAAGTCCCAATGGAATATTATAAAGAGCAAGAACTTTTCATTCTCAAGCCATGTTTCTTTATCGGCATTGGGTGTCTAGCAATATCGTCCCGACTAATCCCGAGAGTACACAAGTCATTGGTAAAGAGTTTCCTGCAAGTGCACCTTGGATAATTCAAGGATAAAATTCCCCAATCCGATAGCCCCTAGGGATTGTTTGCAACAAAGGGGATTTGAACCTTAGACTTTGGGGGAGCATATCCCCAAGCCCAAAGCCCTTACCACTTGAGCCAATCCCTAGGGGTGAATCCTTCTCAAACAATGTAGGATCTCATACACCATCTACCCTTATCACTTCTCAGAATACCTATCACTTATCAAAATGGGGTATCACCAGCTCAATCATTTAATTGCTTCCAGGCATAGTAGCATTTTAATAAAATACATGAATAATTTGTTAATAAGAATAAGCACTCATACAATGAATATTATAACTTCCACCAAACACGATAAGAAAAAAATAAAAGAACGACTAAAAAAAATCACCTAACCTCATTGTAAGATTTATCTTCCCCTTGCTTTTACATGCTATTAACATATCATCTACATATAAAAGCAAATAAATGAAAGATTCATTTGCAAGTTTTCTGAAATATACACAGTGATCGTATTGGCAACAAGTGTATTTCAGATCCATCATAAAGCGGTCAAACCACTTATATCATTGCCGAGGTGACTGCTTCAAGTCATAGAGTGACTTCTTCAGACTGCATACCCAATTTTCTTTTCCAACTTCTTTAAAACCTTCTTGTTGAGATAGATAAATTTCCTCTTCCAGATCACCATGTAAGAAAGCTGTCTTTACATCAAGTTGTGCTAACTCAAGATCATATTGTGCAACCAAAGCTAACAATATTCAAATGGATGAATGCTTCACAACATGAGAGAATACTTCACTGTAGTCAATTCCCTCTGTCTGAGCGTAGCCCTTGGCTACCAACTTAACTTTGTATCGCACTCCATTTTAGTAGCTTGATCATCTTTCTGATTGAAGATCCACTTACAGCCAATTGTCTTCTTTCCTTGTGGAAGCGGCACAAGCTCTCATGTCTGGTTCTGGTGAAGAGACTGCATCTCTTCATTCATAACCTTTGTCCATTCAACTTGTTCATTGGACTGTATGGCTTCTCTGTAAGTGGTTGGGATCTCACCCCCTTCAGCTGGTAATGCATATGTCACATAGTCTGCAAGACGTGTCAGTACACGTTTCTCTCGTCTCGGTCTGTTGGTTGCTATTGATTCGGGTTGACATGGAGGTACTATGACTGGACTATCAACCTTATCTTGTCCATGCTTTCCCAATTCTTTGAAGTAATAAACTTCACATTCTGCGAATTATCTGATGTTTCGCCATCATTGCTGCCTTCATTGGAATCTTTATGCTTATTTGACTTAAGCATCTCAGATTCGTTGAATGCAACATCTCTACTGATGATTACCTTTTTAGACTCTATGCAACAGAGTCTATACCCTTTTACACCAGTACTAAAGCCTAAGAATCTTGCTTTCTTAACTTTAGAATCAAGCTTACTTTTCTTTAGCATGATAGTAAGCAGGACATCCGAAAACGTATAAAGAGTCATAATCAGTAGCATGTGTACCCCTCCACATTTCAGTGGGTGTCTTCCCATCATTGGCAGCTGCGGGTAGTCAGTTAATGAGGTGGCAAGCATATGTCACAACTTCAGCCCAAAATTGTTTACTGAATCCAGCATCCAGCAACATACATCGCACTTTTTCTAGTAAAGTATGATTCATCCGTTCTGCCACACCGTTCTATTGCAGTGTAGCTCGTACCGTGAAGTGTCTGACAATTCCCTCTCTCGGGCATACTTCCATGAAAGGGTCTGAAGTATACTCTCCTTCATTATCAGATATGAGTCGCTTGATCTTTCTGTCGGTCTGAGTCTTAATCATTTTCTTCCAATTAAGGAAGATTTTCAGCACTTCATCTTTATTCTTCATCGTATATACCCACAGACGACGAGAATAATCATCTACAAAAGTTACAAACCAATGCTTACCTCCCAAAGATGCATTTTGGGTAGGTTCTCAAACATCAAAGTGTACATAGTCAAGGATTCCCTGTGTATTGTGTATAACGGTTCCGAACTTGATCCGCCTCTGCTTCCTTAATACACAGTGCTCACAGAAAAGACAGTTTTCTAGTCTTGGCACCTTTGAGTAAGCCTTGCTTCACCAGTGTTTGCAAAACTTTTTCTCCAACGTGTCCCATACGCATATGCCAAAGACTGGTGGTGTCAGCATCAGTCTCATCTAGCTCCTCACAGCATGTGGAAGCTCTTCCATCAACAGTACTTCCTTGCAATAAGTACAAGTTTCCTCGCCTTAAACCCTTCATTACCACCTGAACTCCCATTAGTACTTTGAGAGTTCCGTCTTCAATGGTGATTCTGAATCCCTTTGAATCCAGAGATCCCAGTGAGATGAGATTCTTCTGCAAGTCCAGGACGTACCAAACTTCTGTCAAAGTCTTGACGCTGCAATCATGCAACTTTAACCGAATGCTACCTATTCCCTGAGTCTTACAGGCACTGTCATTGCCCATAAGTACTGCTCCACAATCAATTTTTGTGAAGTCAGTAAACCAGTCCCGATTGGGACACATGTGATAGGTACATCTAGAATCCATAATCCATTCATCGGAATGAAAAATGGGTGATGAACTTGTCAAGGCAAAATCTGACTCATCATCTCTGTCCACGACATTGGCTGTGGTGGGTTGATTATGCTGTTGTCCCTTCAGCTTGGGACAATCCTTCCTCCAGTGTCCTTTGTTGCGACAAAAGGAACACTCGTCTTTGGCGAGTTTTCTACTGATTGATGAACCACGTGATGTGGCCTGGGTTTTCGAATGAAAACCTTTCTTCCTTCCAGGATACCTTGACTGTGGTCTCCCTCTTGCTATTAGCGCTCACTTGATGTATCTTGCTGTACTTGCTTATCTTTTCTATAGTACTCATTGCTAATTAAAGAACTAGATACATCGTCAAAACTGATCTTTTCATTCCCATACAATAGAGTTGTAATTAAATGCTCATATGTATCAGGCAAGGAATTTAACAACAATAAAGCCTTATCTTCATCTTGGATTTCAACATCCAAGTTTAATAAATCAGCAAGGATTTGGTTGTAACTATTCAGATGTTCAGACATAGAAATACCTTCATGAAATTGAAATCTGAAGAGCTTTTTCTTCAAGTGCAAACGGCTCTCAATGCTCTTCTTCATGAACTTATTCTCCAATTTCTGCCAAAGATCCCTTGCATTTGTCTCTCTCATGACAAAATACTTTTGTTCTTTAGTAAGGCATAACCGGATTGTACTACAAGTTTGGGTATTAAGCTTCCTCCAATCCTTTTCAGTCATATCATCTGGTCTCTCTTCCAATGCAATATCCAACTCTTGTTGGATCAAAACGTCCATAACCTCACACTGCCACATGCCGAAGTTGCTAGTTCATCGAACTTTTCAACTTCAAACTTTGCATTTGACATTGTGGACCGACGCCCTGAGCTATTGGCATTTTCAGAGCTCATATCTCTTTCAGAATGTTCCATTTGAATTTAGAAAAATTTAGACTAAAAATTTTAAAATTCTAACCATACGGATGAGTCCGGAATGATCCAAATAATTGGAAAGCACTATTTGATTGTTGAAATCGAACTCCAAATGGCTTAGATCAAGCCCAAAATGGATCTAGCAAACGAACGGTCCTGATTGTTCGGCGCGTGAGATGCATGTACTGCAGTAGTGGATTACATGCGCAGAGCCCTTATACGCACGTGGGGGCGCGTGGATTACATGCGCAGAGGCCTATAAGGCATGTGGGGGCGCGTGAGGTGAGTGACTGACACGCGCTAAATGCCTCTAGGGCGCGTGGAAGAGCGTGGCGCGTGAGGTTCAGTCGTCTTCAACCTCCAGATGCACGTGGAGCGCGTGTGTTCATACTCCGATCTTCTACCAGTGTGTGTGGGATCCTCCGACTTTTGTTTGCGACAACGGATTCGTCTTGAGGCGAAGAACACCATGGAGTTGTCAAAATTTGATTTTGATCAACTTGATTTCTGGACAGCACGAATTAAAGCTCTAATACCAATTGTTGCACCTCTGGCCTGTCCAAAATCACACAAGACAATATTTAAGTGGTTCGGAAAATTGCCTACGTTCACTGGAGTCTCTTTTACTGAATTTGTACAAAATAACATGATTAGAAGAGAAATAAGTATGATACATGCTATAAATATCTATTAAGAGATAAAAATAGAGAGAGAATTTAAAAAAAAAATACTTCTACATAAACTTGAGATTCTTATTCTTATATTTGAGACACTCATTCTCTTCATACAATATTATGATATCCCTATCCATGGGACTGACAAGCGGAATGGAGAGTCTAATAGAGATTTTAATTGTTTATTCTTCTGTTGAAAGATTCATTCTAAAGTTGCATGGCACCAATAGCAACTTTAAAAAAGATAGAAGATTGAGTGTAGAATACCTCGTGGATGGATCTAGATGAATGTTAGAAGAATGAGTCATTGAGAAAAAAATTGAAAGCTTAAAGCGAGAATATTGAAGGAATGCAGATGAGTTGTAGAAATGTGAAGAATGTTTGATGCGAATTAGATGAAATTTAAAACTGATTTTATAGATATAGCATAAAGAACAAGACAATCTATTGTCTATTTAAATCTTATTTAGTAAAAAATTACAAGATATGCTGAACACATATTGTCAAAAGTTTTCTTGTTAAATCAGTGAGATTAACAGTAGGTTGTCCCTATTTTTCTTGTAAACGATGAACATCTACTGTTATCTATCGATGTTGACCTTATATTTAAACTCTCTCTCGTTCCAGCTCCTTTATTCGAGGTTGCAGGTCATGAGCATACCAGTCTGCAAATTTTTCAACTCATTGTTTTCTTGTTTTAACCTTTTATTCTCTCTCTCTCCCTCCCTATTAGCAAAGTTTTGTCGTAACTCAGATATTTAATTATTAAGATGATCAACCTCACTCATCCTCATCATTAACCTCCGAGACATGGTTGTAACAGAGGTAGCTGTGGCGCCCCCAAAATCCTCACGTACGAATACGGGGAATTCGAGGCGCCCGGATGGTGACATCACGGGTCACCATCCTAACGACGAGTGCCAAGTGTGTGCAAGCGACAAATGTGCACAAGAAGATACGCAGCGGATAGCAAAGTCAAATACTAAGTACCAGAATTTTTCTTAAATAAAATACAAAACGGTTCAAAGGTACATAATAAAATATTACATGATATAAATATTGTTTCAAACCAAACATAAAGCATGAACTCCAACTCAGATCTCCGGCGGAGCCGCATCCTCGGGCTCAGCCTCCTCCTCCTCCTCGAACACTGCATCAAAATCTACGGTACCAAAAATGGTGCCGCAGGTAAGTAAAATCCAAACACCACTAGATAAAAGCATATTAAACTCAACCAATATGCATGAATGAATGTCAATGCTCCAAAACTCATAAATCATATTTTCCACGCACGCCAAAAACCCATCTGGCTTAAAAACATAACCTTTAAAACCAAGCCTCGCCATTATCCCAGATAATGGCCCAAACCACCATTTTCCCAGAAAATGGATCACAAGACCATCGCCATTTTCCCAGAAAATGGCCCATATCCGAAAACCATGAAAACCAACCAATTATGCATGCACCATGATCTCCCCTAGGGATCATCCGCACACTCTGGCTCTGTGCCACACCGCAGGTAACGTCTACGCGTGTGACACCTACACGAGTGATGCCCAGACTCGCGCCTCCACCTTGCGCGTACCTGGCCAGGCCATCCTCTAGTCCCCGCCACTAAAGGACCACGGAGTCGACACGACAGCGTTACCGTATCGTGCGATCCGGTCGTCGCCCGGCGACAACCCAGGGGATGTCACTCAGTATTATCCACTCCCGAGTGACCAGAGGAGCTCCACCGAGATAATAACCCATCCCGGCTTGGGCTCGTGATACGCACACTCCCAAAAACCATTTACGCCAAAAAACATGATTTTATCCAATAAAATAAAATACAAGTGCATGCATCATGTAAATGCCAATTTCAATGCTCGACAAATAAATTCAACCATAGCACAACAAATCAAGCAACTCCGTCCTCCATCCATCCGACCCCCGAACTCCTCGGACTCAGTCCGGAATCAGCGAACCAACCAAATAATTTATTGAAAGAGTAAAATACATTTAAATCTAAAAGTAGAGTTTGGAAAATACTTACAGCGCTATATAGGATTTTTAGAAGGTTCGGCGCGAAGCGAACGGCGATGCGAAAGCAACGTAACAGTGCAAATGCACTGTTCCCGTGGGTCGCAAAATACCCACTTTTGACCGGGGACAAACCAAGACACCAAATTGATAGGGAATGGTCTAGAGATGTTTATGAAGCTAGTGGAAGTGAGTTTTGGCCGTGGGTGGCGGCGAAAACGCCGGTAGGGGCGGAAAAAGGGCAAATCGGAGTTGAGCTCGTGGGAGCCGCTCCGGTGACCGTTTGAGGCCGGGGATGGGTGGGTTAGGTCGGCAAGGAGTAGGGGAAGAAGTGGTGAAGAGGTGGTGGCCGGAGGTGGAGCGACGGCGGCGGATCGAGCCACAAACCGTGCGGCTTTTTGGGCATTTTCCGGCCAAATGGCCGGCCGGTTGGCCAGGAGAGAGAGAGAAAGAGAGGGATGCGGGGAGAGAGACCGAGCGGGAGAGAGGAGAAAAAAGAAAAAAAAAGAAAAAGAAAAAAGAGAAAAAGAAAAAGAAGAGGAAAAGAAAAGATGAAGGAAATTAATGAGGTCCAGTCCTCACGTCGGAAGTCCGAAGACTGATCAGCCGAAAACGGTATAAAAACATAAAACGATTAAAATAAATTAACACTACATCAAATAAATAAATAAACACCACTAAAAATATTTTAAACACTTCAATAAGCTAAAATAAAATAAATAACTAGTAAAAACCAATTATTTAAATTTTTAAAACCAAAAACAAGCCAAAATAAATTAAATCACAATTTAAATTCAACAGCCAATAAAATCTATTTAAAACTCGATAATTTAAAATAAAAGCACTATAAAATATTTAATTAAATTAAAATATCCCTTCAGTGAAAATACACATAAAAGCGGGTCATCACAGTAGCGTATTGAGCACTGAGCAATCTTGATTCTGCAACAATCTCAGAATTGGCTCTACCAGAAAAACAGATCTCTACTCCTATCATGATATTGATGGCCTTATGAGAGAAAATTGGTGGTTAAGGCATAAAGGGTTTATGATTCAAGTCTAAAACATTAATGGAAGAGAGTTGCTCAGCCATACTATCATTATGGAAAAACAAAACCCAGTACAATGAGAAATGTGAGAATTTTTTTGGTATCCGATACGTGTAAATGGTCATTTTTAAATAGAAACACGGAACTTTCAATTTTTTGGTCAATCCCATTTGTTAACAACATCTAGCGATTTGAATCTCCACCTACACTAAATTGATAGAGTTAGGCCTTAAGGTTTTGTGGCACTTGTCGAGACACGGGTAGCTCAAAATTTTCAATTATCTACATTTTTTATTAACGCACCGTTTTCATCAATCCATTTACTTATTGCGGATCATTTTTAATGATGTCAAAAGTGGGAGAAGTTTTAGATTAGTACATTAACATTTTTTGAATTATTAAGCTTGTTATACATGCTTGGAATTATACTTATCTATTACTTGAAAAACTAACGCACATACTTAGAGAAAGCTTAATTATTAATATAGTCTTCAGAGTTCTACTAAGTATTTTTCATCATAAAAAATTGGGAGATTGTTGAACATAAGGTTTTAAACTTATTGTAATTATATATCTACATATTGATTTTGATAATAACAAATGAATTCAAAAAATAAAGAAGTCTCAAGTTTAAGTTGTTTATACAATATAGTCAAGCACATCAAGAAACCAAACATGAACAAGAATGGATCGAACTCATATTAAAGTTCATAGAATAATTTTGTAAATCTCTTAAAAAAATTTATAAATTAGGATTAAGGCTCAAAATTAATGTTTTCTCATAAAACATTAAATTACATTTTCCACATATACATGATATTTTTGAAAATTTAATTTGAATTTTTTAAAGATAATTGATTGTCATCCTTCACATGTGCATGACATGATTAAAAGTTTAAATTTTGAAAATATTAAAGATGATTGATTGTCCTCTTTCTTATGTGCATGTTTTATTTGAATATTTTCAAAAGTGATTGATACTTTTTTTGACTTATGCAAAAGGTGGATAGTTTTGTTTGAAAAGTTTAAAAAGTAAATAATACTCCTTTTGTCATATGCGAAAAGCAAAAAAATTAGATTTAAATTTTTTGAAAAGTGAATGATGTTGTCTTTGATAATAATAAAAAAGAAACTTTTATTTGAATTTTTTGAAAAGTGAATAATGTTGTCTTTGACAATGAGAAACTTTTATTTGAATTTGTGAAAAGTGAATGATATTGTCTTTAACATATGAATCTTTTTAAATTTGAATATAAAGTCAAATATGCTTATAAATAGTTCAATTAAGATCTTCAAATTTACAACATCAAGAGTATACTGATATCATTGCAAGTTTTGCAATATTCATTCAAAACTTTCAATCTGTCTTTTCTAATCATTGAGGTTTAACTATTGTTTATTTTGAGAGAGATATAATTTGCGCTGTATTGTTCTTATTTCACTCATTGAGGAGTATTCTCTAATATTCTACCCACTATCAGTTCTTATATAAGTAAAATAATGTATATAACCCTTGTATGTGTAGAAAATGTTCTACATAAGAAATAGTTGAATAACCACATGTAAGGTGATTGCAAGTGTAGATGGTATTCTACACGGATTCTTTGTAGCGGTGTTGTTCAAAAGTGTAATAGGTTTCTAACTCTACCTGAAAGAGATTGAATAATAAATTTGAAAATTTTCAAAGAGTAGCTTAAGGTGAGGTCGTAGGCAGTAGGGCCAAACCTCATTAACATACTAAGTTTGCTTATTTCTTATCCTTACTTTTTATATTTATTTCTATCTCATATTTTATATTGTATATTTGATTTACAATTATTAATTTTTTAAATACAATCTAATTCACACCCCCTCTTGTATTAGTCATATGGACAACACAGACTAACAAGAAATTGAACAATTTATGAGAGATATATGTGTAAGATTTTATTAATTAAATTATTCAAGTGACCATAAAACAGAGTTGAATCAATGTCAAACTGAGTTAAAAATGTCAAGATTAGCAAAATCACTAACAGCAAATTCAAGTATAATCAATCCGCTTGAAAGATAGAGATAGAAATAAATAGTGTTTATCCTAATGACACTCAATGTAACAAGTTTGAATACAATAGATGCGTGGCAGCACAGCCCTTTTGATTTATCATCAAAGAATTTACTTTCATGTCTTTTTAAAGCTTATTAAAAAAGTTTAGTTTAGGAGTTCACCCACAGTTATGAAAATGCCGGTGGATGAACTCAGAATTTAAACTAGCTCAACAGAAGGGACATTGCAGACTAAAGGGGGGAGGGGGGGGAGGGGGAGGTAGCGTTGGAAAAAGCCAATTAGTCCTTATTTGTAATGCTCCGCTATCCACAGTTAATAACAAAAGTCACTTTTAAAAATTGTGAGAGCTGGAGTATATTTTAAATCTTTACTTAAAAATATAAATATATATTTATTTTAAAGAAAGCATCAAGTACAAAGATTTTATAAATAAAATAATTTTTTTTATTAAAATACTGATATCATAAAAAAGAGTGCGCAGAAGCATTTATTAAAATTTCTTAAAGCCTGTACCATAAAAATCATAATTTAAAAACTTTGTACATGATTTAGGCCACTGTAATGCCTCCCTGGATTATGTCCCGTTCTACAACTCTACCGTCATAATTATCCTAATTTGGGGTGATTTAAAAACATAAAAATAAATTAAAATGAGTCAATAACTTAGTAAGATACTGATCATAACGTAAACATACTTAATATAAATTATTTATAAAATATTTCATATTGAGAACTTAAAATCATGACTAATGCTTATACTATGCATGACTAGTTTATCTAATTTGTTAGGCCAATCCATTAATTTCAGCAAATCCTCTATTTAGTTGAGCAAGAACGTATCAATTTGCTCCGAACAATCCATCTTCCAACTCCATAATGTTACCTCCGCCCTTCCTAAAGCTAAAAATGTAGGAATTCATTTTAATTTTTCCTCACATCAAAGTTTGATACTTTTCAAAGTTTGAGATAAAAGTTAAAAAATATATATTTTTAATATTATTTTTATTTTGAAATTTTAAAAAGTTGAATTGTTTATTTTATTTTTTGTGAAAATTTAAAAAAATTATAATAATTAAATAAAATGAGATTATATAATATGAAATGAAAACGATTGTGAAAACGTTTATTTTTCGCATTTGACATGAGATGAAATTAATTAAAATAAAAGTTAAATAAAATATTATTAGAATATTTTTTATTATTTTTATTTTAAAATTAGAAAAAATTAAATTATTTATTTTATTTTGTATAAAAATTTAAGAAAATTATAATGATTAGACAAGACGAGATGAGAATAATTGTGAAAAAATAACAAAGTTTTAGGTTTGGTTACACAAAACTAGACCATTTCATCTCATCTCATTTTATATAATTATTATAATTTTTTTAAATTTTCACATAAAATATAATAAACAAGAAAATTTTTTTAAATTTTAAAATAAAAATAATATTATAATAATATTTAATTTAATTTTTAACAAAATATCTCATCTAAATTTATCTGCATTGCGTAATCAAAGGAGGTGAAATTCGAAATAATATTTTTTAAATATAAAATAATTATTTTGATTAATCACATAATAAGTAGATGAAGAATATGAAAAAAGTAATTGCAGAAATTATTCTGAAAATAAGCGTGGGTCGCCCAACTCAATGTAAGTCACCTTATTCTGTAAATTAGGAAGGTTATTTTTATTTACTGTTTTATATATTTTATTGATATGACAGATTATATTAATTTTTTTATATAATTAATAACGTTAATAAAATATACAAAATTATGTAAAATCAACTGTATCTAAGATATCTCGAAAACAAACTCGCCTCTCCTCGCGCCAACCGCTTGCCTCTGCGCTGTCGTCTCCTCGCCGCCAAGGTGAGTCTCTCTCTCTCTCCGCCGTCTCTCTCTGTCTCACACGAAATCTCTCTCTAGATCTGTAACTTATCTCAATTAGTCCCTCTCTCTTCCACTGTGGCGCCGCCGCCGCAACCCAAGGTATTTCGCCATCTCCTCCGCTTTGTCTCCATCTCAGTAAGCTCTCTCCCTCTCTCTTTTTCCTCTATCTATCCGTTTCTCTCATAAATTTCTCTCTCTCGGAGGAACACCATAGCGCTACATCTCATGGATTTGCAGAAAGATCCTCCTACCTCTTGTACTCTGTGGAATTTCCAGATTGTCCCGTAACCCTAGCTCTTGGAACTCACGTGAACTGTGTTTGTGTGTGTTTGAGCACTGTTTTAAAATAATGTAATAATTGTCTGAGATTGACTGTTATTTATTTTGGAACTGAGGTTGGGGATTAGGAGAACTATCAGCTTCCTCTGGTATTAAATTTAGTTTTAATAGAATCATCTTACTTTTTAGCTACATGAGATTTTACTTCGATTATCCAATAGACTGCATTATGGAGAACTCGGAGACCTAACTATAATCCTTTGTACTTTTTAATGTAGCTTTAATTTCATTTGCGTCTCTTCTTCCTCCTTATTTTGTCTTATAGATGCCTTCACATTGATATTTTTGAGGAGTATTGAAGTGCAGCTGCATGTTCTGCTGGTCCTAAGTGCACATTTCCGTGCTTATATTCTGGCCCTGGAGAAACTACAGTTGGATATAGCAACATATAGTGATTTGATTGGTGTGGAGACTAGAAGCACTGGTCTTTTTTTAAGAGGAAGGGAACCCCTGAAGAATAGCTTTGCTTTTTATGCTTTGGGGGAGAAAATAAAATTTTTGTGAAGTGGGGCATGCATGCATTGGGGTGCTTGGTAGGGTACGACCACTGCAATGAATGGGGCATTGGCCTAAAATTTCCCTAATTTTGACCATTACAATGAAACGTTGTTACTCCCCATTCAAAGGACGCTTTCCTTTATATCATAAACCCAACTCTCTTCTCGATTCATGCAAATCAATGGCACAGATCAAGCAAGCACATGCCCAGCTGATCACCACCGGCCTTCTCCTGAGCCCTATCCAAGCCAATAAATTCCTTGAAAAGCTTGCCTTCTCAAGCTTTGGCTCCATCCTCTATGCACGCCAAGTGTTTGATCAAATCCCCTTTCCAGACCTCTTCCTCCACAACACCATGATCAAAGCTCATTCACTGTCGTCCAATTCTTCCTACGACTCTATGATTATATTTCGGTCAGTGGTCCGGGGGCTGAGCCTTACGCCTAATCGTTACACTTTTGTGTTTTTGTTTAAAGCATGTGGGAACAATTTGGGGGTATTGGAGGGTGAGCAAATTCGAGTTCATGCCATAAAAGTTGGGCTGGAGAACAATGTGTTTGTTACCAATGCGTTGATTGGAATGTATGCAAATTGGGGCTTGGTTGAGGAGGCCAGAAGGATGTTTAATTGCAGCGTGGAGCGGGATTTGTATTCATGGAATATTATGGTTGGTGGGTACGTAGGGACAGGTGATATGGATCAAGCTCTGGAGTGGTTTGATCGAATGCCTGAACAAGATGTTGTATCATGGAGTACTGTCATAGCTGGTTATGTCAAGGTAACTGTATTTGAAAAAAAAATGACTACCTCGTATGCATGCTTTGCAAATGTTTTTTTGACACCTTGGTCAAGAATGTTGTTGCAATGCATTGTTTTCCTTTTCATTTTAGAACAATATGCTCCATTGTTTACGAATTACCTTTGCACCTCTAGATTCTAGTTGGAATGAACATAAAGAGTTACCAGTCCAAAAATGTTGTTTTTCTTCGTTTTTTTTTTAATAAGTAATAAAAAAATGTTGTTTTTCTTTTATTAAACATTTTTATGGCCAGTGGCTTTGTTTAAAAGAGTTAGTGGTTGTTATCTTCAGGTGGGTTGTTTCCTGGAGGCCTTGGATCTCTTCCACAAGATGCTGCAAACAGGTCCTAAACCCAATGAGTTTACCCTGGTAAGTGTCCTGGCAGCCTGTGCAAATCTAGTGGCATTGGATCAAGGAAGGTGGATCCATGTTTATATTGAAAGGGGGGAGATCAAGATGAATGAGCAATTGCTAGCTAGCCTCATAGACATGTATGCAAAATGTGGACAGATAGAATTTGCATCAAAGGTTTTCTGCAACGAATGTGGTCTGAGGAGGAAGGTTTGGCCTTGGAATGCCGTAATTGGTGGTTTTTCAATGCATGGAAAATCCAAGGAAGCAATTGAAGTTTTTGAACAAATGAAGCTTGAAAAAGTTTCTCCGAATAAGGTGACTTTTATTGCGTTGTTAAATGCTTGCAGCCACGGAAATATGGTCGATGAAGGAAGAGGTTATTTTGAGTCCATGGCAAGTTGTTATGGAATTGAGCCTGAGATAGAGCATTATGGGTGTATGGTAGATCTACTGGGCCGTGCTGGATTCTTGGAGGAAGCTGAAAAGATCATATCTAGCATGCCAATGCCTCCAGATGCTGCCATATGGGGAGCATTACTTGGTGCTTGTAAAATCCATAAAGACATGGAAAGGGGAGAGAGAATAGGAAAGATATTGAAAGAACTGGATCCTAACCATATTGGTTGTCGTGTTCTTTTGGCTAATATTTATTCTGCTTCCAGTAGATGGAATGAAGCAAAGGTTGTGAGAGAGGAGATTGAATTAAAAGGAAGGAAGAAAATCCCAGGTTGCAGCTCCATTGAATTAAATGGTATGTTCCATCAATTCCTTGTGGGAGATAGATCCCATCCCCAGACTAAACAGCTCTACCTGTTCTTGGATGAGATGACAACTAAGTTGAAGATTGCTGGTTATGTTCCACAATTTGGAGACGTTTTGCTTGATATTGATGACGAGGAAGATAAAGAGACAGCCCTATCTAAACATAGTGAGAAGTTAGCTATTGCTTTTGGCTTGATGAACACAGCACCCGAAACCCCAATTCGAATTGTAAAGAACTTACGAGTTTGTGGTGACTGCCACGAAGCAACAAAGTTCATCTCCAAAGTTTATGATCGAGAGATTATTGTCAGGGACAGGATTAGATATCACCATTTTAAAAAGGGAAGTTGTTCTTGTAAAGACTATTGGTAGACATGAAGATCGGGTTTGCAATGGATCCAAGCCAATCTCAGATTGCAAGTTGTCCTAGTTTCCTGCACAATATACAAGAATTTGGCTACTGTGCATAACATTCTTTCAGCCATTTTTCTGCTGAAAATGTACCACATCGAATTGGTAATTCTAAGGGTGCCTCGTTTTTTAAGATGCCGGGAACTTTGGTGATTGAAATATGGTTAAGTTTAATTGCGGGTGAATCATCTTAAACTTAGGAGAACTATCAGCTTCCTCTGGGATTAAATTGAGTTTTAATAGAATCATCTTACTTTTTAGTTACATGAAATTTTACTTCAATTATCCAAAAGACTGCATTATGGAGAACTCCGAGACCTAACTATAATCCTTTGTACTTGTTAATGTAGCTTTAATTTCAGATGCCTTCACATTGATATTTTTTGAAGAGTATTGAAGTTCAGCTGCATGTTCTGCAGGTCTTACGTGCACATTTCCGTGCTTATATTCTGGCCCTGGAGAAACTACAGTTGGATATAACAACATATAGTGATTTGACTGGTGTGGAGACTAGAAGCACTGGTCTTTTTTTAAGAGGAAGGGAACCCCTGAAGAATCGCTTTGCTGTTTATGCTTTTTTTTTTTTTTTTTGTGATAGGTAAAAGATATTTTATTCAAAGTAAATAGGCATAGCCCAAGTATGCAGGAAGTATACAAGAGAATACACCTAAGTACAATCTAAAGCAAAAACAGTACTAAGAAAAAGCATTACAAATGTTGATATCCCTCACAAGATTGTTCACCCAAAAATTTAAAGTGTTAAAGAAAAAGTCCCTAAATTCCGTCATTGTGCGTTCATGATCTTCGAAACACCTCCCATTTCTCTCAAGCCATAAACACCAGAATAAGCATAGGGGAATCATTCTCCACTCAGCTGAACTTCCTCCACTTCTTGCTGCACCTTGCCAGCAAGCCAAAAATTCGACCACATGAAAGGCATCGCCCAATCGATGCCTACCTTTGCAAATAACTCATTCCACAAAGCCATCGCCATTTCGCAGTGACAAAACAAATGGTTAACAGATTCGCCATCGTTTTTACACTTGGTGCACCAGTTCATCACATAAAAGCCCCTCTTGCTCAAATTATCGATAGTTAAAACTTTCTCAAGTGACACCAACCAGCAAAAAAAATGCAACTCTACTGGGCACTCTAGCTTTCCAAATACATTTCCAGGGAAATGTTATGTTACCATGACTAATTAACACCTTGTAATAGGACTTCACAGAAAATCTGTTCTTAGTATCATGAATCCACTGCATCATATCATCCCTGGTCCGGTCAATCTTAGAATCATAAAGTTTTGCATAGAAATCAGCAGCTTCACTGACTTCCCAGTCCTGTAAATCTCTAGTGAATTCCACATTCCAATTTAACATGTTAGAAAACAAGTAACAATCCGCCACAGCAGCCCCTTTACATTTAGCAATCCTGAAAAGGGTAGGAAATGCTAATTTAAGAGCTAAATCACCACACCAAACATCATGCCAATAAGAAAAAAAATAAAAAAATATTGGACCCAGTCCCCACTTTGAAATTAGTGTTTTTGATAAAGTCCCCCATCCCAATCAAATGAACTTCCATAGACCCACCCCAAACACCCCTTTTATTTCATTAGTACACCAATTCCCCCACATCCTTCCATATTTAGCTCTTATGTTTGGTTGTTAGAAAACAAGTAAGAATCCGCCAGAGCAGCCCCTTTAAATTTGGCAATCCTGAAAAGGGTAGGAAATGCTAATTTAAGAGCTAAATCACCACACCAAACATCATGCCAATAATTAAAAAAAAAAAAATATTGGACCCAGTCCCCACTTTGAAATTAGTGTTTTTGATAAAGTCCCCCATCCCAATCAAATGAACTTCCATAGACCCACCCCAAACACCCCTTTTATTTCATTAGTACACCAATTCCCCCACATCCTTCCATATTTAGCTCTTATGTTTGGTTGTTAGAAAACAAGTAAGAATCCGCCAGAGCAGCCCCTTTAAATTTGGCAATCCTGAAAAGGGTAGGAAATGCTAATTTAAGAGCTAAATCACCACACCAAACATCATGCCAATAATTAAAAAAAAAAAAATATTGGACCCAGTCCCCACTTTGAAATTAGTGTTTTTGATAAAGTCCCCCATCCCAATCAAATGAACTTCCATAGACCCACCCCAAACACCCCTTTTATTTCATTAGTACACCAATTCCCCCACATCCTTCCATATTTAGCTCTTATTTTATCTATCAAAAAAAAATATTTAGCTCTTATGTTTGGGGGAGAGGATAAAAATTTTGAAGGTTTTCTTAAATACTTTTAAAAAATAATTTCTCTGCCAGCTGTGATACATGGTTTTTGTGGAAGTCATGCATGTAGCTTCTCTTGGCAACCACTCACTTAAATTTCAATTTCAACTCTTTGGGCATTGGCCTCTTTCTATTATATTTGGCTTCTCTATGAAATGCTTATTCTGTAGATTAACATTAATTAGTTGCTTCCTATATATTATTTCACCTATACATCAATATTCCTATGAGCTTAATTTTGCTTTCTAATTCTCAAGGTAGTCATTCTTACATGCATCCTGTGTATTTAAGTTTCATTCATTTTCTAATAAATTGAATTGTATGAAGTCAAAGCATGCTCCATATTTTTTAGTGAGGAATCCATATTTTATGAAGTTGTAACATTGATACATATTCCTGCACTACTTGCATTAAATGTTTCTAGACAACTGATGTCAATGGAGTTTCAGTGGTTCTTACAAGTTTTATTCATCATATAAAAAAAACGGCAGTTTATGGGATGACTTGTATCAGATTTTGATCATTATGTTTACAACTCGGATTGTATTGTACATTCTCCTTTGAATAAAACATCATTCTCATATACTTGGGCATTTGTCTGCTGCTATATATTTTGAAGCTTCATACGAATACAAGATGATTCATGAGCACTGTAAACTGTGAATTGTATATGTTTTTTTTTGTGCCCAAAACCAATTGGATAGATTAGTGATTCTTTGCTTGATCTTTGAGATTATCAGGTCCATTTGCTGTCATTGATGAGCACTTCAAAATTCAATACTTCCAAATTGTTACGATGCAATTGGCTTAATGCTCAGATTCTGGTTTCTACATCAGCACCAGGTAGTGTTCCAAGCTTTGATCATTCCTATTTTTAGTTCTTAATGTTCTCTGTTGTTTCATGTTGTATTTTGATTATATCATATGGGGTTAGAAATAGCAGTTCTGATTTTTGGTGAAGTGTCCAAAACAATTAGGTATAGTTTGGATAGTGAGATGAGATGAGATGGTTTTAGATGAAAGTTGAATAAAATATTGTTAGAATATTATTTTTTAATATTATTATTGTTTTGGGATTTGATAAATTGAATTGTTTATGATATTTTGTGTGGGGATTTGGGAAAGTTATAATGATAAGATGAAAGCATTTCTGTATCCAAACGGGCCTATTGTTTCATTACTCAAACTGTGTTGAATAGTGATTCTGGTTGTGGTTAATTCGTAACTGATGTTTTACTTTTCAGCTCACAATGTCGCGGTGACGGATTCCATGCTTGGATTTATATTTAGACAAGATCTGTTATTTTTTAATATAGTTTCTATGTTTATCTTTTGAGCTGCCCAACGATGATTCAAATTTCTGTCTAAAGATGCATTGGCACAATTTTTAACTTGGAAGAGAGACTACCTCGGATGCTAGAAAAGGAGTGGTATAACGTTTTTTGATAGGTACAAAAGGAGTGGTATAACTAGGAAAATGATTAAGGACCCCACAACATATAAAAAGATTTTTTTTTTTGTCTCCAGTTAATTTCTCCATTGTTGGGGTCGATAATTTTTTTAAATCATAGACAAAGTATATATGTATATATTCTTCTTTGAATGAATACAGGAGAACTTACCATATATGAAAAATCCGGAAGAAAATATGGTTAGAGTTGACATTTTCTTTCCCAAAACCTCTAGCTTAAGACCAGCTGACCTTATTTGTCCATATCCTTTGTTGTAACACTTCAGGGATTTGGATCTAATGGCTTATTTCAGATTTTCTCAGCCACCAACATTTGGTTGCAAAAACGTGGAGTCCCTCATGTAATTGTGACAGAATATGTCTCTAATGTTGTTGACCTTACAAAATACTTTTAATCCCTTTTTAATTGGCCACACCTTATAAAAACTCCTGAAATTTGAAAGCGATGGAACTCATTTGCTGACTGAGTAGAATTTGTTTCCAAGTCAACATATTGGCTTTCATTTTTCATTTTTTTTTTTTTTGATTGGTTGCTTTAATTTTCAAAATTCTCCCTCAATCCTGCTTATGTTTTTGCTAACTTATGTGAAAAGCTAATTATGCATGCTTTCAGGAAGAGTTTTAATCTTGATTAGAATCGTAGAATAAAGAAAGGTTTTGTCCAGTTCTGTTTTTTCTGAACTTTCTTAGCTGTAGTTTAACCTGAGGAAAAGTTTGCTACAGCTTGTAACTTTGTGATTTCTTTGTTGGGTTGGTGAAAGAGAAGCTTAGGGTGTTAAATAGATGGAACTTGTAAAATTACTTACCTTCCACTGGAACTTGTGGACAAGCAGGGTTTGGGGTATGGGGACTTGATCTCCATAAATCCCCTCATGATGGGCCATTTGCCCTTGTTCTCTGTTAGTGTACTCAAATCACTAATTACTACTACAGTGCACTGGGAGATGTCTATCTTTTGGGAACTGTGATGCTGGTTTTTGGAATGGGTCTTTATGAGCTCTTTGTCAGCAATCTTGACACTGCCAAATCACCATTGAAGGAAAAACTTCCATACAGATCTAATCTCTTCGGCTTATTCACTCTAAAGGTCAGTTAAAAAATTTTCAGCAATTGGGCAACTGCACTGCCTGTTAGCCCAAGTGAATGGGCCATAACCCAACCTTGACTGATTGATGCTTTAGAACAATTATTTCTTCATTCTAGAAAACTCGACTGCTTTAGGTAGTGAAAGCATTGGGAAAACTGATCTCTATGGTTCCTGTTTTTGGTCATTAAAATTGATTTTGTCATTTCTTTTAGTTGAATCAAATCTAGTATCATGTGAAATGCATTTAATTAATGAGAAAACCTGTACTATCCTGTCTTTTCTGCTTTTCCATGCCAGACTTACTAGTCTTTTATGCTTTAGGAATGTTACTTCCTAAATAATATGCAAGAGAAAAATAGTTACCTCTTTAGTATTAAAGGTCTCTAAAACTAGTTTTTGCTCTATAACTAGTTCTGGCCGCTGACCCATCCCCATCCCCATCAATACATGGGATGTCTAATACACCCTATGGACTGGTCAATATTTAACTATTGCTTCTATTTCGTAATCTTATTCTTATACATGTTTTCTCACCTCTTTCGTTTCACTTTCAACATAGGGTGAGTCTGAAACATCAGAAACATTTGAGGCGTCTGATATATCTGCAAATAGTCAACCTCATGTGTTAGGGAGCTTTTTGAACTTCTTTTGGCTGCCAACCAGTCCGTTTCATGCATACACTAGTGCTGTACCTGACTCTCTTTAGTTGATCTCTCCTTAGGTAGAGCTTTATAGTAATTTATATGCTTGTATTGGTGAACATATTAGCTGAATTAGTTGCATGTTTATTTGCCAATTACAAGTACACACAACTCATTGCATGTTTAGCACTAGTGCATGTTTATAGGTATCTACATTCTAGATGCACAAGTACATCCAACTGATTTTGTGGTTTGGGGGTTGTATTTGGATTAATGAGAGAGCTGCACATATGTGGTCGTATTTTACAATCTTTATTTTTAATTTTTATAAGCTGTTCGGGTGACTCATTTTCACCGCAAATATATATTTCCCACGATAAATAGAGCTGGTGTAACCTTTACCCTCCCAAATCAATTGCTGGAAATAATATTTCCCATGAGAAAAATATTTCTAATATATTTCTCTTTTACTTATCAAAAAAAAATATTTCCCATGAGAAAAATTGCGGGAAAAGGTATTCCCAGCATTGTTAACTGTGGTTTGGTACACTTTTTCCGACTTTATTAAACACCTATCTTGAGAGAAAAATTGCCGCAAAAAAGCAATTATTTCTGACTGCGGTTAAGATTGCCGCAAAAATGTTTGCAGCGATTTAGTGTCGCAGCAAATGCTCCTTGTATTTTTATTAAAAATTTACATAATGCTGTAGAGAATCAAGAAAAAAACCATGATACGCGATTAATGCATGATTCTTCAGTTCACCTCACTTAAAGCAATAAATTAAGCATTTATGACTCTCCTTTTCCTCTCTCTGCAAATAAATTTACTTCAATTTTATACAAATTAGTGTCCGGCCATTGATTTTTTTCGGTATATAATTGCTCACAGATATATGATTTCTTGTTGCGGATCCTTCACTTTTTGCTAAATGGTTTAGCCAGTGAAGCTGATCATATTCAAGTTTCCTCCAACAGGAACAACTCTCACATCAAGCTTTACAAGAAAAATAGAGTTCTGAGAAGTGTTGTTTCACTAGACTAGTTGATATTTATTATAAGTTATTTCTTATTTAAATTACTATTTTTTATTAAAATGAGTCTATTCTTATCAATTTTTCTTATAGTGAATTTCATTACAAAAGATCTTATTTGTGACGAACTTAAAATCACCACAAAAAGGCATTTAAGACGCAGTATTTGGGTTATCGAGTCAAGCTCGACTCAGATAACTCGAGCTTGAGATAAGAGCATGCCAAGCCTATTTTGAGTTGATCAAACACGAGGTCGAGCTAAGTTGAGTAATTTATTGATTTTTGTTTGTACTCTTTAATGAGGCTAAGCTGAGCTAAGTTATTATTCTAGTTTTGTTTGTGCAATTATATATAATTTTTGAATGAATTGAATAATTAAAAATACCAAATTACAAAATAAAACATTAATCTAATAAAATTTTTACAATTAATATATAAACCTTATATTCAACTATAAAATTATAATAAGTTTATGAATACATTTTTAATATGGTTATAAATTGTAGTATATAATGAAACTATCAAGTCCTATATACTAACTATTACACATTACAAAATATATACTATAATTAATCACTTAGGTTCTTAATTAACTAACATATAATTATGAACTATATTTAATATATAGTTATAAAGGACTAGGCATAAGTAATTGGATTACATACTATAGATTTAATTATGAAGGTAACTACACTTATGTTAGTAAATTTATTATGTATAGAAGCATATATATGTATGCGTATAATAATACTAATATATAGAAATAAATTATATATATCAATGCTTTTTGGATAAGCTCTAATCAAGTTGAGTCGGGCATGAACGAGTGAGTGTTAACGAACCATAATTGAGTTGAGTTGAGTATAATTGAGTATGTGTTATTTACTAATTTAGTGAGTTTTGCTTTCACGATCGAGGTTGTGTTTTATGAGTTGAGCTAGATTTGAATTTCTTTTAATGAGTATCGGCCGAGTAATCATACAGATTGATTCATTTACAACCCTAAACTCACAGTCCAAGTTGATTTAGAAGTTGGGTATGACCTTTATCTTTACATTGTAGAACTGATTTTTCACATTAGCTTATAATTTGCTTATGTTCCATTTTTTGTCTCAAGGAGCTATATACAATTTTAGCTCAATATAATTTGTACACATATATACAAGTTTGACGAGCATATACAGATGAATCTGACCCTTGGAATAGCCTGTCATGCATATATATATATATATATATATATATATATATATATGGATGACCCAAGATGATATATATACTAGCTCAATGGTATGCATCGATCCATCGGAAAGACGCGTTTGCACTTTATATTGGGGTAGTTGGTTTCTTAGGTAACAGTATTTCCAAGTTATACAGTGAACTTGTTGTAATCATGATTTTTACCGTCGACGCTATTTTGTTGAGAGGCCGGGTGAGTGCTTACAAACTTAACTTTGTGCCTTCTTATTTGGTGGAAGGAAAGGAAATCAAGCACAAGGCATTCATGTATTTATTCGATCTCCTTGCACTTGTAAGAGTTTATGTCTTGATTCTAATTTTTCTGATCGATCATATTATATAGTGCTATGAAAAGGAAACAAATTTACATGCAGTTCCATGACTGGTTTGGATTTTACTTTTTTAAGACAGCTAACGATGGTGGAACGTCCTTAAAAATATATGCATGTTTTAAATTGTTTTCATGTATATACTATTGTTGGTGATGGACCTATCACTCTCTTTTCTTTGGAAAAGGAGATCTAAAGACACCTAGCCTCTAGCATATATATATATATATATATATATATATATAGCATGAATACAATAATCCGACGTTTCGTTCCTAGTATAGGATCAAGTTTTTTAATTTGCACATCATCTGTATATATGCAAAACAAAGAATTCCCCAACCATCCATATATATATATACAAACGCGAAGACATCATTTTGGAGAATCTTTGATATTAAAAAAACGCTTGGTTTTTTGTTATTTTTGTCATTCCGAAACAACCCGATTATCAGGTTTTGTTTAAAATTGTTTTTCAGAATGAGTAAAATTTTTTCCTTTTGAATTTCTTTCAACATTATGCTTGTACGTAGTACTATATATGCTCAAGCTGCAGGCTTCAAGAGTAAATAATCTTCTCTGCAAATACACATGATGGCGACCGCTTATCTACGTTGAGGCAAGAATGATCACTATAAGAAAACTCCATATTTGTTATCAGTTAATTTCTTTATAAAATTACTATTTCTATCTAAATGAGTATACTCTTGTCAGTTTTTCTTATAGTAATCGAATTTAAGACGTTTAAGACGCGGCATTTGCTACCAACTTTCAGCAAATAAAAATTGGTTAATTACCACCAAAGTTAAATAAATCCAAAACTAAAACATCCCACTAAATTAAGTTGCTGATAAATCTCTACGTATATAGTCATTTGCATTTTGGCAACCATTTTGTGTTTTTCGCATCTAATTTAAGTGATGCAAAAAGTCATTTTTCTTATAGTGTTGAAAGAAAAAGTAAACTCATCCTCATGCTGCTGCCTATCAATATAGTTGAAATCTAAATAATGATAATATTTGTTCAAAACTGCCATAGTTGTTCCAATTTGGATCAAAGACATTTTGATCTGTGTAAGCCACCAAAGAAGGACTAAAGGTAATAGGTTGAACCATATTAGCAGAATCAACCAATGCACCTTGATACTGAGCAGGACCAACTAATGTGCCTCAATACTGAGTATGAAGATTACTGTTGAATGATGAGGAGCTTCCTGCATGATTGGCTTCAATGTTTGGTAAAGGCCACTGGTGCAATATTTCTCCAGCATCTGCCATTGGTTCGGGATCTACAATGGCATTCTCCAAGTTCCAAAGGGTATCATTTTCCGTATCATTGACAATGTCAGAACTTTCATTATCCATATCAACTCCAGTGCGTGTTCTAGGAGATTTTTCAATTTTATTCTTGACCCTACACAAAACCCAGTCATCCAACTGGATAATATAAACAATTTAATGATGATGGTCAATTCGTGAATGAAAAAATTGTTAAGAAGGACATAGTTTCTCAATTTTCTTATATGTAAATCCTACGTACACAAACCCAACCATCCTATAAAAGGATCACTATAAGAAAAATGATTTTTTGTTTCACTTAAATTAGATGAGAAAAACATAAAATGGTTTTCAAAGTTTTTTTTGCAACTATTTAGTATTTTTTGCATCCAATTTAAGTAATGCAAAAAGTTTTTTTTTATATGTAGTGGATAGAGATTTAATAGATAATTAACTACAAGAATATTTGAAAAAAAAAACAGCGAAGCTTAAAGGAAATTGAAATTACTACAATGAAAGGTGAAAGGATGAAGAAGTACTATGTACATACCCTCATGTCATTGGCATCTCTTTTGTTTCGAGGAGGATCTTTGACGGTGAACTCATGCATAATCCAATTTGTTTTGACACCTCTAGGGGGTTTTTCCCTATAGAAAACCAATGACTTCTTAAACCCGATGTGTTCTCCGTGTGATTCAATTGACTTGTCAGCTCCTGTGGCCTTCCAATATCCACCATCAGTTGATCGACTTGGACGAGTTCCATTTGGATACTTTCGATCTCTTGGTGTGAAAAAGTACCATTCTGTTTCTCCATAATCTTTGAATATCTCTTTGAATATGAACGGAAAGATTGTACTAGAGTTACACTTTAATACGCCAACAAAATTAAAAAATATATATATTAATGAACCAAGAACCTTTCAAAAAAAAAAAAAAAATGAAGAACAACCTAGAAACTAATAATTACAAACACATGCATGAGATAGTGTGAAGATCAGCGCCTTCTTCGCACGGTTAATGCATGACACGCACAATGTCTAATCTTTAATAATATATGCGTAAAACCCCCACTTATGGATATCAACACGAGATATTGAAAGAAACAAAACTAAAGCAAATATATTCAAAATCATGCAAATCATTGGCCTCCACGGATAAAGGAAAAAACTTTGGATATATGCGAGCTCATATGCATGTTAATGGCATGAAAATCAACAAGACAGAAACTACGAACGTACGGTACCCTCGAGGCTACCAAAAACGATCGATGAATCAATAATGTACGTATGTAGTATATATCTCAAAGAATTCCTGAATGTAAAACTTTGATAGCTGACATACGACATGAAAGAAAAAATAGAGCGCCGTAAGCATGCAGTTCCAAGCAAAGCATGCACATGATCAAATCGTTCGTAACAACTACACTATATAATCTCTAGCAAGCTCAGATTAAAATTAATTAATGTAAAAAACTAATAGTAGGGATTGAGAACCTGAAAGAAACTCGGGTTTGTGACGATAGACATTAGCCGACACGATCCAGCTCACCGGCACTGGCTGGTTCGATATCTTTCTCTTCAGGTAACATTCGACGAGCTCTTTATCCGTTGGACGGAACCTATATCCAGGAGGGTGGGGTCTGAAATGTTCTGCCAGCTCCTCAATGCTAGGGTTATGGAATCCATCGAAGAACACTGGCGATGGCGTTTGGGGACGTTGATTTGTGAGGTTATTAACCGCCACAGCTACTTGTGGGGTAACAGAAGATTCCATTATATTCGGCTAGATTACGTTCCTCACCCGACGGCAAATATGATGCATGTACTTCGGACTCTCTGGGGGAAGACGATAGTGGTGATAATACTACGTACGGACGTCAAGGCTTGAACTTCCTCAACGTTAAACAAATTGTCGTCTTCCCGCTTGGAATTAATAAACAAGTGATACAATTGTAGTAGGAAACTATCTTCAATTCCTACCGTAAGTATAATTTCAATGGAATTAATCTTGCTTCCCTCTTGGAATTAATAAACAAGTGATACAATTGTAGTAGAAAACTATCTTCAATTCCTACCGTAAGTATAATTTCAATGGAATTAATCTTGCTTCCCGCTTGGAATTAATAAACAAGTGATACAATTGTAGTAGAAAACTATCTTCAATTCCTACCGTAAGTATAATTTCAATGGAATTAATCTTGCAATGGTTCAAAATTTAAATAAACGTAGTTATATTTCAATAATTATAACTAAGAAATATCTATCTAATTAGTTTGTTCTTATCTTGTACTGTAATTAATTATTATCATCATCTTAAAAGATTGAATTATGATTGAGCTTATTTAATTCTTTTTAAAAATATGAGAAAATTATTTAAAAAAGGAACTCGGTCCGAATCAGCCAAAGAAAGCATATATATATATATATATTATATAATGGAGCCACGACATCTAGTTTCGACTAATTCCAACTACTTCACCTGATTAATGGGAGCCCAAGTATCATAAGATCAATACATTTCAAATAAATGAATCGGCTTCAAAAATATATACAGTACTTCTTATACTAAACCGATCGACCAAGATATATATATATATATATATAAATAGATATAATTATTGTTATCTATTTATCCTTACAAACATCATTCAAATAAAATATTTGACGAAGGTTTTGTGGCTGTCACATTTTCTAAACTGATACAAAATCTTAAATCTATTGTAGTAGCTCAAGCTAACTTAGTCCCTCATCAACAAAATCAGATCACACACACATGCATCATGGGAAGCACATGAGCCATATGCAACTTGCCTCACATTAAGCAGGTATTGACTATAAATATTTAGGGCCAACCAATTACAAGCTTCTCCTAGTGTTGAAAAAATGATTCGATTCAAGCTAATTTGGGTGATTCAAATTGAACCAGTGAGAAACCAAATCAATTTTTGTGAACATTTTGAATCGTTCATTGAACCACTTCAATCGATTGATTCTAGCCGATTTTATACTGATTTGAACCGATTCTAACAAATTTAAAATTATATTTATTTTTAAGTTATCTAGCAAACGAGTTGTTTCTTTTAATTTCTTTGTACAAAAATATGATAGAACTAAACATATGTTAACTTTTTTTTATAGCATATTCATATGATAGAACTAATGTATTAGTATTATTAAAATGTATTTATGATAGAACTAAACATATGTTAACACTTTAATAATACTAATTCATTTATTTATTAATGTAATTTAGTAGGCTATAAAATGTAATTAATATATATATTTTAGTATTATTAACATATGATGAATCAAATGTTCATATTTAAAATTAAATTTTTATGTTATAAATATTTAATATAATTTTATTTCATATATAATTATACAAACAATAATTAAAATATTTGATATATATTAAAATTTAATTTTCATATATGTATATATAATTTATAAACCAGTATATTTAAAGTATAACATAATAATTTGTGAAAAATCTGACAAAATAGAAACAATGAAAATATGTACTTCTTAGCGGTTTGGCGTAGAGCATCGATTGAGTTGGATGCTCATTGCATGGAAAGCTTAACTTGGCGTGGCCGTGTTTCAGCATGGTTTAGGTATGCAAAAAGATCTTCTAAAAAGGTATTCTGGCGGGGTTAATTCCGTGCTTGATCACTTGGAAATTATGGGTGAGAAGATGTAAGGCCATAATGGAATCAGTGCATGAATTGATTGAAGCTATTTGGCGGGATGTGAAGTTTTGGTTAAGCCACATTTCTAACCAAATTACCAAATGTCGTAATTTTCTTCCACAATAAGTGAGGGTCTTTTTATAAATTTGGGATATGGACCACTATTGGAAACATGTGGCCCTGACTCTTCAAAAAAAAAAAAATAATAATAATAATAAAAATAAAAAAACTTCTCCATCTAGAGCTCATAATACTATAGGATAAGAAAAAATTTACCTCCAAGTAGACAGCTCAAACACCTTAAAAATACAGCCTTGGTACTTAAATTTTTATTTAATCAAAAACCAATTGGAAGAGAAAACAACATAAAACATCTAAGCAAAACAGAGGATCATAGTAATATAATTAAGATCAAACTTTGCCGAACGTAAGATAATCTATTCATTATTGTAATAAATAAAAACCAAGCCCATCAACTAATTGAAAAATATGGGTGCCAACTTATCTTCAACCATTCTTTAAACTTGGAGGGCGTACCATGTTTAAACGTGCCAATTGGAACCAAGTATTGAGTTTGACATGAATATAGTTGAAATCATTTCATATTACAGATTCTAAACAACCCCCAATTTTGAACACATCATGATTACTTGAACATAAGCCATCATTCTTGTCAGGGAGAGTTGCACATCCACCAATCACGATCTTAGAAAACACCATTCTCGATTGAAATATTTGCAGGTTTGACATCTAGGTGAGCAATTTATCAGTCATGCAGAGTCTTGCAAGGCCTTTACAACCTGTGCAAATCATTAATGAGAGATTAAGTAATAATTTGAGAAGAAAATTCATCAAGATGCTCAGATCAGTTTAACACATGGAGACAGAATGGTAAACCCACTCCTAGCTGCATCTAAGACCATTGGGCTTTACCCACTCCTCCATCTAATACCAAATTATTATAACACAATCTAAAATGAATATGAAACCAAGCCTCAAAATTAATGGCAGGAAAAAATTTGCAAGAATCCTGATTGGGAATCAACCACCACTCAAAATCCCCTTGCAGCAACAACTGCCACACACATAGGACGCTTGCAGGAAAATTTATGTTAACACAGGATTTCAAACAGTCTGTCAGCCTTTTTTCCAATAAAATAACATTGTCATCATATCAAAACATCTCAACAACCAGCAATGAATGGGTTTATGTTTATTAACTTTATCTTACCTATCAACTACCCAATTAAGATTTTGAATTTGAGGAAAAACTGGCAGTTTTACAGCCATCAAATCCACCAAGCTGATAAACTGCAGGCAAACATTGTTTGCAACAATTGCAGCAGCAAAATGAACTATATTATACAGGCTAAGCCCTTTCAGTTCTCTCGCCACAATTTTGATATTGATCAATTATTAGAGAAAATAATGTCATAGACTCAAACATAAGCTTCTGTTTTTAGAGCACACAAGGTGACACTTATTAGTCAATAACAACTTGTGGCAGAAATGTGAACCCATAAGTCATTTTCCAATTGCAAGCATAAATAAATAGGTGAAATACACAGTGTATACAAGCAGAGTGGAGCCATCTAACTAAAGTACCCAAAACAAAAACAAGATATCCGAGGGCATGAGCTCGAGCCATTGTGAGAAACTGCCTGACCCATTTGCCATATTCCCTTGACCTAAACCTATCGGTGAGGTGCATCCAACTTTTGTCCATCTGAAAAATTAAATATTTAAACACTATGTTTATTATCATAGACATAGAATCATACAAACATGGAGTGGAGTTAGTAAAAACCAAAACTTATTATCGTGCAACTTCATGTGAAAACCTCCCACATTAAAAATATTAGAGCACATTATATACGGCAAGAATAGAGTGTGAAATATTATGCGAGGCTGAAAACAGGGGATAAAGTTTGGTTGTAAAAATGAAACGACCATTCTTGCAGCTGAAAAAAGGGCACTGAAGTTGGAAATATTTAGAAGCCTAAAAAATTTCAACAGAAAAGCATGAAGCATTAACAAGTGCCAACTTTATCTTAAATTGGTCCAAAATGCCAAAATGCATTGGAAAAGCATAAAGATCCAGTTTCGTCATGATTACTCACAATGTTTTCTCAAAAATATGTTGTATATTACAATGCATTTTGCCGGTAAAGTGAACTAGTTTAGATTTATAATTGTTCCTAATGATGCCTTTATATGTATGTATGTGTTCTTTGTGTGGCAGTGGGTGAATTTGTTTAAAGGGCACAACAAGCTGTGAATATGAACCACACTGAAAATACAGTGCTTCAACGAGGAAATTTCCGCAGGTAAACATTCAGATTAGTACCTAAGTTGATGTAGAGGAATGTTTGGGGCTTATATTTTCAGTGTTCAATGAAAAACAAATTTAAGGTGGCAAATTGGATCTAGTATTATAGCCAACATTAAATTGGTCTAAGGAATTGAATCTGCCATTCTACTTGTAGCAGGAGAGCTCGCTGTTCTTCATATGTAAAATTCGAAATTAATAATACGTTGTAATGCAGTAAGCTACATGTGAATATATTTGGTTATATTCAACTCTCAAGCATACCAATAAAGTATGACCATTTGAAATGCTTGTTCATACTCAAAGACCAAAATATTAACTGGGTAATAACAAACTGATGGAGCCATGAACTATATATAAGCAAAAAAGAAAAACTGAAAGTGTCAAATCATGTTATGAAAATTGTTTTATTCATCTAATCCAATCACACCAAGCTAGATCAAATACATCAATATAATGGAAACATCAGTACCCATGCATGCCAAAAGTTTCTGTGGTAGCTTACCTGCTTTAAAATAGTTCAACCCATTTATTTGAGTTTCTTTTTGGACCTTTTAGAGTCGAATATCCCTTCTTATAAACTACATTGTCATAAGCATGTCCATTTAAAAAAAATATAAACTAATTAATTATTGGAAATTCGAGAATTAATTGATCAGAATTCGCTTACAAATAAGAAAATTCAATATATATACTTTAAATTAGATATACTTCAAATGCAAGGCAATAATGGACATGGCGGCCTTCTTAATGGTGAAGCTAGCTCTGAATGATCTCTTGGAAGTGGTGGTAATCAATTATTTAACAATTAAGACAGCATCTTAATTTTGAAAGCTTAAGTTAGTTCTCTAATAACCAAATGGATTTAGGTACATACTATTTAATGAAGGATGCATGCACGAGTTTCTTATGATAATTAAAGATTAGTTAGGCCACAATTAGACTATTATTTTAGACTTCGTGGGAAAAGTATGAGGTCCTCTACAGTTTTATGATCTTGTGGATCAATGTATTAGGGAGCATATTTACAAGATTCCAATGAAATTAGAAAATGCTTTGGGTACAATTCGATCTAACACACTAATACTAAAGCCAACACTACCCTCTAAATTCCCATATGCCAAAGAAGTACTCAAGCTCACTGTTGTTCAGCGTAAAATTCAAAATCCCATTTCATCTAATGCCCAAAGCCCTAGTCTGTGAATAATTCTGGTTTAAATCAACAATGTGGTACTAATTTTGCATATCATTAATGAAATTCTACAGAATTTGAACGACCAAAACAAATATCAATTAACAGCATAATTCATCGATCCATTCACTATATCAGGTTCATGATCACTAAACTTAGAACCAAACACACGTACAAGCCAATTATACTCCAGAAAGCATCCTGAATAAATTTTTAATTTCAAAACTGAACGAAACACATGCAGTTAAATATTATACTCTAGAAACAAGTTAGGACGAGAGAGACCGAGAGAAAGGAAAATCACGGCATATGAGTGGCAGATGATTACCTTCTTCTTGCGGCGTGCTGTTGTGGACCAGAGAAAATCTCTATCGGAGTGAAAGAGAGGGACCAATCGACCAGATTTGTGGGTTCTGTGCTGCAAATAGAGAGCCAGATCAGATAGAGACAGAGAGACTATTAGAATAAATGGTTTTGATGTTCCTTAGTTAATATATGTACTGAGCATTATCAAAAGCACATGGTGTGCATTCTTTGTAAATACCGTAGACTCGTAACAAACTTTATTCCCTATTTGTTTCATTTACAGTGTATATATATACCTGTACAATATCACGTATCAATACTGTGAGAATATTCCAAAGAGATTTGCTATGCATCAGCCACTATTCATTTTCACACTACACACTTGTAGCTTTTTCATAGAGTGTATAGGTGCTTTTCATAGGATATATGGGTATTTTTCATAGGGTGTGTGGTGTGAAGTAGTGAATAGTGGCTGATGAAAAGAATTTCTCTATTCCAAATGAGTCCTTTTATGGAGAAGCCACTGTAGCATTTTTAAACAAAACGTGTTTTCATTCTCGGTTGATTCTCTTTCCCCATTTGAATTTGTCTGGTTCGAATTTGCCCCGCCAAATACCTCTTTCCTATCCCGTGTCGCGTCACCTTCCTCTGCCCAGAGCCACCCGGCGATGTCGTCTCTCCGTTCAGCGCCACCCCGCGAAGCTCATTCGTTTGCCCAGCTTTGCCCTTCCCCGCGAGCTCATTTAATGCAAACCAGCCGCTCTTTAGCCGTCGTCCCTATTCTCTCTTTCTCTGTGAGGTCAGAGCCAGATGGAGAGTTAGCGTAGCAATGACTCCAACCCCACGAATCCGATAAAACACCTTCTCCGTCCATCAACTGTCTATTTCGCGTGATTCATTGGCTATGCACGTTGTTTCTTAGAATTAATTTGTGCTGATGTATGGGGCCCGGCTCATTATGTTTCAAAAAATGGTTATAAATACTATGTCTCGTTCGTTGATTACTATACACGCTTCACTTGGTTCTTTCCAATGAAGTTAAAATCTTATGTGCATAGTATTTTCTCCAATTTTTTACCATGTGTTGAACGCTTGTTTAATTCCAAGTTAATTACATTACAAACCGATGGAGGTGGTGAATTTAAACCTCTCACCTCCATATGCAAACAACTTGGCATTACACATCGTTTTTCTTGTCCTCACACCCACCAACAAAATGGGTTAGTCGAACGTAAACACCGTCATATTGTTGAAACTGGGCTTGCACTCTGAGCCCAAGCTTCTCTTCCTTTTAACTATTGGGTTGAACCCTTTGAAACTGCGGTTTATCTAATAAATTTGCTTCCCACTCCTACTCTCAAAAATAAATCTCCTTACTCTAAAGTTTACAACTGTGAACCCGATTACAAATTTCTCAAAATTTTTGGTTGTGAGTGCTGGCCCAACTTAAGACCATACAATTCCCATAAACTCAATTTTCGATCCATATCTTGTGTATTAATTGGGTACAGTCCAGTCCATAAAGGATACAAATGTATGGATCTCAAAACTCAAAAATTATATGTCTCCCGGGATGTCATCTTCAATGAAAATTCCTTCCCTTTTTCTCACACAAGGCCCACGCAATCCCCTCAAAAACCGGTTCCACCTACAGCCCATTTACCTCTCTTCTTGGCCCAATTCCAACCTATTCAATAATCAACCCAAGTCCAAGCCCATCTATCCTTGGTTCCGGCCCAACTCAATTATCATTCATTCCAACCAATTCCCCATCTCTAACTTTACCAAATTCACGTCCTCCTTCTCCTTCTTCGACCAGGTCACCTGCGAATCCACCTTCCTCCTTAGTAAATCCACTCCCATCTTCGAGTATCTCATCTCAGCCACGTTCTCCAATCATTACAAGATCAAAAACCAACTCATCCCATCTTCGTCAATTTACGGATGGCATGATTACATATTCCACTCGACATTGTCTCACTGTTTCTTCATTGGTTCCAAATGATCCTTCAAGCTTCTCTCAAGCTTCCAAATTTGATGAGTGGAAACGAGCAATGAAAGAAGAATATACTGCTCTTCTCCGAAATTCCACTTGGATGTTGGTTCCGTCTACTCCTCACCAAAATGTTCTGAGGTGCCGATGGGTCTTTCGCACCAAAACTCATGCCGATGGTTCCTTTGAACGAAGAAAGGCACGTTTGCTTGCAAAGGGGTATCATCAGCAACCTGGAATTGATTTTAGGACACTTTTAGTCCAGTTGTGAAGCCATCAACAATTCGGCTTGTGCTATCAATTGCTGTTTCCAGAGGATGGCTCATGCATCAAATTGACATACAAAATGCCTTTTTGCATGGGGTCTTAACGGATGATGTTTATATGCAGCAGCCTCAAGGCTTTGTTGATACCACTCGGCCACACCATGTCTGCAAGCTTCAAAAGGAAATTTACGGTCTCAAACAAGCTCCTCGAGCTTGGTTTTCCCAGCTAAGTACTTGGTTGCTTGATTATGGTTTTGTTGCTTCTAGGGCAGATCCATCATTATTCATATTAAATCGTTTTGATGTTCACATTTATTTGCTAGTCTACGTAGATGACATTGTCATCACGTCGTCCAAATCTTCTGCAATAAATGGTTTAATACATGATTTGGGTACTGCCTTCCCTATAAAGGATCTTGGCCGACTTGCCTATTTTCTTGGTATTGAAGTGGACTACACTCAATATGGTATCCTGTTGTCCCAACATAAATATCTCAAATATCTTCTCACCCGTAGTAATATGCTTCAAGCCAAGCCCATGTATTCTCCCATGTCTGCCTCCTTAAAACTGTCCAAATACGATACTCTTGACTTTGAAAATATTACATTATATAGGAGTATTGTATGAGGGTTACAGTACTTATCAATCACGAGACCAAACATTGCTTTTGTCGTGAACAAGGTTTGTCAATTTTTACATGCACCAAAACTTCCCCACTGGAGTGCAGTAAAAAGAATTCTGAGATACTTGAAATCCACAATTAATCATGGACTGTTTTTTGCATCAAAATCAAGTCTCACCCTTCAAGCTTACTCTGATGCTGATTGGGGTGGCTGTCCAGATGATCGTCACTCAACTGGAGCTTACTGTATTTTCCTGGGTCAACACTTGATATCTTGGAGCTCCAAGAAACAGTCCACCGTGGCCAAATCCTATACACTTGATATTTTTATTTTCTTTGTACAAAAATATGATAGAACTAAACACATGTTTAACTTCTTCTTCTTCTTTTTTTTTTTTTCTATCATTGTATCAAATAAGAATAGCAAAAACATTGAATAATAAAACATGAAGTTCTTTATTTTTTTTAGTTGAACAAAAAATTAAGAAGAGGAATGAGTTTCTATATTAAATTTATGGTTATGCATAAAATACTATATTTTTCTTGTGATTATAACATAATGGTCATTATCTTTTTCGTATATAAGGCAAAATAATGTCAACAATTTAGATTAAATATATAAATTACATTTTTATTATAATTAGTTAATGAATTTATATTTTATATCCATTTATATAAGATATAAAATACTTGTTATGAATCTTTATGATTTCTAATACATTTATTAACATTGAAATATCCAATTCAAAATTGTCATAAATCGCTCAATTCAATTTGTTGAATCGTATGATTCACTGAATTAGTGCTCACATGATTCAGAACACGATTATGATTTTTTTAGCCTTGAAACTCACATTGAGGGAGGAAATTAAAGTGAAGTTAAAAGATTTGAAAGACCTGTAACTTTCATAAAATCTAACACTCTCTTTAATCGGGCATCCAACTTTTATCTAGATAACATAAAGGAAATGTGACAATATGTAGTGTATCAAGGGAGTGGAATAGCTTTCATGATTGTGGGGCTTGTTTGGAAAGTATTTGATCTTCAAGTAATTAGTGGGAGCCCAAGTACCGTAAGATCAATACGTTTCAAATATAAGAATCGGCTTCAAAAATATATACAGTACTTCTTATACACCTAACTGAACCGATCGACCAAGATATATATATTTATTGTTATCTATTTTTACTTGCAAATGTTATTCAAATAATATCTTTGACGACGGTTTTATGGCTGTCACATTTTCTAAACCGATACAAAATCTTAAATCTATTGTAGTAGCTCATGCCAACTCAGTCCTTCATCAACAAAATCATATCAAACACACATGTATCATGACAAGCACATGAGCCATATGCAACTTGTCTCACATTAAACAAGTGTTGACCATAAATATTTAGGGTCAACCAATTACTAACTTCTCCAAGTGTTGAAAAAATAATTCGATTCAAGTTAAATTGGGTGATTCAAATTGAACCAGTGAGAAACCAAACCGATTTTTATGAATATTTTGAATCGTTCACTGACCACTCCAATCGTTTGTTCTAGTCGATTTTAGACTGATTTGAACCGACTCTAACCAATTCAAAATTATATTTATTTTTATGTTTTCTAACAAACGGGTTGTTTCTTTTAATTTCTTTGTACAAAAATATGATAGAAGTAAACAAATGTTTAAACTTATTTTTAATTCAATTTTATTTAATTTTACTTTTATCATTGAATCAATTAAGAATAGCAAAAAAAATGAATAATAAAACATGAAGTTCTTTAATTTTTTTAGTTGAACAAAAAATTAAGAAGATGAATCAGTTTCTACATTAAATTAATGGTTATGCATAATTATTATTACTTATTTATGCTTGCAAATGTCGTTGAAATAATATCTTTGAAGACGGTTTTGTAGTTGTCACTTTTTCTAAACTGATACAAAATCTTGAATATATTGTTGTAGCTCATGCCAACTATGTCTCTCATCAACAAAATCATATTACACACACATGCATCATGGCAAGCACATGAGACACAATCAACTTGTCTCACATTAAGCTAGTGTTGACGATAAATATTTAGGGCCAACCAATTACTAGCTTCTCTTAGTAGTGAAAAATTGATTCGATTCAAGTGAATTTGGATGATTCAAATTGAAGCAATTAGAAACCGAACCAATTTTTGTGAACATTTTGAATAGTTCACTGAACCACTGCAATTAATTGTTCTAGCCAATTTTAGACTGATTTGAACCGACACTATCCAATTCAAAAATGTATTTATTTTTATGTTGTCTGGCAAACGAGTTGTTACTTTTAATTTCTTCGTACAAAAATATGACAGAACTGAATATATGTTTAACCTTTTTTTTAATTTTATTTTTATCGTTGTATCAAAAAAGAATAGCAAAAAATTTGAATAATAACACATGAAGTTCTTTATTTTTTTTAGTTGAACAAAAAATTAAGAAGAGGAATGAGTTTCTACATTAAATTTTTGGTTATGCATAAAATACTATATTTTTCATGTGATTATAATACAATGGTCATTATCTTTTTCGCATATAAGGCAAAATAGTGTCAACAATTGAAATTAAATATATAAATTACATCTTTATTATAATTAGTTAATGAATTTATATTTTATATCCATTTATACATGATATAAAATAGTTGTTATGAATTTTTATGATTTTTAATACATTTATTAACTTTGAAATATCCAATTCAAAATTGTCATGAATCGTTCAATTTAATTTGTTGAATCGTATGTTTCACTGAATCAGTGCTTTCATGATTCAGAACCCCGATTATATAGATATAATTTCAATTGTATTGATCTTGCAATAGTTCGAAATTTAAATGAGCGTCGTTATGTTTCAATAATTTTAACTAAGAAATATCTATCTAATTACCTTGTGCTTATCTTTTACTGTAATTAGTTATTATCATCATCCTAAAAGATCGAATTATGATTGAGCGCATTTAATTCCTTTTAAAAGTATGAGAAAATTATTTAAAAATGGGACTCTATCCGAATCTACAGAACAAAGCATATATATTATATAATGGAGCCACGACATCTAGTCTGGACTAATTCCAACTACTTCACCTAATTAATGGGAGCCTAAGTACCATAAGATCAATACATTTCAAATATGTGAATTGGCATAAAAAAATATATACAGTACTTCTTACACAACTAGCTGAACTGATCGACCAAAAAGTGTATATATATATAATTATTGTTATCTATTTATGCTTGCAAATGTCGTTGAAATAATATCTTTGACGACAGTTTTGTAGCTGTCACTTTTTGTAAACCGATACAAAATCTTGAATCTATTATTGTAGCTCATGGCAACTATGCCTCTTATCAACAAAATCAGATTACACACACTTGCATCATGGCAAGCACATGAGACATATGCAACTTGTTACACATTAAGCTAGTGTTGACAATAAATATTTAGGGCCAACCAATTACAAGCTTCTCCAAGTGATGAAAAATTGATTCGTTTCAAGTTAATTTGGGTGATTCAAATTGAACTAATGAGAAACCGAACCAATTTTTGTGAACATTTTAAATAGTTCATTGAACCACTGCAATCAATTGTTCTAGCCGATTTTAGACTGATTTGAACCGATTCTAACCAATTCAAAATTGTATTTATTTTAAATGGGTCTGGCAAACGAGTTATTACTTTTAATTTATTCGTACAAAAATATGATAGAACTGAATATGTGTTTAACCTTTTTTATTTTTTTTAATTTTATTTTTATCATTGTATCAAATAAGAATAGCAAAAAAATTGAATAATAACACTTGAAGTTCTTTACTTTCTTTAGTTCAACAAAAACTTAAGAAGAGTATGAGTTTCTACATTAAATTTATGGTTATGCATAAAATACTATATTTTTCATGTGATTATAACATAATGGTCATTATCTTTTTCGTATATAAGACAAAATAGTGTCAACAATTGAGATTAAATATATAAATTACATCTTTATTATAATTAGTTAATGAATTTATATTTTATATCTTGTATATTTTATATCCATTTATACAAGATATAAATTTGTTGTTATGAATCTTTATGATTTTTAATGCTTTTATTAACTTTGAAATATCCAATTCAAAATTGTCTTGAATCGCTCAATTTAATTTGTTGAATCGTATGTTTCACTGAATCAGTGTTTGCATGATTCAGAACCCCGATTATATAGATATAATTTCAATCATATTGATCTTGCAATGGTTCAAAATTTAAATAAGCGTCGCTATTTTTCAATAATTTTAACTAAGAAATATCTATCTAATTACCTTGTGCTTATCTTTTGCTGTAATTAATTATTATCATCATTCTAAAAGATCGAATTATGATTGAGCGCATTTAATTCCTTTTAAAAGTATGAGAAAATTATTTAAAAATGGGACTCTATCCGAATCCGCAGAACAAAGAATATATATATATATAGTATATAATGGAGCCACGGCATCTAGTGTGGACTAATTCCAACTACTTCACCTGTTTATGGGAGCCCAAGTACCATAAGATCAATACATTTCAAATATGTGAATCGGCATAAAAAATATATACAGTGCTTCTTATACACCTAGCTGAACCGATGACTAAAAAGTATATATATATAATTATTGTTATCTATTTATGCTTGCAAATGTCGTTGAACCGACTCTAACCAATTCAAAATTGTATTTATTTTTAACTTGTCTGGCAAACGAGTTATTACTTTTAATTTCTTCGTACAAAAATATGATAGAACGAAACAAATGTTTAACCTTTTTTTTAATTCAATTTTATTTAATTTTACTTTTATCATTGAATCAATTAAGAATAGCAAAAAAAAAAAATGAATAATAAAACATGAAGTTCTTTAATTTTTTTAGTTGAACAAAAAATTAAGAAGATGAATGAGTTTCTATATTAAATTTAAGATTATGCATAATATACTATATTTTTCATGTGATTATAATATAATGGTCAATATCTTTTTCACATATAAAGCAAAATAGTTTCTACAATTGAGATTAAATATATAAATTACATCCTTATTATAATTAGTTAATGAATTTATATTTTATATCCATTTATACAAAATATAAAATAGTTGTAATGAATCTTTATGATTTTTAATACATTTATTAACTTTGAAATATCCAATTCAAAATTGTCATGAATCGTTCAATTTAATTTGTTGAATTGTATGTTTCACTGAATCAGTGCTTCCATGATTCAGAACCCCGATTATATAGATATAATTTCAATCGTATTGATCTTGCAATGGTTCGAAATTTAAATGAGCGTCGTTATATTTCAATAATTTTAACTAAGAAATATCTATCTAATTACCTTGTGCTTATCTTTTACTGTAATTAATAATTATCATCATCCTAAAAGATCGAATTATGATTGAGCGCATTTAATTCCTTTTAAAAGTATGAGAAAATTATTTAAAAATGGGACTCTATCTGAATCCACAGAACAAAGCATATATATATATATATATATATATATTATATAATGGAGCCACGACATCTAGTGTGGACTAATTCCAACTATTTCACCTGATCAATGGGAGCCCAAGTACCATAAAATCAATACATTTCAAATATATGAATCGGCATAAAAAATATATATAAATAGGGCCAACCAATTACTAGCTTCTCTAAGTGGTGAAAAATTGTTTCGATTCAAGTTAATTTCGGTGATTCAAATTGAACCAATGAGAAACCGAACCCATTTTTGTGAACATTTTGAATAGTTCATTGAACCTTTGCAATCAATTTTTCAAGCCGATTTTAGACTGATTTGAACCGACTGAAACCAATTCAAAATTGTATTTATTTTTAAGTTGTCTGTTAAACGAGTTGTAACTTTTAATTTATTCGTACAAAAATCTGATATAACTGAATATATGTTTAACTTTTTTTTTAATTCAATTTTATTTAATTTTATTTTTATCATTGTATCAAATAAAAATAGCAAAAAAATTGAATAATAACACATGAAGTTCTTTATTTTTTTTAGTTGAACAAAAAATTAAGAAGAGGAATGAGTTTCTACTTTAAATTTATGATTATGCTTAAAATACTATATTTTTCTTGTGATTATAACATTATGGTCATTATCTTTTATGTATATAAGGCAAAATAGTGTCAACAATTGAGATTAAATATATAAATTACATCTTTAGTATAATTAGTTAATGAATTTATATTTTATAGCCATTTATACAACATATAAAATACTTGTTATGAATCTTTATGATTTTTAATACATTTATTAACTTTGAAATATCCAATTCAAAATTGTCTTGAATCGCTTAATTTCATTTTTTGAATCGTATGTTTCACTGAATCAGTGCTTGCATGATTCAGAACCCCGATTGTATAGATATAATTTTAATCGTATTGATCTTGCAATGATTCGAAATTTAAATAAGCGTTGTTATGTTTCAATAATTATGACTAAGAAATATCTATCTAATTGCCCTGTGCTGATTTTTTACTATAATTAATTATTATCATCATTCTAAAAGATCGAATTTTGATTAAGTGCATTTAATTCTTTTTAAAAATATGAGAAAATTATTTAAAATCGGGACTCGATCTGAATCCTCCAAAGAAAGCTTATATATATATATATGTTATATAATGGAGCCACGACATCTAGTTTGGACTAATTCCAACTACTTCACCTGATTAATGGGAGCCCAAGTACTATAAGATCAATACATTTCAAAAATGTGAATCGGTTTAAAAAATATATAATTACTTCTTATACATGTGATGACCCGCTTTTATGTGTATTTTCACTGAAGGGATATTTTAATTTAATTAAATATTTATAGTGCTTTTATTTTAAATTATCGAGTTTTAAATAGATTTTATTGGCTGTTGAATTTAAATTGTGATTTAATTTATTTTGGCTTGTTTTTGGTTTTAAAAATTTAAATAATTGGTTTTTACTAGTTATTTATTTTATTTTAGCTTATTGAAGTGTTTAAAATATTTTATTGGTGTTTATTTATTTATTTGATGTAGTGTTAATTTATTTTAATCGTTTTATGTTTTTTTACCGTTTTCGGCTGATCAGTCTTTGGACTTCCGACGTGAGGACTGGACCTCATTAATTTCCTTCATCTTTTTCTTTTTTCTTTTCTTTTCCTCTTCTTTTTCTTTTTTCCCTTTTTTCTTTTTTCTTTTTCCTTTTTTTCCCTCTCCCGTTCGGTTCTCTCTCTCTCTCCCCGCGTTCCTCTCTTTCTCTCTCTCTCCTCACCCACGCGTCCGCCGGCCTCCAGCCCAGCCCCGCCGTTCGCCGGCGTCGTGCCTGACGCCACACCCACCGGTCGACTCCCCTCCGGCCGGTGATCATCCCCTCCAACTCCCAGCCCCAACCGGCCGGCCGTTTGGCCGGAAAACGCCCAACAAGCCGCACGGCTTTAAGCCCGATCCGCCGCCGTCGCTCCACCTCCGGCCACCACCTCTTCACCACTTCTTCCCCTACTCCTTACCGACCTAACCCACCCATCCCCGGCCTCAAACGGTCACCGGAGCGGCTCCCACGAGCTCAACTCCGATTTGCCCTTTTTCCGCCCCTACCGGCGTTTTCGCCGCCACCCACGGCCAAAACTCACTTCCACTAGCTTCATAAACATCTCTAGACCATTCCCTATCAATTTGGTGTCTTGGTTTGTCCCCGGTCAAAAGTGGGTATTTTGCGACCCACGGGAACAGTGCATTTGCACTGTTACGTTGCTTTCGCATCGCCGTTCGCTTCGCGCCGAACCTTCTAAAAATCCTATATAGCGCTGTAAGTATTTTCCAAACGCTACTTTTAGATTTAAATGTATTTTACTCTTTCAATAAATTATTTGGTTGGTTCGCTGATTCCGGACTGAGTCCGAGGAGTTCGGGGGTCGGATGGATGGAGGACGGAGTTGCTTGATTTGTTGTGCTATGGTTGAATTTATTTGTCGAGCATTGAAATTGGCATTTACATGATGCATGCACTTGTATTTTATTTTATTGGAAAAATCATGTTTTATTGGCGTAAATGATTTTTGGGAGTGTGCGTATCACGAGCCCAAGCCGGGATGGGTTATTATCTCGGTGGAGCTCCTCTGGTCACTCGGGAGTGGATAATACTGAGTGACATCCCCTGGGTTGTCGCCGGGCGACGACCGGATCGCACGATACGGTAACGCTGTCGTGTCGACTCCGTGGTCCTTTTAGTGGCGGGGACTAGAGGATGGCCTGGCCAGGTACGCGCGAGTTGGAGGCGCGAGTCTGGGCATCGCTCGTGTAGGTGTCACACGCGTAGACGTTACCTGCGGTGTGGCACAGAGCCAGAGTGTGCGGATGATCCCTAGGGGAGATCATGGTGCATGCATAATTGGTTGGTTTTCATGGTTTTCGGATATGGGCCATTTTCTGGGAAAATGGCGATGGTCTTGTGATCCATTTTCGGGGAAAATGGTGGTTTGGGCCATTATCTGGGATAATGGCGAGGCTTGGTTTTTAAGGTTATGTTTTTAAGCCAAATGGGTTTTTGGCGTGCGTGGAAAATATGATTTATGAGTTTTGGAGCATTGACATTCATTCATACTTGTTGTTTGAGTTTAATATGCTTTTATCTAGTGGTGTTTGGGTTTTACTTACCTGCGGCACCATTTTTGGTACCGTAGATTTTGTTGCAGTGTTCGAGGAGGAGGAGGAGGCTGAGCCCGAGGATGCGGCTCCGCCGGAGTTCTGATTTGAAGTTATGCTTTGTACTTAGTTTTAAAACAATATTTATATCATGTAATATTTTATTATGTGCCTTTGAACCGTTTGTATTTTATTTAAGAAAAATTCTGGTACTTAGTATTTGACTTTGCTATCCGCTGCGTATCTTCTTGTGCACATGTGTCGCTTGCACACACTTGGCACTCGTCGTTAGGATGGTGACCCGTGATGTCACCATCCGGGCGCCTCAAATTCCCCGTATCCGTACGTGGGGATTTTGGGGGCGCCACAATACACCTAGCTGAACCGATCGACCAAAAAATATATATATATAATTATTGTTATCTTTTTGTACTTGCAAACCTTATTGAAATAATATCTTTGACGATGGTTTTGTGATTGTCACTTTTTCCAAACCGATACAAAATCTTAAATATATTCTTCTAGCTTATGCCAACTAAGTCCCTCATGAACAAAATCAGATCACACACACATGCATCATAGCAAGCACATGAGCCATATGCACCTTGTTTCACAGTAAGCAAGTGTTGACCATAAATATTTAGGGCCAACCCATTACAAGCTTCTCCTAGTGTGGAAAAAAATATTTGATTCAAGTTAATTTGGCTGATTCAAATTGAACCAGTGAGAAACCGAACCGGTTTTTTTGAACATTTTGAATAATTCACTGAACTACTCCAATCGATTGTTCTAGCTGATTTTAGACTGATTTGAACTGACTCTAACCAATTCAAAATTGTATTTATTTTTAAGTTGTCCAGCAACGAGTTGTTTCTTTTAATTTCTTCGTACAAAAATATGATAGAATTAAACATATGTTTTACTTTTTTTTTTTTTAATTCAATTTTATTTTATTTTATTTTTATCATTGTATCAAATAAGAATAGCAAAAAAATTGAATAATAAAACATGAAATTCTTTATTTTTTTTAGTTGAACAAAAAATTAAGAAGAGGAATGAATTTCTATATTAAATTTATGGTTATGCATAAAATATTATATTTTTCATGTGATTATAATATTATGGTCATTATCTTTTTTGTATATAAGGCAAAATAGTGTCCACAATTGAAATTAAATATATAAATTACATCTTTATTATAATTAGTTAATGAATTTATATTTTATATCCATTTGTACAAGATATAAAATAGTTGTTATGAATCTTTATGATTTTTAATACATTTATTAACTTTGAAATATCCAATTCAAAATTGTCATGAATCGCTCAATTTAAATTATTGAATCCTACGATTCACTGAATCAGTGCATACATGATTCAAAATCCGATACAAAATTTTCCTAGTCTTGGAACTCGCTTTGAGGGAGGAAATTAAAGTGGAGTTAAAAGATTTGAAAGCCCGTAACATTCACAGAATCTAACACTCTCTTCAAACAGGCATCCAACTTTTATCCAGATAACATAAAGGAAGTGAGACAATGTGTAGTGTATCAAGGGAGTGCAATAGCTTCCATGACCATGGGGCTTATTTGGAAAGTATTTGATCGTCAAGTGATTAGTGGGAGCCCAAGTACTATAAGTTCAATACATTTCAAATATGCGAATTGGCTTCAAAAATATATACAGTACTTCCTATACACCTAACTGAACCGATCGACCAATATGTACATATATATAAATATATATAATTATTGTTATCTATTTTTACTTTCAAACGTTGTTCAAATAATATCTTTGAAGACAGTTTTGTGGCTGTCACATTTTCCAAATTGATACAAAATCTTAAATCTATTGTTGTAGCTCATGCCAACTCAGTCCCTCATCAACAAAATCAGATCATACACACATGTATCATGGCAAGCTCATGAGCCATATGCAACTTGTCTCACATTAAGCAAGTGTTGACCATAAATATTTAGGGCCAACCAATTACAAGCTCTTCTTAGTGTGGAAAAAATGATTCATTTCAAGTTAATTTGGGTGATTCAAATTGAACCAGTGAGAAACCGAACTGATTTTTGTGAACATTTTGAATCGTTCACTGAACCACTCCAATCGATTATTCTAGCCGATTTTAGACTGATTTGAACTGACTCTATATTAATTCAAAATTGTATTTATTTTTTTGTTATCTGGCAAACGAGTTGTTACTTTTAATTTCTTCTTACAAAAATATGATAGAACTGAATATATGTTTAACCTTTTTTTTAATTCAATTTTTTTTAATTTTATTTTTATCATTGTATCAAATAAGAATAGCAAAAAAATTGAATAATAACACTTGAAGTTCTTTATATTTTTTAGTTGAACAAAAACTAAAGAAGAGGAATGGGTTTCTACATTAAATTTATGGTTATGCATAAAATACTATATTTTTCATGTGATTATAACATAATAGTCATTATCTTTTTCGTATATAAGAGAAAATAGTGTCAACAATTGAGATTAAATATATAAATTACATCTTTATTATAATTAGTTAATGAATTTATATTTTATATCCATTTATACAAGATATAAAATAGTTGTTATGAATCTTTATGATTTTTAATACATTTATTAACTTTGAAATATCCAATTCAAAATTGTCATGAATCGCTCAATTTAATTTGTTGAATCGTATGCTTCACTGAATCAGTGCTTCCATGATTCAGAACCTCGATTATATAGATATAATTTCAATCGTATTGATCTTACAATGGTTCAAAATTTAAATAAGCGTCATTATGTTTCATTAATTTTAACTAAGAAATATCTATCTAATTACCTTGTGCTTATCTTTTACTGTAATTAATTATTATCATCAGCCTAAATCATCGAATTATGATTGACCGCATTTAATTCTTTTTAAAAATATGAGAAAATTATTTAAAAAAGCGACTCTATCCGAATCCGCAGAACAAAGCATATATATATATATTATATAATGGAGCCACGACATCTAATGTGGACTAATTCCAACTATTTCACCTGATTAATGGGAGGCCAAGTACCATAAGATCAATACATTTCAAATATGTGAATCGGGTTCAAAAATGTATACGGTACTTTTTATACACCTAGCTGAACCGATCGACCAAAAAAATATATATATAATTATTGTTATCTATTTATGCTTGCAAATGTCGTTGAAATAATATCTTTGACAACAGTTTTGTAGCTATCACTTTTTGTAAACCAATACAAAATCTTGAATCTATTGTTGTAGCTCATGGCAACTATGTCTCTTATCAACAAAATCAGATTACACACACTTGCATCATGGCAAGCACATGAGACATATGCAACTTGTTACACATTAAGCTAGTGTTGACAATAAATATTTAGGGCCATCCAATTACTAGCTTCTCTAAGTGGTGAAAAATTGATTCGATTCAAGTTAATTTTGGTGATTCAAATTGAACTAATGAAAAACCAAACCGATTTTTGTGAACATTTTGAATAGTTCACTGAACCACTGCAATCAATTGTTCTAGCCGATTTTAGACTGATTTGAACCGACTCTAACCAATTCAAAATTGTATTTATTTTTAAATTTTCTGGCAAAAGAGTTCTTACTTTTAATTTCTTCGTACAAAATTATGATAGAAATGAATATATGTTTAACCTTTTTTTTAATTCAATTTTATTTAATTTTCTTTTTATCATTGTATCAAATAAGAATAGCAAAAAAATTGAATAATAGCACTTGAAGTTCTTTATTTTTTTTAGTTGAACAAAAAATTAAGAAGAGCAATGAGTTTCTATATTACATTTGTAGTTATGCATAAAATACTATATTTTTCATGGGATTATAACATAATGGTCATTATCTTTTTCGTATATAAGGTAAAACAGTGTCAACAATTGAGATTAAATATATAAATTACATTTTTATTATAATTAGTTAATGAATTTATATTTTATATCCATTTATACAAGATATAAAATAGTTGTTATAAATCTTTATGATTTTTAATACATTTATTAACTTTGAAATATCCAATTCAAAATTGTCATGAATCGTTCAATTTAATTTGTTGAATCGTATGTTTCACTGAATCAGTGCTTCCATGATTCAGAACCTCGATTATATAGGTATAATTTCAATCGTATTGATCTTACAATGGTTCAAAATTTAAATAAGCGTCCTTATGTTTCAATAATTTTAACTAAGAAATATCTATCTAATTACCTTGTGCTTATCTTTTACTGTAATTAATTATTATCATCATCCTAAATGATCGAATTATGATTGACCGCATTTAATTCTTTTTAAAAATATGAGAAAATTATTTAAAAAAGCGACTCTATCCGAATCCGCAGAACAAAGCATATATATATATATTATATAATGCAGCCACGACATCTAATGTGGACTAATTCCAACTATTTCACCTGATTAATGGGAGGCCAAGTACCATAAGATCAATACATTTCAAATATGTGAATCGGGTTCAAAAATGTATACGGTACTTCTTATACACCTAGCTGAACCGATCGACCAAAATATATAAATATATATATAATTATTGTTATCTATATATACTTGCAAACGTCGTTGAAATAATATCATTAACGACGGTTTTGTGGCTGTCACATTTTCTAAACAAATACAAAATCTTAAATCTATTGTAGTAGCTCATGCCAACTAAGTCCCTCATCAACAAAATCAGATCACACACACATGCATCATGGCAAGCACATAAGCCATATGCAACTTGTCTCACAGTAAGCAAGTGTTGACCATAAATATTTAGGGCTAACCAATTACAAGCTTCTCTTTGCGTGGAAAAAATGATTCGATTCAAGTTAATTTGGGTGATTCAAATTGAACCAGTGAGAAACCAAACCGATTTTTGTGAACATTTTGAATCGTTTACCGAACCACTCCAATTGATTGTTCTAGCTGATTTTAGACTGATTTGAACCGACTCTAACCAATTCAAAATTGAATTTATTTTTAAGTTGACTAGCAAACGTGTTGTTTCTTTTAATTTCTTTGTACAAAAATATGATAGAACTAAACATATGTTTAACCTTTTTTTAATTCAATTTTATTTAATTTAATTTTTATCATTGTATCAAATAAGAATGGCAAAAAAATTGAATAATAAAACATGTAATTCTTTATTTTTTTTAGTTGAACAAAAAATTAAGAAGAGGAATTAGTTTCTATATTAAATTTATGGTTATGTATAAAATACTATATTTTTCATGTGATTAGAACATAATGGTCATTATCTTTTTGGTATAGAAGGCAAAATAGTGTCAACAATTGAGATTAAATATATAAATTACATCTTTATTATAATTAGTTAAAGAATTTATATTTTATATCCATTTATACAAGATATAAAATACTTGTTATGAATCTTTATGATTTTTAATACATTTATTTACTTTGAAATATCTAATTCAAAATTGTCATGAATCGCTCAATTTAATTTGTTGAATTGTATGATTTAATGAATTAGTGCTTACACAATTAATAACCCGATTATGATTTTTCTGGCCTTGGAACTCACTTTGAGGGAGGAAATTAAAATGGAGTTAAAAGCTTCGAAAGACCTGTAACATTAATAAAATCTAACACTCTCTTTAATCGAGCATTCAACTTTTATCCAGATAACATAAAGGAAATGCGAAAATGTGTAGTGTATCAAGGGAGGGGAATAGCTTTCATGATTGTGGTGCTTGTTTGGAAAGTATTTGATCGTTAAGTGATTAGAGGGAGCCCAAGTACCATAAGATCAATATGTTTCAAATATACGAGTTGGCTTCAAAAATATAGACAGTACTTCTTATACACCTAACTGAACTGATTGACCAAGATATATATATATATATATATATATTTATAATTATTGTTATCTATTTTTACTTGCAAACGTCGTTCAAATAATATATTTGACGACAGTTTTGTGTTTGTTACATTTTCTAAACCGATACAAAATCTTAAATCTATTGTAATAGCTCATGCCAACTCAGTCCCTTATCAGCAAAATCAGATCACACATATTTGACTTGAACAGCATAATAAAATCTATAAAACCAAGTATATTAAAGGGCTAGCAGAATTATGGGGACTTAACTTCAGGAAAATGGCATCTCCACATGGAACATTATCAATTAAACATGTCTCCCCCAACATGCTCCACACCTACACCATCAAATGCTCTATGAATAAGTTATAGTTAATCTTGTCTCAACAATGCTGGTTGTGAGCAGCAACAATCTGATCCAACCGGGAGTTGCATCAAGGCTGTTTGGTAGCAAGTTGAGTAATGGGATAACCATCATATTTGAGATAATGATATTAACGAAGACAGGTGAGTAATGGGATAGCCAAACACATCAACAAAGAACTTATACGTTTATTTATATTTACATCTTAATTGTGTCATGAAACTCTTCAACTAGAGAAGGAACTAAAATTACTACTTGGATAAGAAGGTGCATCGGCTCAAACATGAGGCAGATCAAAATTGATGCCCTTGATTTGAGGATATGTGGAAGTGATTCTGTTCAGGGTAACTCCAACTCCACCACCAACATCAACCAACACTTTGAGGCCTTCAAACCCTTGGTACACATCGAGTATCTTCTTCAGGATCAAGATAGTGTGGTTCGACATGGCTTAGTTGAATACCCGATTGAACCTTCTGCCTGTACCTGGGTATTCAAAAGCTGTCATTCCATGGGCCCTTTTGAAAGGAATCCCCCCCTCTAGTATGGCATCATTCATGTGGTACCTGATTAAAAGATGCCCCCAAATAAGCCTACAATAGTACCATTAAATAAACTAAACGCAATAGATATTAAAATCCTATAAAATTCAATTTTATTTCACTAAGGACTTTTGTCAAGTATAGTGGTGCGGGGCTTGTAATGTTTGGACACACAGATGAGACATGAGATTCTCAAAATTATCATTTCCAAACATCACTCAAACACAAATATTTTTCAATTTAAAATTTTAAAATTTTTAACTTTTTTATCTAATCATTACCTAATAATTATCCAAACATAAAAATTAATACAACTCTTAAAAATTTCAAAACAAAACACAAAAATCAATATAACTTTTAAAACTTCAAAACAAAAATAATTTAAAAAATAATATTCAAATAATTTTTTAACTTGATAATTTATTCAACTGTATCTCTCTTTCATTTTCCAAAATCTAATAAAATATCTCTACTCAAACTATTTTATAGCTACTATTTTCCAAATTTTGAGACTACACTTAAGGGTCTATCTGTTTGGCAACACAGTCGTTCTTAAGCATTTTCAAACATTCTCATATAATATTTCTTTCCTAAACGTTACTGAAATACAAAACACTTTTCAATTTTAAATTTTTAACATTTTCATCTAATCATTACAACTTTCCTAAATTTCTCAACAAAACACAAAAAAATATTATTCTTTCAAATTTTAAAATACAATAATATTAAAAAATAATATTCAAATAATTTTTAACTCTATAATCTTTTTATTCAAAATTTTCTCTCTACTTTCTCAAAAATGTAATAAAACATTTCAACTCATATAATTTTATTATTATTTACAAATTTACTGAGATATTTAAATATCCAAATTGATCCTAAAAGTGTCCCTCAATGTTACCCTAGTGCAATTGCACTTTGTTTCCCCCTTTCTTTCAATCATTTTTTAAGTATCTTTAAATAATTTTAAAAAAAATATTCAAATTTACTAGTAGTAATTTTATTAATCATTAATAAAATAAAATAAAATAAAATAAATTATATTATATTAACAGTTAAAATGAAGGGGCAAAACTACGAAGCCACTTATCATTTTCCTCTTTAGAATAAGTAAAACGATAGGTACCAACAAAGTTTACCTCGAATTTCTACCGAATTCTGTTTTCTTTTTGTATTTGTATATTTCTTTTACTATTTTAATTAAAAAAATTCACAAAAAATATTTTATAAAAATAAATATAATAGCTTCGTTTATTTTTTGAGATGAGATGAGATTAATTGATATAAAAGTTAAAGATTAGATAAAATATTTGTAAAATATATTTATTTATTATTATTTTTATTTTAAAATTTGAAAAAGTTAAATAGTTTATATTATTTTATATAAAAATTTGAAAAAATTGTAATGATAATATAAAATAATAGAGTTCTAATATAGACAATTATTTTTATGTATTTTTTATACACTTTACTAATGTGATTAATTAAAATAATTATTTTATATTAAAAAATAAAATAACTAATTATATTAATAAAGTACATAAATAATATATAAAAATAATTATATATAAAATTTTAAAATACCATACCTGAAAGGGTAAGTCAATTCATTTCCAACCTTAAAATCGTTGCAAAAACTCATCTAAACTGCTGCATATAATTTTTTCCAGCGCTTTATATTTCCTTACCCGTTCGCCACAATAATCACGTTTTTTTTGCCCAAAGCAGCGTAAAATAAATTTTCGCTGGTATTCGACTCTTTAGCAGCGAATTTTTTCCCTTGCTGATACTCTTAACAACGCTGCAAGTACCCACATGCCCATAAACATATTTCGCTGAGAAACCTTAATTCCAGCATTTTTAATCCTTGCAAATACTACGAAAATCGCTGCAATTGAGGGTAATCGCTGCAATTAATACCCTCAATTGCAGCAGTTTATCAAACAATTGCTGCAAATAAGTTTTTTCAGCGTAATCTAAATGCTACAAATAATATTAAAACCCTGCAAAAAGACAAAATAGTGGCTCATACAACTAATTGAATCGTTATTAAAGACTAAATACAGCATCTAAAATCGCTGCAATTAAATCCCAATTGTTATAATTAGTTAAATTATTTGCAACGATTTTGTACAATATTGTTGCAAAATCTTTTTTCCGGCGCAACCTAAATGCTGAAAATTAGCCCAAAAGCTGCAAAATATATTAGCTGTTGCAAATATATAATTAAAAGCGTTGGTAAAGTCTAATTACACATTTACACTCGCTACTATTACTTCAAAATCACTGCAATAAAGGTGTAATTTTGCAGCGATGTCTTACAAATTGTTGCAATTAATGGTAGTATTTACAGCGATTGATTGCAATAGAACATCTATTTGCAGCGATTTATGAGAAAATTATTACAAATGATTGAACACTTGCAGGGATATATTAGAAAATTGTTTCAATTGTTCTAAGTATTTACAGCGATATATTAGAAATTGTTGCAATTGCTAGGACTATTTGCAGCGATACCATTGTAAATTGTTGCAATTGATAGGGGTATTTGCAGCGATACCATTAGAAATTGTTGCAATTGATAGGACTATTAACCCATACCATACCTGAAAGGGTAAGTATTGCTCTAACAGGCTGTATTAAAACGACAAGAATAAGAACAAAATCACCAAACATTGTTTCAGCGATCACTACAAACTCTCCGTGAAGACCTTGTCGTGGTGCAACAGGAAAAGAGGACCAATAGAGCCCCCATTAGGATTCTTAACAAGGAACTTGCAAATGGGTGCCACACCATACAGTCTCTCAATCTCTCCGTCTTCTCTGGTCCGGAGGGAGTACTTGAGTATGGAATAGCTCGCCAACAGCCGTAGCATCCGGTCCAGCAGAACCGGCGTGTCCGGATTCTTTGTGGGTAGCCGAGCCGCGATCTCAGAAGGTGAGAGGAGCACGCCGGTGCCGTCATCTGAGATTATGTCGATGAGGTTGAGCTCAAGGGCAGACTTCAGAACCATCGGAAGTATCACCGCGTTCGCTAACCGGACGGTAAATTTGCCCACTTCTTCAGCTTCTTCATTAAGTTCTTGCTGTTGGGCAGAATTTTTATGGACCTTATCCGTGTTGCTTTATCTTGATCAAAATTAATCCTTTGTTAGATTTGACATATAATAATAAAATATTATTATTTTTATTCTAATTTTAATGCTCATATGTTCCCAACCAACATTCATATCTTATTATTGACGTATCGAGAGCTTCAACTTGTCCACATTTGCTCATCGCATTCAATTAAGTAAACGTAAATTTAATAAAAATTTAACTAATAAAATTTAAAAATACACCTTATTCAATTTTAAAAAACTTAGCTTTTAACTACAAAAAATTAAAGATGTCGATCATGTTTGATTAATATTGTAGCAGGGCCAAATAAATAAAGCAACTATTTTTTTTTATCTGGACACTATGTCTCCCATGTTTTCTCCATTTTCTTTCTACCCAAACTGTTTTCTTTCTGTCGAAACTTTCTCTATTTTCTTTTTACTGAAACTCCTCCTCTTCCTCTCTATTTTCCTTCTACACAAACACCTCTTCTCTTCCTCTCTATTTTCTTGTCTTCTTGTCATTCAACTCACTAAGTAAGATTTCCTTTGCACGGAAATGAGAAAAAGAAAAAGAAAGTCTTGAGTTCTACCAAGATCTGGGCCGAAGTACCAGTCCTTCATTGCAGCAGCTTGCGTTTCGTCCTTACAGTAAAAGCTTTTTGCAGTTGATTGTACCTGCATGCCAAATACTGGGTAACATTACTTATACTGTTCAGCTCCAAAATGCCAAATACTGCTCTCAAAGCACTGGCAAATTTGGACCTGCATCTTCAATCCAATAATGGTCATGTAAATGTTGAATAGTTTGCCACCATTGATTGTTGGGGATTACAATCGATTCCAATTGATTGTACCTGCATCTTGAATAGTTCGCCTTCTACCCTCCAATGCGATTAAATCACTCTATCTTGTGCACTGTTTTATTTTTGGGGGATTCAAAATGACAATTTTAGATATTGTGTGGAGTGGTTTTACAAAAAACGGAGTAATGTTTACAAACAAAAGATATTTACAATTGTGAATTATGTAACCGTCGTTAATCATTTTGAAAAAAGTGAATAAAATATAAGACTCACATAAAAAAATTAATTTTTTAATAGTGGACCTCACTCTGTTTCAAAGCGATTACGTAGCGTTTACACACTTTATAGTTGTACGTAGAATTACTCAACATTTATTGACTCAGAAAAAATATTATTAAATTTTTGGTTTTGTGAATGTATTCATGGGCAATTTGGTTTCAATTAATAGAAAAAAATTTAAAATATTATAAATTTATAATTTTTTATTATTATTTTGACTAATTGATGGATAATCTAATGTAAAAATAAATTTTGAGTGGAATAATCAAATGTAAAATCATGTCATATTATGCAAATTTTACATTTGTATTTGTATAATCCAATGAGGATGCTGTAAGTAAGGATGATGCATTCTACAATATCTTTAATCCCTATTAGCTCAAGCCTTGAAGTTGAAATATTTCCAACGGGTCCATTTTTTCAAGCTAAAGTGGGAAGCAGGTCATCTTTGATCTGAAGGAATAATTTAGCTACTAGACATTTACTGGAAAAAGGCACAATTTGAAGGATAGGAAATGGTAGAGAGGTGAAAATTTGGAAGAACAAATATCTCCCTCAATCAACTACTACAAGAGTTCAAAGTGTAGTTAAGGTGTTAGAGGATAATGCGACGGTGTAAGAACTAATTGATCTTGATACTAAGCAATGGAACTCAAACCTTATTGATGAAATTTTCTCTAGTGAGAAAGCTGCAATTATTAAATATATACCTTTAAGTTCTAGCAACATATCTGACATATAGAAATGCTTTGGGACCGAATTTCTATCTAAGTGAGCTTTTTTATTATTTATTTATTTAGTGATTAAGGAAGTGTTTTTTAGAATGTTGTGAATTTTTCTAAAAAAATATTTAAGAATATAAAAAAAATGAATGAAAAAAAATTTGCCTTATTCGTGGCTTGTTGGGTACATCTCTGGGAATGTAGCATTACTCCTGACAGATTATTGTGGAAAGGTATTGAAATGAAAAATTTATAGTCAGAAGCGCTTATCATTTACACAAGGACCTACTTGAGTACTCCAAGGGCCAAAACTCTACTAGTGTGGGTCGAAGCAAGATGTGAAATGCTATTTGGAAGTTGAACGTTACTCCAGTAGACAAAACTTTCCTATGCAAAGCTTGTAGAGAAGGTCTCCCTACAGATTATGATTATGACCAAGTTTTAGAGTCTCCTGATTGGGCTTATGGAAAGTTTATAATGTTTCTTGATCAATATGGCATAGGCCATGCTTCATTTTAATTATATAGACCAAGGATTAAGCACGGAGAATACGGATATTATGAGTTTCCCTCAAGGTTAGCCTTTAAAGAAGAGCTTGTTAATGTTGGGAGTATATGTATATGATTGCTTGCTGGGAAGTTGGCCCCAATATTGAAGGACTTGCTTTGTAAGCATGAGGATTTTTGTGCTGACTCTATTAATGTAAGTCCAACCTTGAAAAATTTACTTATTAAGCCTGTTATGTAATTGCATATGGCATGAGAAACCACTATGTAGTGACTGTCACCGATGAATTGCTTCTCTATTGGTGGGGAAACTTACAAATCTTACAACTCTACTGCAGAGAGTTGCAGAGGCTAACTTTGGTATTAAAGTTGGAAATAAATTAGCCGATGCCACTGATGAACTCAATGAAGAAATCAGGATGCTTGAAGAGAAACGTGATCGCATAGCATCTGCAAAATTAGGCAATATCGAAGAATGCCTTAACAAGGTTTGGTACTGAATATGGAGAAAGCTGCAGGTAATAGACTGTTATAAAATGTACCACATATGTTTCTTGTGTTTTGATTCGTTATTGATGTTCTTATTATTATTAACTCTTCGGCATTCATCTGCGTGCCCATTTATGTATCAAGAAGTTTTTGGATAACGTTTTGCATGATTTGTTATTTCCATTAAGATGAACAAGCTGGAAATCAGTTCTCTGTCATACCATGATCTTATAGAGTTTTAGTAAACGAAAGGTAGAATTCGAAAACAACCACTGGGTTGCTTTTATAATATCCTATACCCTACATATATGATAGCCAAGAAGCTGGAAATAACAAGTGATATGCTTTTTCTTGATAGTCATAGCTGGATGGAAATAACAAATATCTATTATAAAAAATATCAGCTTGTTGATAATCATAGATGCATGTAGGAGTTTCTAATTTCATCATGTTCATGCGCCATGCAATATTTAAGACAACTCTCATAGTAGCATTCCTTGAAAGAAGGCAACTATATATGGGAAAAAGGGCAGAGCTTGCATTTGCGAATCCATGACATTTGAAAGCATAAAATGCACATTTATAGCTAGCCCTTTTGTTATTACAGCAAGATAATCTTCTTTAACGATAGATCATTTTAGATAGCTTCATTGCTCTTGTTCCATTGAAACCCCAAGATGCATAAGGTTCAAGGATAAGTTAAAGATCAGGCAACACGCCATTGATCATTATAATTTGATTGCAATGGCCACGTAGCTGCCGGATGTAAAATCTTATAGTCCCTCTAATTTCAACCTGGCCATGGACAAGAAGTTGCAACTTTCACCGTTGAGAGTGACTTGGTTTCAAGAATCAACCATCCTGAACATGCATGTTTAATTAATGCAACTTATATCTATATATATATATTATGGGGTTATCTATGGAGGCTATAGCTGAAATGGTGGCTTTCTATAGATCATCATCTCTCTTCGGCTTTCCTGACATTTGAAAATAATGGTATTGCAATAGCATCACTGAAACTAAGACATAAATGCAATACGCAATAGAGGAACTCTAATTGTTGAACTGATATTATGACTTCTATGGACCTGGACAATCCTCTACAGTCTACACTCCCATTTCTACAACTGTGGAGGCTAAAAAGCAACGAAAGAATAGGATAAACAATTACAATGGATTATGTAAACAAAGGATTTGGCCAGAAGTTTACCCAACTGCTTGCAATAGATATTTCTAGAACATTGGCAATCTAACGAGATGAGCATATTCATTAGAGGCCTATGCACTTGTGGCGAACTTCTTTGCAAAATATAGACATGGCATTGTTCACAGTGGGATGTTCAACTTGATCTTACCAACTAATGCTCATGCTTCATGCGTGCTTTTAGAATTCCAGGAAGTGGTGGCGGGGTGGGAGGCCTAACTGAAGTGTTTGACACTGAAGGAAGAGGAATCTGTGGTTGATGCACACCCAACAAGCAAGAACCTTCGCCTCCATCTGCAGAAAAATTGTGCACCATATATCATCAACCTGTGGCCTTTCACAAAATTTCATTGCCTTCAGAACATAGTTGTCATCATGGAGCTCAAATGGGGTGTTGTAAGACCAAACATAATGAAATAGTTAGTAACCATTAATTGTCAGTGGGAGCTGAAATTGCAAGAAATATTGCATGCTCAGATGGCTCATTACCTGTTGAAGTCAAAATGCACTAGCTGCATATCCTCTGATATTTCCACCTCGACGGTTGCATGAGGTCGTGTCTACAGTTCTCAAATATCAGGAAAATAAATAAATAAAGCATGAGAAAGTAACTGGAAAATCTAAGACAGGAAAGATAAATGTGAACAATTTTACAATGCTCTGCAACTCATGATACATGCAATGAATCTATTTGTTCAAGAATAACACAACTAAATCCTTAAAAAGCATGGAGAAGGTGTCTGTGTGAAGGTAATTCGTTTGAGCAAGAACTAATTGGCCCAACTACTCCTAAACGTCTTAACCTTTAGTAGGATTTCTTATACAGATTTGGGGAAGGCATTCATGGAAAACCTTAAAAAAACAGTAGCAACTTTCTAATCACTTCACAGAATGGGGATAATTATGGTACAAGGTCAATGGTGAGAAGAAATATACTTGAACAAGAATAAAAGGTAAAGCCACACCTCCACTTGGAGCATTCCCAGAGCTGTACAATTGCTCATTTCGCTGTATCAGGTTCTGAAGACCTATGAACTTGATGGAAGGAGATAAGAACCAGAGAGCAGACATGATAAGTAGCTGTTATCATGTTCTTACCCTTTTTTTGGTTACTTTATTGAAATAAACAAAGTTAACGAAAGAGGAGAGAAGAAAAAAAACTTTTCACTAAAGCATGTGGTAAGAACAAATTCAAGCCCAAGTAATGATATGCATAACAGATAGAGATAGTCACACTTGTTCCTGCAGTTCTTGCAAATATGAGGCTTTCTTTTCAATTCTGTTTCTGAGTCCCAGACGCTCTGTCTGCATCCATTAAATTTAAGGAGTTGTATAAGCTCATATTGAATCTAGGATAATGATTAGAAAATAAACACAATACACATAAGATATAAAAAAACAAACTGCAGTCAGACCTTCAATTCTTCAATATCGTTCAGGCTAGTACGAGGCAAACCTTTCCATTGTATCTCTTTTTTGTCTTTAGAAATGATATCCATCGCCATGAGAACATTCAGGGCGTCATACACCCTTCTTCGAATGTTTTTCTCATCATATTGTTGCTGTCAAATATAAGTTCAAATTACCAAAAAATAAAGAGTTGCATTCTTAACTTGTACTTTTACCATTGTACAGTTGGACAGATGGAAAACAAATGCATGGATAAAGACTAGCAAACCTGATCTAGGGATTTGACACTATTGCCAGGATCAGCAAACTCTGCCACAAGTTCATCCGCTACTTGGGTATTACTTTAGAATCTTAGAATGATTTATGGATTCATGATTAGAGCATCCTTATTGGCTTGGCCAAATGAGGTGCTTGGCTAAATTTGGAGTAATTTGGCCTAAAAACTCATCACATTGAATTGGGCAAATTCAAAATATTATGGACTTCTGCTACAGTTTATGGCCAAATATGAAAGACCATTTTCATTCACCAAATAATAAACAATTGTTTTCTCACTCCGACCGAGCAAGCAGAAGTCTGAAGTACTAGACGTGGGAAGGAAAAAGCTGGTCCCACCATTTTGGTACCGAACTCCCTTTCTCCCTAAACTTTTTCTCTTTGTCTCTCTCGATTCGCATACACGGTGCCTGTCCACAACCCACGGCTGCTCCCGTCCACTCCCACGGCTGCGCCCCTCCACTCTCTCTCTCTCTCACACTCCCACTCCTGATCTGTAGGTTTTCTCATGGTTTTTACAGTTTAGGCTCTCAGTTTTTCAGTGATTCATGTCTATCGTTTTCTCATTTCTTACCATGCTTGTTGTCTATCGATTTCTCGGTTGTTACCATACTGAGACATGGATGTAGAAGTGGGATTGACAGTTAGGGTTTTTGATTTTGTGATTAACAGTTAGGGTTTTTCGATGATTGGATTTGGATTGAAAAATGAATGCCCTCTCTCTTCTTGATAAGGTTTGATGTTGAGTTTGGTTGAGGTGTGGGATAACTGGGTTTAAGAGCACAAATCACAATCAACTACACTCTATTATTTTTTACATGCTCTGTTCTCGTTCAGCCTTCATGACGAGGAAACTGAAAAAATTAGTGCCCGAAATATAACAAACACTCGGAAGCTGCAAACATGATCTAGCATAATGCATTTGGTTATTACTAAAACCAAAGAGAAGGCAATGGAAAACTTCAGGAAAACATAGTAAAAAAAAAAAGATATAGAAACAAGCAAATCACTCACATAACTTTACATAAATAGCTTGTCAAGAAAGAAAAAATAAAATTAAAGCTGCTAATAGAACAAAAGTTCTATAACCAGTACATTTGCTTTAAGGTTGGAATTCCTCTAGGAAATTAAAGGCGTCCAAGTCTACTCATCAAAACTAACAAAGAAACTTACCAAAAATTTTGCCATCACCAATCTCACCAGTCCTTGCCTCCTTAATTATCTCTTCCATTACTGCCTCAACCTAAGAGAGGACGGCATGCAGGTATCAATTATTAGCAAGGTATAGTGACAAAATATACCACAATTTTTTTCCTTAGCAAAAATGTGATGAATAGTCAACTTAGTTGCTAGGGAATTAAAGGTTTAGTTTCTAGTCCATACAACAAAGTTAGAGTCTTAATACCTGATCTTTGCTCACTACAATTTCCATTTTAACTTTAGCAACAAACTTGTCTTTAGAAAATTCAGACCCTACAGAATACGGATTAATAAACAAAACATTTTAAAAAGAAAGGGAAAGTGATGATATAAGAAAGAGCCGAAATAAAAGTAAGTGAGACCAAACAAAAGAATTCTTTATTTAGTACCAAAACAGACGAACAAGCAAAAAAAAAAACAACCAACAAAAGTGATATTCATAGCACCCTACCTTTTGCTAGGGAATTATTCTGTTTGTGCAAGATGATGAAAAAAAAAAAAAAAAAAAGGATAACTGAAAACAAAACTTGGGTGATGTGCATGTTAGACTTCAAAAAGCTTCACAGAAACTACCCATGGAAATAAGTTCTTTGTAATTGTTAGTGCCGGTGCAACTGTAAGTCTACATGGAGAATAAATAACCAAATTCCAATCCTAACAGATTGATTTAATTAAAAAATAAAGTTAATTATGTTAGTTGCAACAAAACTGGGACAAAACTAATAGATTAATAGTCAACCATTGATTTTTTTAAAGTGTTGTGTGTGTGTGTATAGAAGTCAGAACCTGTTTAAACTATTGATTGTTAATAGTCAACCTTTCTTTTTTTAAAGTGTTGTGTGTGTGTGTGTAGAAATCAGAATCTGTTTAAATAAAATAGTTAATAGTCAATCTATTTCTTTTAGTCATTTGGCTTACTGTTTTGACTGTCTCCCCTGCTTACTTGCTGATTGTTGACTTTATTACTTACTGATTGTTTTATGAATGATGGATTCACACTTATTGGACGATTCCTTTTTCACCACACTATTGCAAAGTGGTAGAGAAGGTATTATTACCCCCCCTGGCTTGTGTCTTGCATGATAATGTTGAGGTTGAGGTTAAAGTGACACAATCCGAAGGGAAAGTAAGGGCACGAACAAACTATCCCAATAGGGTGTGTCCTTCACTGTAGAGGAAAACAACCTCCTTGTTTCAAGGTGGCTCGACATTAGTATAGACGCTATTAGGGGGACAAATCAAAAGTCCACCCAATTGTGGATAAGAATCCATGATTACTTCAATACTTATCAAAAACCTAATTGGCCTGAACGTTCTGTGGGGTCGTTGACTAATCAATGCTCAACTATCCAAAAAGCCACAAACAAGTTTTGTGGTTACTTGGCTCAAGTCGAATCAATGCATCCAATCGGTACCAATAAATAAGACAAGGTATGTTTCTAATTATCATAAATTTGGATTGTAATATGTACTAATATTTTATGATTGATGTTTAGATTGACAAGGCAAAGGCATTGTACCGATTGACACAAAAAGCAACTATAATTTGGATCATTGTTGGAACTTATTGAGGCACCAACTAAAGTGGTAAGTGCATATGGATAATTTGCAAACAAAGAGAAAAACAGGCTGCTCTACCGTTCCAGCTGCCAATGCCATAGATGTAGAGGAAAATGAGAACATGTCTACCAATTTGGAGAGGCCACTAGGCAAGAAATCTGAAAAAGAAAGGGAAAGGAAAAGGAAACGTGTAGAATCTTTACCTAGTCAATTTGATGAAAAGTTAAGTAACATGGAAAGTGATAGGAGGATAATGATGATTGAGCGACGGGAGGCGGCAATCCGAGCTGATAAGGACAGGGCTGAGATAATCTCACTTAAGAAGAAGAAGATGGAGATGGAAATCATGATGTTGAATGTTGATAACATGAATGCAGTGCAGCGAGAATACTTCAAGCAATTCAAATTGAAATCCAAGAGAAACATAGGAATGAATGGAATGAAATGTAATAGCTGGAGGAGGGAGAAGTGCACTGAAGAGTTGCTATTTTGCACACCTGGTAATATATTGCTCATTGTAAAAATATTTGGTAGTTGCTGTTTTTGGTTAATAAACTGAAGAGTTGATGGCTTTGCACACCTGGAAATCTTAGTAGTTGCTGTTTTTGGTAAAAAAAAAAAACACAATTAATATTGCTTAATTCTCTGTTTTGCAGCAGGTACTAATTTTTTTATGGAAGACTATTTTTTGGAACTTCATGACTGATTTTTTTGATGTATTTGGTGACACTTGTAACTACTGTTATGTGTAATCTAGGGGGTTTTTTTTTGTGTTGCTGTACATGGTAACTAAGTGCAGATTTATGTATTTCCTCTAGGTGTTTATATAGGTGTTTTTTGTAATTAAGATGGTGTTGGAAGTCCAGATTTCCTCTAGCTGTTTATGTAGGTGTTTTGTAATTAAGATGGTGTTGGAAGTGTAGATTTCCTCTAGGTGTTTATGTAGATGTTTTGTAATTAAGATGGTGTTTATTAGTGCAGATTTCCTTATTATGTTTATGTAGATGTTTTGTAATTAAGATGGTGTTGGAAGTGCAGATTTCCTCTAGGTGTTTATGTATGTGTTTTGTAATTAAGGTGTTTTTTTGCTATCAATTTATGTAAGTGTAGTTTTTTTGTTTGTATGAATTCTCATATGTTGCTAGATATTTGGTTAAGATATTTAGTAAATAAATTTTGATAAAATTTTGTTAGGATTAAATGACCTTTGAAAATGTATTTTTATAATATTAATTTAATTATAATATAATATTGCTTGATATTAAATGGGTAGAATTATAAAATGTGATCAAATAATTTTTTTTAAAAAAATATTAATTTAATAATATTTTATTATTATATAGAGAATGAATGGCTAATCTAATGTGGGGATTGAATTTAGATAGAATAGGCAAATGTAAAAAAGTGTTAATATTGGCTAAATTTGAAGATGCATTTGACCAAGTCAATGCTAATGCTCTTAGTGGTCGATAAATGGTAAAATTACAGCCATTGCATATATGTGAAGGTAATAATGAAAATTCACTAAAATGTGGACTGGAGAACTGGCTTTCTAGATACGGAGTATAAAAAATTAGAATGAATTATCTTGTCGATGGAATACAGCTTTCTTTTTTTTTATATTCACCGAGGATGTAGAACGAGCTTGATCCCGAGAAGTGCAATTTTTTCTTTTTTCCTTCATTTTTTTATATTCTTAATTTTTTTTTAAAAGAAANAAAAAGCCAAATGTACCTAGAAAACGTTCCCCAAACTCTTATGTAAAAAAGGGGGGGGGGGGGGATTCGGGACCCTCTATCGGTGAGTTTAGTATTTCTGTATTTTAATTTCGGAATGTTCATATAAATTAAATGCACAATTATAAGGCTTGCAAGCTTATTAGTCCAAAGTTATTCACTCAAGATTCTTATTCAGGTACAAGCAGACTTTAGTAGTCATTGTAGGATTTCATTGATGCTATAGAAGTTAAATGCACGAAAATGAAATGTGAAATATGCTACTCTTCAAGAAGACAATGTCTGTAGTGTTATAAACTTATTTGTATAACCATCTTTAACTATCAATTAAGACTATTTAGTCATCAATTAAAATCAATCTTTAGTCATTAATTAAGACCATTGAGCCATCAATTAAGATATATCTTTAGCCATCAATTAAAACTTAAGTTATACCTACTTCTTTGTACTCCTATATATATGTGTATCATTCACTTGTATATGATCAAGTTTTTGCATTGAATAACAACTCTTTCTCTTGCAATATCCTCTTTCTCTTGCAATATTATTTCTCTTTTAGTTTCATAACACGTTATCAGCACGAGGTTCTGTTGATTTTGAAGCTAGTGGTCTTCTACTTTAAATAAGTTTTTCAATATATTATTTGCAATCCCCAATGTGAGTATTAAAGATTATATTCTTTATTATTTACATTGAATAACAACTCTTTCTCTTGCAATATCCTCTTTCTCTTGCAATATTATTTCTCTTTTAGTTTCATAACACGTTATCAGCATGAGGTTCTGTTGATTTTGAAGATAGTGGTCTTCTACTTCAAGTAAGTTTTTCAATATATTATTTACAATCCCCAATGTGAGTATTAAATATTATATTCCTTATTATTACTTGATAAAATTCTATGTTTATTCACATAGTTTATATACAAGTTCTATTTATTTTTTATACTTGTTAAGAATTATTGATGATAAGATTCATCTTGGAATAGAAATTGAGCATCCCTAAAGGATCGCTTTAAACCAATAATTTTATTGAGTATCTCATAATAAAAGATTTATTGATTCTGTAAGATAGCTTAAATGAGTGATACGTGTACCAAAAGCTCATTATGATTAATGCACCTGAAGTTGCAAAATTAAAATTGTGTAGAGAAAAGCCACTAAAGAATATATGTTTAAAATGAATGCCTCGAATGTACTCCTTAAGTAGTAATATCGAGTGTAAAAGTTCACAATATATTCTAAATTTATATCTGGTTTTCTAGTGGCTAAGCAAAATAATGGGCTTTTGTTAAGAAATCATTAGTCACGTCCTACTAGTTCCACATCATTCCCTGAAGTAAATGGTATTAGATTTATATCATTCTTAGAAGAGAGTGATGCATTTTTTCAAAGAAACCAAGAGCTTGGACGTGATAATGAATATCTTTATAGTACTTCTATGATTTTGAGCCAGAAGCTCGTATTGGAAAAACTACCAGCTTTCTCTTTGAGATGATATTATACAACTATTTAATCAAATATTATGATGCATCAAAAGTAATATGATTCAAAATATTTGTATGTTTTTCATGATTAACTTGATCATCCGAAATCAATTACGATAAATCAAATAATTTTTATATGGACGTCTATAAAAGAACCAAAAGATTCTTTTACTATAAAGTCTTACCACCATGAGCGGAAAGAAAAATTTGTTTGAAGCAAATAAAATGAAATAATTCGACGTTATCTTGATTATCATAGGTTAACTGGAAGTTCAGATGATAATTAATTTATGGATGGAATAAGATAAAAATGTCTCATATTCTAGCTGGTAAAATCCCAACGAGGATTGATGTCCTCGTAGGACAATTAAGAAACTTAGCAGTCTAATGAACATAAGACATGTCTAAAAGCGTTGGAGACATATTGATACAAAAGATAAAGCATCCTGAAAGAGAAAAACACGAAAAAAAAAAAAAAATTGGTGCTCCTGAAGAGGCCGTACCCACAAAACAAGTAATAAGATCCATCCAAATTTTCTGAACAAAATTTTCTCATAATAAAAACTCCTGAAGAGTATAATCCTTCTGAAGAGTACCTTTTGAAGAGATTTTTCATGAAATGTCTTCTGTGACGCCCCCAAATTTCGCTTGGGATTGAACGGACATTTGAAGTGTCGAGACATGCAACACAAGGTTACCTGCCCCCGTTCATGACATATAAGATGCAATGTTCCTAACATGCATCTATCATTATGCAATATTCGTAGCGGATAATCTTTTTCTTTAGCAATACTATGCACCAAACTAAATATATCCCAAATACTTGAAATATAATTCATACATAAAGGCATACTAAAAAGCCGTGATCATCACACTAGTCCAAAATGGTTGTGATCAAAAGAATACTTGAGATACAAATCCAAAAGTACAAGTACTAACCTAAGTTAAATACTATACCATCATCAACATCGCACCGTGGCCTAGTCGACCGTATTCAGTTGGTCAGATTCCAATTCTCCTTTGGGTCCTGTAACAAGATCTACCATTCGGGGGAATGGTAGTTGGGACTACTACAGTGAGATTTGATTACAAATCTCAGTAAGTTAACATAAAACTCACACACAGGTTAAAAATGCATGCATGGCAGTAAAAGCATAAATGCATAATTATAGTCATACATAAACATAGTATAACTTGACATATAGCATGACTTAACCAGAACTTAAGCGTGAACTGAACTTGACTTAACATGGCATGAACTTAAGCTTAAAACATAACATGAACAAACAACATAACATGAACGTGAAACATAACATGGACTTGAAATATAGCATGAACGTAAACCTGCATAACATAAATAAGAACTTGAAAATAACATAAACTTGAACATAACATGTACGTGAGTATAACATAACATGGACTTGATCTAAAACTTGACTTATCATGTATTTGATCTGAAACTGGACTTAACATAAACTTGAAATCTTATTCAATTGTCTTGATTAATAACGTGCGTTAATACGTACTCCACAGTTGTTGTGGCCCCACGTATTCAAGTAACATAAAACATAATACGTACTCCACAGTTGTTGTGGCCCCACGTATTCTACATGTCACAATTGCTGTGTCTCATGTAGTGTATGCTCCACAGTTGTTGTGGCCCCATACTTCATGCTCCACAGTTGTTGTGGCCCCATGAATACACATAACATAAAATATAATACGTACTCCACAGTTGTTGTGGCCCCACGTATTCTACATGTCACAATTGCTGTGTCTCATGTAGTGTATGCTCCACAGTTGTTGTGGCCCCATACTTCATGTAACATAAAAT
>QGSO01000267.1:0-106171 GCA_011037825.1 Carya cathayensis | reverse complement strand
AGCTGGAAGAGGAACACTCAAGTCCTTAAGATTTTCACTTCTGAACTCAATTGCCATATTGTAAGCACTTGCAACACCACGGCCAACTTGAGGTTTCACTATACTCGGAAGAGATAAATTGACTTCAGAAAGCCTTTGCACTAAAACAAGTTCATTAAAATTATCAATAACAACCAAACAAACAACTCATTTCTCAATCCATATACTCTTAGCCATAGTCAACCACAAGATGACACCAGTCATCCCGGACTATAATCCATATCATCACTGCTTCGGGACACTGTCATACAGTTTCCCAACATTACACCATACGCTCCACACTTCTCTGCTACGCCATTCAACCCTTCGTGACACGCCATCCGGTGTATCACGACTTAGTACAGAGTACACTCACGTGAACTCTCTTCCATTCACACTACAAAACCCATCACTGCGATACACGTCTCACGGTGCATCGCTACGCGACACGGAGTACGCGCTACGCGTACTTCCTTCGCTACAACACTCATCAACACGATGCACATCACACGATGCATCGCCATACCACACGGAGTACACTACATGCGTACTCCCTTCCTTCTACGACCCACATCACTACAGCGCATGTCGCGCGGCGCGTCGCTGCATTACACAGAATACGCTACACGCGTATTCTCTTCACACAACCCGCCGTATCACATCTACGGCATCCATCTCACGCCTATACTTCACAGCACAGTCCACAAAACTACAAAATCAAGCCTAACACTTCACAACCACACTTCGTTTCACAACTACGCAGCGAACTCCACAAACACTAACTACACAGTCTACAGCCAACCAAATCAACTATGTTAAACATAAATAACTAAAGATAGAGGGTTAAGACGAGAGAGATGTGATTGCTGTCGGGAAAGAATCCAAAACTGATAATTTTAGCGGGCTGTTACATCTTCCCTTGAAGAGGGACAGGTACCTGAAAATAACGAAATCTCGATACATTTCATGAGTATTAGAGAAATTCTGGATAGAAATAAAATCGTTGTCAATAACGTATTTTCATATAAGATGGCACTTGACATTACCAGAAGTAATGAAAAAAGTGAGTCAAGAACCGTAGAAGAATACCGACGTAAAAATATTAGCCAAAATAGAAAGAAACAATTACTGCAGAATTGATATCACTAATAAAATGTGATACGTATGGACTTAAGTCCAAACACCTAAGAGGTGATGCTTGTTGAATATCAGTAGGTATTTGTATAAAGGAAATGAAAATGTAATAAATAAATCACAAGTCGGTTTTTCGAAGAAATAATATTGATATGGTTTTGAAGTTGATGAAATTATATTGAGGTTTTTATTAGCTTGATAGTTACCGAAAGTTTGGGTATGCATGATTAACTGCATATTTATATGGATCACTAGATATGAAATGTATGAAGCATATAATCCTGAAATACTTATTCTATCAAGTTTAAAAAATCCTTATATGATCTAAAACAATCCAAACGCACGTGGAACAAGCTATTTTCCATATATTTTAAATATCTAGATTAACTTTTATTACAATTTATATATATATGATTTAAATGTCATTGAGGCTCCATAAGAACTCATGAAAACTGCACATATTTAAAATATAAATCAGAAATCCTTTCTGCTTTGAGAGGGAGATGAATGAAATTATTAGTTCTGAAATACCATCTCTTAAATGTAATTAGTATTTCAGATTCATATTATAGTTTTGTAATAAATGTGCATTATTAAAAGAGAAATAAAATGGAGTATACAGAACATCTACCAGAAGATAGAAACACAATATGAATATTTGTGAAATATTATTTTATTATCTCGAAACAAAATTATAAAAATTTGAGGCACTTCGTTTCATTCTTTAAACGATCTTGCTCTTCAAAAATTTGCATAGCATCCATGTCTAAAGGAGTAGGCAATCAAAAAGAAGAGTCAAGCAAGGATTTTAAATTCCTATTCTCTTGCTTTATTGCTCCTATCTTCATGTTGGACTTCAGAAGAAGTCGCCGAAAGATAGAAATTTTCTCGTTGAGTTTGTCAACCTCACAAGTTTTGGATTGTAGTCGCAGAGAAAATCCGACAATGGTTGATGAGTATCGTGTACCGAGACTCACAAGCAAAGCTCGTAAATAGCATCATCATCTTACTTATTAGTTAGATCATTATTGTATTGCGTTATAGCACCTACGGTAGAAGCAGAAACAACTAGTGAACGAGGTGTAGAATACCTCATATACTGGTCACGAGAAGATTGCTGGGCCATTGCAGAATAATAATGCAGAAATCGATTGCAGAGTAAGAATGCAGACTAATTACAGAAAAGTGAAGAAGATGAGATGCGAATGAAGATGAGCTGAATATTTCTTTTATAGAGAAAATTACGAAATCAGGACAAAATTATATATATTGATAGAGGATACGCTAAACATAGATATCCTACATTTATTTACTAGGCCGTAAAATTAAAAGCAGCTTTCCCCTACTCTATTTGAAGTTTGACTTTTTCAGATATCCACAGCGAGATTAAATGCAGCTTGTCCTTATTCTCTAAGTATTTGGACTTCTTCATATATCTGTTGCTGCTAATCCTAAAAATTACTGGCATACTATTTTAACGCCTTATTCTCCTCCTTCAGTTTCTTGTTTTTACGACTCTTCTCAGAGAGCTTATAACGCAATTAAGATATTTGATTATTGAGTTGGTTGACCTCACTCACTTTAACTAATAACCTCTGAGACATGGTCGTAACAGAGGCAGAATATTGAGCATTAAGAAATCTTGATTCTGAAACGACATCAAAATAACTCATTCTAGAAAACTGAATCTCTGCTCCTATCATAAGAGCAATATCTTCAGGTGAGTAAAAGGAAGGACAAAGCATCTCTATTGCTTCACAGCGTCTCTCGTGAAACATCTCTCTACAAGGGACAAGAGATGTAGCATCATAGCCCTGCGGCACCTGACAGCTCCAGAAAAGCTATAAAATCTTGCGGTGCTTGTCTGGTCTTAAAAGGCGGCTACCGTTTTTGTTGAATATGGAGGTTGGCGGCTTAATTTGATGACTTCTCCACTAACTATGTTATTTACAAGAACTCCAGTAGAGCACAATGTTTGAGCTGTAAAATTGCATATTTTAGCTATTTAAAACCAATGTATTTCAATTGCTTCATGACATTATTATTGGTTTTAGATGGAAAAATAGTTAATAAGCATAAATTCGAGTTGTGATATTTTTAATTGATTAATATCATATTTATGCTTAATTTTATAACTATGATTTAATTGGACAATATTTCCTCACAATATATTTTTAATAATCTTTTTTCTTTTTAATTTATTTCAAGTGTTATTTTTATTTGCAGCATAAATAAAATTCACAGGCAATCCGGAAAGAAGCTTTGAAGAAGCATGTGTGAAAAAGAGCTGAAATTAAGTAAGAGCAAGCTGAAAAGTAAAAGTAGTGTTTTACGGCAAAGTAGACGAAAATCAAAGAAAGCAAAAGAAATGGAGGAAAATAAGTTGCATGCACTTCACATGTAGTCAACAAAAAAACCACTGAAAGAAAATAAAAAAAGAAAGGAGCAGAAAAAAAAAAAAAAGCTGGGTGTTTTACGTTGAAAAAAAAAAAAAAAGCTTACGGACGGAAGAAAAAGAAAGCCGAAAGGGGGGCTAAGACGGACAGAAAACGAAGCAGAAAAAGAGAGAAACGAAGAAAACAAAAGAGGTTGAAGTTGGACGCGTTCAGAGGCAAGATTTACGGAAGAAAGAAAAATAAAAAAAAAAGAGAGTTGAAAATAGAAACTGCTGGGACGTAGGCGGAGGAAAGAGACGTAGAGAATTTGATTTCTTCGGCTTGAGAAAGTAGACATGGGAGAGTGTTTTTCTTTGACTTGAGAAGAGGTTAACGAGGTGGAGTTTACGACAAACAAGAAAAAAAGAAAAAAAGGAAAGAAGAAAAAAGAAAAGAGTGATGTTGTCAACATTTACGGAAAGTAAAGTGGATACGTGGAGATTGAGAGAAAATTCTGGGCTGGAAAGAGTCGGTCATTGAGTATTTAATTGAAGGAAATTGGCTGAATGGAGAAAAACAGAAACAAAAATAAATGAAACGGAAGTAGAGAAGGAAGCTAACGGACTGAACGACAGAAATTGGTGGAAATTTGCTCTGTTTTAGTGAGAGAAAACAGAGGACTGCATCTTCTTCGGAAAGTGGAACTGTGTTTGCTCTTGATTGTTTCGGCCAGTCCGTGAGCTGTTCTTCCAACAGCGGAAATAAAATCCTTCAGGACGTATTCAGATTTCTCAGCTTGCTACCTGCAAAAATGGCCAAGTGTGGATATAAGTTGCAGGTTTTCGGTAGAGCAGAAAGGTGACGAGCCTATCCTCCAGTTTTTGACCAAAAGAGACGTGAGGCTTCAGCTGTTGGTTTGACGTGAAGGAGGACGGATAAACTGAACTTGAGCTTGATTCTGGACCTGAGTACCGAACGGAGCCATAGTTTCTTACGGACGGAAAGGGAGTTGGTCGTTTATTTTTTTTAAGTTTTCTTGCATTCTGTTTTTGTTTACAGACCATTGTGGTCGGCGGCATCTTTATTTCATTTAAACTTTCTTTTGGTTCAAACCTTAAGTAGCCGGTTTTCACTTACTCGTTTTCAGTTTTCATTTATTCTCTGGATCTATTGTGTGGTGGAGTCAGCGTGGTGCTGCTTATCGGCCACGGCTTTGGTTTTATTTTTCTGCAGTTTATTTTATTTTTCATTTGGCAGTTCAGCATCTTTGTTTTTCTTCTTGTGTGTTGTTTTATTGTGTTTTATTTTAATATCTTCATGAAAAATGTTTATTTGATTTCTATAGCACTTGTGGTGAACATGGTTGGCTAAATTTTCATACTAAGGTTAGAGGTGAAGTTTAATGATTTGAAAATTGTTATCGGATCGTCGACAAATTTATTTTGTGAGTTTGATCGATTGAATGATTTTATTATTGGATAATTTGATTATCTATATATTTATCTTGATTCATTGTGATTTCCGAATACAGTGAATGCTTGAGGAATCCCTGTGATAGTCAAATAGATTTGTAAATGTTATAATCATCAATCTTTTATGCTCAATCATTCGTAACTATTTTTCTTGATCTTAAATGCTAAATCTTCCAATTAAACGGAATCATTATTCTAGTTTAATTGAAGTAATTCGATCGGAAATAATATTTTAAATTATTAAATGGATCCTCGAAACCTTAGTCTTTTTCAATATCAACACAGCTTATCATTTTAGTCTTCTTTTGTTACGTAGAAAATCATCATCTCAATAACTTCATTTTAGTTTCAATCGCGCTTTTTTTTTTAATATTTTATTTTCATTTGTTTGAGAGAATTTTTCACATAATTCAATCCCTGTGGATTCAACCCTGTAAGGTACTACAACACCTGTATACTTGCAGGTAAAACTGCACTAAATTTTGATTCATTAGTTTGAGTCAAAGTTTAGGCGCAACACACAACTCCAAAAGAGTAGTGAATTTAATATTAAAACGATCTTGAATCAATATAGTGAATTTGTTTACCAAAACATTACCAACTGCATCATTTAAAGAGTTGGTACACAATATTGAGATGCATCAACGCAAAGACCTTTCACTATAAAGTCTTGAAGCACTTTTATATGGACAAAGCTCATTCCCTGAGTACTTCAATGGTTGCTCGATCATTTGATGAGCAGAAAGATCCATTTCGTCCTTGTGAAAACGATGAAGAAATTCTTGGTCCTGAAGTACTTTATCTGAGTGCAATTGAAGCCCTGATGTATCTTGCAAATTATGCTCGGTCTGATATTGCATTTTCAGTTAATTTACTTGCAAAATATAGTTTCGCACCAACTCGAAGACATTGAAATGGTATTAAACATGTCATTCATTTCCTCCGATATACGATTGATATGTCCTTAAACTTTTTACTAGCACGCAATCTTAAACCAACCCAAGCTATAGCAGCTTTAATTGCCCTCCAAAGAGCATTCACATTAGTCAATTTTCCTTCCATACGAGCTTTACATCTCCAAACCCAAAGTGACCAAGTTAGAATAATAGGAATAAGGCCCAACAATGTACCTTTTTGTGATGAATGTGTAGCTCTACGAAACCATAACTCCATATATGCTTTCCAATTTCTACTTGGATCATAAGGAATCCCCATCTGTAAGGATGCTCTCCGCCAAATCTCTGTGGCAATCATACCTGTAGCGAGGACATGATCTTGATCTTCCATACTTCCCTGCAAGCAACACTCACATTTCGAAACCAGAGGTATACCCAGAGAAATAATACGTGCATCAACACTAAGGCTAGAATTTAAAGCCTTCCAGATAGTAACAGAATATTTCTTAGGTAAAGCGGAGTGCCATATCCAGGACGCCCATTCAGATTTTGGCGCACGAACCCGGATACAATCCCAAGCCGACTTAGAAGAGAATTTCCCATTCAAAGTCGGTTTCCAGATCAACACATCTGCACCCTCTTTATGTTCCCCGAGCCCATCCAGAATTTCCTCCAACTTTGAGACCCCCACCAAATCTTTTAACAAATCCACATCCCAACCATTTTGAATACGACAATCTCTGATCTTTAACAAAGGCTGCGCAGAAATGTCACATGACTCAACAAGAGGACCAGATTTTAACCATGGATCACGCCAAAAGGATACCTGTCCATCCTTGACACGCCACCAAGCATGACTCAACACTTTCGGAACCATATTAATGATGCTTTTCCATAATAAGGAGCCTTTACAATTATCCACCAACATCACATGATTTCCTTTGCAATATTTACTTTTGAAAAAATTAGCCCATAGAGAATCTTGTGTCAAGAGATTCCAAGCCATCTTCATAAATAGAGAAGATTGAACTTCCTCTATTTTCCGCAATCCCAGTCCCCCTTCTAGAGTTGGGAGACATAAATTTTGCCAAGCCACCCACTTACGCTTTTGCTTTCCATTCGACGAGCCCCAAAAGAAAATTACTCATGAGTCTATTCAAAGAAGTCACCACCAGTCTTAGGGAGCATAAAGGACCGACAACAGATGTACTGGAATACCCGACACAACATGTTTCAATAAAAGCAAACGAGCACCAGCCGATAAAATTCTATTTTGCCATCCATCCAACCGACCCCGAACTCGTGTCAAAAGATCATCAAAATAAGAAATCTTTAATCGACCAGTTATAAGAGGAACACCCAAATACTTAACCGGAAAGAAACCTTCAATAAAAGAGGTCAACTGCAAAGCACTTCTTTTCTGAGCCAACGTATAGAATTTTGGGAAAAAAATAGAAGACTTTTCTTTACTAACCATCTGACCTGACCAATCTTCATATCTCGCAAAAACATCTCTGATAGCTTTCAAGGATGATCTCCCACCATTAGAAAAAACCACAATATCATCAGCATAAAGGAGATGAGATATTAGAGGAGTACCACGGGGATGAGAGAACGGCTTAATTTTACCACTAGCAAACTCATGTTTCAACAAACGAGATAGAGTGTCTTCAACCAAGATAAACAAATATGGCGATAAAGGATCACCTTGACGAAGACCACGACCACTGGGGAAAAAACCTTTAACGGACCCATTCATGACCACCGAAAACCAAGGAGTCGAGATACACTGTTTGATCATCTCACAAAACCGAGAAGAGAACCCAAAAGCTTTCATCACATATAACAAAAAAACCCAATCGATGCTGTCATAAGCCTTAGCCATATCCACTTTTATGAGCATATTACCTCCCCGAACCTTTTTATTTATCATCTGAATCATCTCTTGTGCCAAAGTAATATTATCAAAAATGTTTCTTCCAGGCAAGAAAGCACCTTGTTCAGGCGAGATAATTTTGTTCAATATAGGGGACAATCTTCGAACCAAAATTTTAGAAAACACCATATAAACAACTGAGCACAAGCTTATAGGGCGAAATTTATCAAAACCTGTAGGTTGCTGCACTTTTGGGAATAAGCACAATATGAGAAGCTCGATAAAACTCGTGGCATCGAAACCCTAAGACTAAGAATCCCTAATAGCTGCCACCACATCATTCCAACAATATCCCAGCATGATCTAAAGAAACCCGAACCAAAACCATCAGGCCCTGGACTACTATCAACCGGAATAGAAAACATTGCTTCTTTTACCTCTTGGATCGAAGGGAGCTGAAGGAGGCACTCATTCTCCTCCGCTAAAACAGAATTCTGTACATACATAGATAGATCAGGTAGATCTCTCTGTGGTCTAGCCTGAAGGAAACGCCATAAAAAAATCCACTGCCCCAGAATGAATTTCTTCCGGACTCGAAAGGCATGTCCCATCCCGCAATCTCATTTCATGAACCACCGGCTTAGATAAAGAAGCAAACGTCTTAAAAAACCTGGCCGACCCCTCCCCTTTTTCCATCCAACTAAGCTTTACTTGTTGTGAAAGCCTAGTTTCTTCTCTACACATCCATATTTGAAGTTGTTCTTTTGCAATCATAAGCTCCGACTCAATGTCATCCGAGAACTCATCTTGAAGTTGGCTTTCCAAACGATCAATCTGCATTTCCAAAGCCTGAATATTAATCTCAGTATGCCCAAAGACACGACGATTCCATTCCTTTAAAACCACTTTTGTTTTCTTCAACTTAGTAGCCAAACCGAATAATCCCATCGACACCCCCGGAACATTCCATGCCTCTTTAACCACATCTCGGAAATTCTCATGCGAGACCCACATTTGTTGAAACTTAAAGGGAGAAGGGCCATAGCGATTTACCGGAGAATGTAGAACAAAATACATCGGAGCATGATCGGATGTCGTGCGAGCCAAATATTTATAATAACCATCCGATAAAGAAGTAGCAGCCAAATTATTAACCAGACATCTTATCAATCTTGGACCAACTCCGAGCTAAACCTCTCTGACCATTACACCACGAAAAACTACTCCCAGTAGATTTCATATCTACTAATCCACAATTATTAATGAATTCATTAAAGTCATCCATTGCAACCCTTAATCGAGGCATACCACCACTTCTTTCTTCCTCAGAACGAATAATGTTGAAATCACCGAGACACAACCAAGGACTATCATGCACAGCATCAAGTTGTAAAACTCTCCAAAGATTTCGTCTCTCCAAATAACTACATTTTGCATAGACTACTGACACAAAAATTTGCTGAGAATTTTGAATCATAGACATAGAAATATGTTGAGCACTAACATTTGTAACTGAAATTTGCAGTCCCCTACCCCAAAGCACCCAAATTTTACCACCAGCACTTTGATTCGAAAAACAATTTTCAAACTTCAAACTACTTCGCAAAACATCCAATCTAGTATCATCTGCAAACGGCTCCGCTAACATAAGAAAGTTCACCTTTAATTTCCTGACCAACTTATACAACCTTCTTCGTGAGGAATTTAATCCCCGAATATTCCAAAACAAAGGATTACAAATCATAGATCCATACAAACGGGTTTGCGAGGAACCCGAGTTGAGCTTCTAAGTTTTCTTCCACCATTCGCCTGATTTTTTCCTTGAATAACATCACTGTCTGAAGGATAACATTTTTCTTTACTCAGATGTTCCCCATGTTCAGTATCTGGTTCTGAGACACTTTCATCAATTGTCGCTGTAACTGGCAACTCATTATCATTCTCTATCATATTTTCTTGAATCATGTCACCAACCCTCTCCTCAATCATCATGCTATACGCTACCTCCATATTCGTAGGAGACACTATTAAATCTGAATCTTGCACCTCATGTAATTCCACATTTGGCGATATATTTTCCTGTGTCATTTCAGCGCTTCTCTTTTCAACAAATAAACTGTTTTCAACCTCCGGCACAGCAGAAAGTTCAAACCCATTAGCCTCATTTTTTCCACCGTTATTCACAAGAGTTAAATCTAAATTTGAGCCCATTTGGGTAGAACCCATTTGTTCTCCTTCAAGTTTTTTCATCTGACCATCCTCGTGATTTTGAACAAATATACCTGTTTTTCCTTCAAACAACTGGAGCCATCCCTCCCCACATTCCCTTCCTCATCCTCTATACTAGCAACCGGATCAACCACCTCCAATCTATTATTTTCCAACGCAGGACCCAAACACACATCACCATGAAACTCCATCACCGTTACCTCAATATTCTCGGTTTGATCAGTATTTATTTCAGCATTACTTTCCATATCAACCCTGCTCTGCACAACTAAAACCCCCTCTGTTTCTTCCCGACAGCCCTTCTCAAACCCATTTTCATCAAACCCTTGTGTCTCCTTCAAATTACTCGGACCAGCCCCCACATCATCAACCAATTCAATCGACACATTATTTTCCACCGCATTACCCATAGTTAATAACTCTACCTCCTTCGTATTTCCCTTCAACAGATCAGTTTTTTGAGGTTTCCAGACTTGTACCATTTTCCCACTACGTTTCAACTTCAATTCATTCGCTTTATTAACTCCCCCCTTCCTTATACATCGATTAAAATTATGGCCTTGGATACGGCAATATGAACAAAAGGCTGGGAGAGTTTCATACTCAACTTCAATGTAAAAACTAGAACAAAGATGAGGCATACCGATCCAGAGCCCATTAATTGGCTCCTTCGAAACATCCATTTCAAGGCACACGCGTGCTCCATCCGTTCTGGTTGCACACTTTGTAGCATTGTCACGGCGTAAGAAACGCCCAAGAGGAGCAGTTATACTCTTCAAGAAAGATTCGTGGTAGTAATTGGGTGGCAAACCGGGAAGGAAAATCCAAACCGGCACCAACGCTGGCTCCGTATCTTCATCAAAATCTGGGTGCCAATGAAAACCTCGGTAGCTCACTCCATCCACGTCCGTAGCTTCTCTCGAAAGCGCCTTCAAGAAATCAGTTTCATTAGCAAATCGCACAAATACATTTCTTGGCTTCCTCATAGCAGAAATCACCGGTTGAACACCCAAACCCCAACGGCTTCTGATAAAGGCACGAATGTTATCAAGAGAAGGCCTTTGTTTAAGAAATTTCAGAACCATGGAGTATTTGAAGGGGGAAGCCGATCTCTCAATTTCTTCTTTGGAAAAAATCACACAAATTTCACCATCAATCAGTTTTGCCGGACGAAACGGGACCTCCACTTCAGGCAAAGGTTGCGGCGAGTGAGAAACCAACTCGGCGAACGTACGTATCCGCCCAGCATTCGCCGTTGGTCCAGGACCCACCGCGGCAGCCATCCGAGAACACCTATACGAGAAAACTCTGTTTCTAAACCCTAGCAGAGCACTAAGGGGTAAAACCGTCCAGTATATAGAGTAGTATTATATTTATGTTTGTTAGATTATAATAATACTAGTTTACTTAAGTATAACAACATGTAATTAGACATTAGAAAGTCTAGTATATGATTAAGGTAGAAATAAGTTAGACATTAGTATAATAATATGTAATACTAATGTATAATAACATGTAATTAGACACTATAGTATAAGTCTTGTATAGAAATAAGTAATAAGTCTAGTATAATAAGTTAATAACACATAATACCAATTTTCTAAAGTATAATAAAATGTAATTAGATACTAGAAATAAGTTATAAATAAGTTAGATACTAGTATAGCATAATAACATGTAATACTATAGTATAAAAACATGTAATTAGATACTAAAAATAATATGTAATGCTATAGTATGATAACATGTAATTAGATAATATAATATAAGTTTATGATAAAAATAAGTTAGATATTAGTATAGAAGTAAATTAGAAGTGAATGATTTAGTTTTAGGTTTTAATTTTTTCGAAAAATTGATATTTGAAAGCCCAAAAAAAAAATCTTTTTTAAATGGGCTAAATATGAAGCTAAAAAGTAGAAGCTCAAAGTTGAAAGCCCAAATCTGACTCTGCTTCAACGAGTCGGAGTCGGAGTCGGATTTAGGGGAATTCGACTTCGACTAAGTCAGTGCTAACCCCCATAGTGCATGGAAATGATTCAAATTCCACTTCCAAGGGTGAATTGGTGAGGGAGTTTGGGTGTTTGAGTTGCGTGAAAAAAAAAATATTTATTCACAAAGATGTGATGGGCTAGTTGAATGCTGAAGCCTTTAGTACATCCTTGCAACTTTCTTTTTCCCCGTGATAATAACCATGGACTTTGTAATTCCATATACTTTGATAATTATACTCTCCTAATAATGCCTACGTGTTATGAAATTAAAAGAGAAATAATATTGCAAGAGAAAGAGTTGTTATTCAATGCAAAAACTTGATCATATTCAAGTGAATGATACCCATATATATAGGAGTACAAAGGAATAGGTATATCTTAAGTCTTAATTGATGGCTAAAGATAAGTCTTAATTGATGGTTCAATGGTCTTAATTAATGGCTAAATATTAGTCTTAATTGATGGCTAAAGATGGTCATACAAATAAGTTTATAACAGTCCCCCTTTGGATGACCATACATAAATAATATGTCTCATTAAAACCTTGCCAAGGAAAAATCCAGTGGGAAAAAACTAATGGCGAAGGAAAAATAGTACAATATTTATGTAAATCGCCAAGTGTTTTAAGATTGCCTCATTAAAACCTTGCAAAGGAAAACCCAATGGGATAAAACCTTAGCGAAGGAAAAATAGTACAATTAGCACAAGTCTTCAAGACTTTACTCCCCTTGAAAAGTGCATGATAATAGGTCTTCAAGTCTCCGCATTCCAATATTCTGCACAATCTTCTTAAATGTTGCAGTTGATAATGCTTTAGTGAATAAATATACGAGATTATCACTTGACCGTATCTGCTTGACATTAATCACATTTCTCCTCATGAATTGTAATGATATCTCTGTGTGGATCTGAAAGATAATCTGCATCTGCATATCCAACTAATTGTGGACTTGATCCATATTGATAAAATAATCACATATCAATCGTATATCGNCCAATCAGCATCGCTATAAGCAGCGAGACGAGTAGAATTGCTGGCCGGGAAGAATAAACCACGGGCAGAAGTGCCCTGAACATAGCGTATGATCCTACGAACAGCAGCCAAATGAAGATGCCGAGGAGTCTGAAGAAACTGACTGACTTGCTGTACAGCAAAGGAAATGTCTGGTCTAGTAATAGTGAGATAAACAAGGCTACCAACCAACTTTCGATATAAACTGGGATCAGCAAGTAAGTCACCCTCCTCTTTGCGAAGCTTGACATTTAATTCCATAGGAGTATCAACAGAAGTAGCCTCCTGTAAACCAGCTGTAGCCACCAAGTCACTAGCATACTTATGTTGATTGAGTGAAATACCAGAAGAATTACGATGCACCTCAAGACCGCTGATTGGGCTGGTTGTGCGGATACACGTCGCTCCATCACTGGTTGGTGTGTGTTCTTAGGAAATGCATTGATTTCTTGGAAGAGTAAGAAGCAAGACAGAGTGTCTAAATCATCTACGGAATCTGAATACCGAGCGATGTCTTTAGCTTGTTCTGAAATTATTTGGCTTCGGGGTATACTTGCTGAGCTCGATTTTTCTGAGACCGATCCCACACCTCTACATGCCGATAATACAAGTGCCATTCAGATAACGGCCAATCCTGTCTATCATGAGCGCACGAAGCATATTGAAGTCGATTGTCATTCTATCCGTGAAGCATTTGAAGCTCGTGTTATCACTCTTCCACATATTTCCACTGAACTACAAATTGCAGATATCTTCACCAAGGCTCTCACTCGTCATCGACATTGCTTCCTAAGCAGCAAATTGATGCTTGTTGATCTACGGGCATCAATTTGAGGGGGGCTGTCAATGTATAACAATATAACAATAGTCTACAATAGATTGTATATAGGTAGGTTAGTCAACACGCCCCTAAATAGAGGTGGGTTGCACATGGTGCTGTTAACACGCCCCTAAATAGAGGTAGGCTGCACATGGTGCTGCTGAATATCAGGAGTAATCTAAGGGGTCATAGATAGGTGATCTTCCCGCTCAAAAGTACAATACACAAGCCATGTAAATTCTGTATAAGTGTGAATAAATCCTCTGAAAAAGGATCATCGAATCCATTTAACAGTTGCAACTTTCACCGTTGAGAGTGACTTGGTTTCAAGAATCAACCATCCTGAATATGCATGTTTAATTAATGCAACTTATATCTATATATATATATTATGGGATTATCTATGGAGGCTATAGCTGAAATGGTGGCTTTCTATAGATCATCATCTCTCTTCGGCTTTCCCCATTGACATTTGAAAATAATGGTATTGCAATAGCATCACTGAAACTAAGACATAAATGCAATACGCAATAGAGGAACTCTAATTGTTGAACTGATATTATGACTTCTATGGACCTGGACAATCCTCTACAGTCTAACACTCCCATTTCTACAACAGTGGAGGCTAAAAAGCAACAAAAGAATAGGATAAACAATTACAATGGATTATGTAAACAAAGGATTTGGCCAGAAGTTTACCCATCTGCTTGCAATAGATATTTCCAGAACATTGGCAATCTAACGAGATGAGCATATTCATTAGAGGCCTATGCACTTCTGGCGAACTTCTTTGCAAAATATAGACATGGCATTGTTCACAGTGGGATGTTCAACTTGATCTTACCAACTAATGCTCATGCTTCACGCGTGCTTTTAGAATTCCAGGAAGTGGTGGCGAGGTGGGAGGCCTAACTGAAGTGTTTGACACTGAAGGAAGAGGAATCTGTGGTAGATGCACACCCAACAAGCTAGAACCTTCGCCTCCATCTGCAGAAAAATTGTGCACCATATCATCAACCTGTGGCCTTTCACAAAATTTCATTGCCTTCAGAACATAGTTGTCATCATGGAGCTCAAATGGGGTGTTGTAAGACCAAACATAATGAAATAGTTAGTAACCATTAATTGTCAGTGGAAGCTGAAATTGCAAGAAATATTGCATGCTCAGATGGCTCATTACCTGTTGAAGTCAAAATGCACTAGCTGCATATCCTCTGATATTTCCACCTCGACGGTTGCATGAGGTCGTGTCTACAGTTCTCAAATATTAGGAAAATAAATAAATAAAGCATGAGAAAGTAACTGGAAAATCTAAGACAGGAAAGATAAATGTCAACAATTTTACAATGCTCTGCAACTCATGATACATGCAATGAATCTATTTGTTCAAGAATAACACAACTAAATCCTTAAAAAGCATGGAGAAGGTGTCTGTGTGAAGGTAATTCGTTTGAGCAAGAACTAATTGGCCCAACTACTCCTAAACGTCTTAACCTTTAGTAGGATTTCTTATACAGATTTGGGGAAGGCATTCATGGAAAACCTTAAAAAAACAGTAGCAACTTTCTAATCACTTCACAGAATGGGGATAATTATGGTACAAGGTCAATGGTGAGAAGAAATATACTTGAACAAGAATAAAAGGTAAAGCCACACCTCCACTTGGAGCATTCCCAGAGCTGTACAATTGCTCATTTCGCTGTATCAGGTTCTGAAGACCTATGAACTTGATGGAAGGAGATAAGAACCAGAGAGCAGACATGATAAGTAGCTGTTATCATGTTCTTACCCTTTTTTTGGTTACTTTATTGAAATAAACAAAGTTAACGAAAGAGGAGAGAAGAAAAAAAACTTTTCACTAAAGCATGTGGTAAGAACAAATTCAAGCCCAAGTAATGATATGCATAACAGATAGAGATAGTCACACTTGTTCCTGCAGTTCTTGCAAATATGAGGCTTTCTTTTCAATTCTGTTTCTGAGTCCCAGACGCTCTGTCTGCATCCATTAAATTTAAGGAGTTGTATAAGCTCATATTGAATCTAGGATAATGATTAGAAAATAAACACAATACACATAAGATATAAAAAAACAAACTGCAGTCAGACCTTCAATTCTTCAATATCGTTCAGGCTAGTACGAGGCAAACCTTTCCATTGTATCTCTTTTTTGTCTTTAGAAATGATATCCATCGCCATGAGAACATTCAGGGCGTCATACACCCTTCTTCGAATGTTTTTCTCATCATATTGTTGCTGTCAAATATAAGTTCAAATTACCAAAAAATAAAGAGTTGCATTCTTAACTTGTACTTTTACCATTGTACAGTTGGACAGATGGAAAACAAATGCATGGATAAAGACTAGCAAACCTGATCTAGGGATTTGACACTATTGCCAGGATCAGCAAACTCTGCCACAAGTTCATCCGCTACTTGGGTATTACTTTAGAATCTTAGAATGATTTATGGATTCATGATTAGAGCATCCTTATTGGCTTGGCCAAATGAGGTGCTTGGCTAAATTTGGAGTAATTTGGCCTAAAAACTCATCACATTGAATTGGGCAAATTCAAAATATTATGGACTTCTGCTACAGTTTATGGCCAAATATGAAAGACCATTTTCATTCACCAAATAATAAACAATTGTTTTCTCACTCCGACCGAGCAAGCAGAAGTCTGAAGTACTAGACGTGGGAAGGAAAAAGCTGGTCCCACCATTTTGGTACCGAACTCCCTTTCTCCCTAAACTTTTTCTCTTTGTCTCTCTCGATTCGCATACACGGTGCCTGTCCACAACCCACGGCTGCTCCCGTCCACTCCCACGGCTGCGCCCCTCCACTCTCTCTCTCTCTCACACTCCCACTCCTGATCTGTAGGTTTTCTCATGGTTTTTACAGTTTAGGCTCTCAGTTTTTCAGTGATTCATGTCTATCGTTTTCTCATTTCTTACCATGCTTGTTGTCTATCGATTTCTCGGTTGTTACCATACTGAGACATGGATGTAGAAGTGGGATTGACAGTTAGGGTTTTTGATTTTGTGATTAACAGTTAGGGTTTTTCGATGATTGGATTTGGATTGAAAAATGAATGCCCTCTCTCTTCTTGATAAGGTTTGATGTTGAGTTTGGTTGAGGTGTGGGATAACTGGGTTTAAGAGCACAAATCACAATCAACTACACTCTATTATTTTTTACATGCTCTGTTCTCGTTCAGCCTTCATGACGAGGAAACTGAAAAAATTAGTGCCCGAAATATAACAAACACTCGGAAGCTGCAAACATGATCTAGCATAATGCATTTGGTTATTACTAAAACCAAAGAGAAGGCAATGGAAAACTTCAGGAAAACATAGTAAAAAAAAAAAGATATAGAAACAAGCAAATCACTCAGATAACTTTACATAAATAGCTTGTCAAGAAAGAAAAAATAAAATTAAAGCTGCTAATAGAACAAAAGTTCTATAACCAATACATTTGCTTTAAGGTTGGAATTCCTCTAGGAAATTAAAGGCGTCCAAGTCTACTCATCAAAACTAACAAAGAAACTTACCATAAATTTTGCCATCACCAATCTCACCAGTCCTTGCCTCCTTAATTATCTCTTCCATTACTGCCTCAACCTAAGAGAGGACGGCATGCAGGTATCAATTATTAGCAGGGTATAGTGACAAAATATACCACAATTTTTTTCCTTAGCAAAAATGTGATGAATAGTCAACTTAGTTGCTAGGGAATTAAAGGTTTAGTTTCTAGTCCATACAGCAAAGTTAGAGTCTTAATACCTGATCTTTGCTCACTACAATTTCCATTTTGACTTTAGCAACAAACTTGTCTTCAGAAAATTCAGACCCTACAGAATACAGATTAATAAACAAAACATTTTAAAAAGAAAGGGAAAGTGATGATATAAGAAAGAGCCAAAATAAAAGTAAGTGAGACCAAACAAAAGAATTCTTTGTTTAGTACCAAAACAGACGAACAAGCAAAAAAAACAACCAACAAAAGTGATATTCATAGCACCCTACCTTTTGCTAGGGAATTATTCTGTTTGTGCAAGATGATGCACACACAAAAAAAAAGGATAATTGAAAACAAAACTTGGGTGATGTGCACGTTAGACTTCAAAAAGCTTCATAGAAACTACCCATGGAAATCAGTTCCTTGTAATTGTTAGTGCCGGTGCAACTGTAAGTCTACATGGAGAATAAATAACCAAATTCCAATCCTAACAGATTGATTTAATTAAAAAATAAAGTTAATTATGTCAGTTGCAACAAAACTGGGACAGAACCTGTTTAAACTAACAGATTAATAGTCAACCATTGATTTTTTTTAAAGTGTTGTGTGTGTGTTTGTAGAAGTCAGAACCTGTTTAAACTATTGATTGTTAATAGTCAACCTTTCTTTTTTTAAAGTGTTGTGTGTGTGTGTGTGTGTAGAAGTCAGAATCTGTTTAAACAAAATAGTTAATAGTCAATCTATTTCTTTTAGTCATTTGACTTACTGTTTTGACTGTCTCCCCTGCTTACTTGCTGATTGTTGACTTTATTACTTACTAATTGTTTTATAAATGATGGATTCACACTTATTGGACGATTCCTTTTTCACCACACTATTGCAAAGTGGGGGAGAAGGTATTATTAACCCCCCCTTGGCTTGTGTCTTGCATGATAATGTTGAGGTTGAGGTTAAAGTGACACAATCCGAAGGACAAGTAAGGGCACGAACTAAACTATCCCAATAGGGTGTGTCCTTCACTGTGGAGGAAGACAACCTCCTTGTATCAGGGTGGCTCGACATTAGTATAGACGCTATTAGGGGGACAGATCAAAAGTCCACCCAATTGTGGATAAGAATCCATGATTACTTCAATACTTATAAAAAACCTAATTGGCCTGAACGTTCTGTGGGGTCGTTGACTAATCAATGCTTAACTATCCAAAAAGCCACAAACAAGTTTTGTGGTTACTTGGCCCAAGTCGAATCAATGCATCCAATCAGTACCAATGAATAAGACAAGGTATGTTTCTAATTATCATAAATTTGGATTGTAATATGTACTAATATTTTATGATTGATATTTAGATTGACAAGGCAAAGGCATTGTACCGATTGACACAAAAAAGCAACTATAATTTGGATCATTGTTAGAACTTATTGAGGCACCAACCAAAGTGGTAAGTGCATATGGATAATTTGCAAATAAAGAGAAAGACAGGCTGCTCTACCGTTCCAGCTGCTAATGCCATAGATGTAGAGGAAAATGAGAACATGTCTACCAATTTGGAGAGGCCACTAGACAAGAAATCTGAAAAAGAAAGGGAAAGGAAAAGGAAACATGAAGAATCTTCACCTAGTCAATTTGATGAAAAGTTAAGTAACATGGAAAGTGATAGGAGGATAACGATGATTGAGCGACGGGAGGCGGCAATCCAAGCTGATAAGGACAGGGCTGAGATAATCTCACTTAAGAAGAAGAGGATGGAGATGGAAATCATGATGTTGAATGTTGATAACATGAATGCAGTGCAGCGAGAATACTTCAAGCAATTCAAATTGAAATCCAAGAGAAATATAGGAATGAATGGAATGAAATGTAATAGCTGGAGGAGGGAGAAGTGCACTGAAGAGTTGCTGTTTTGCACACCTGGTAATATATTGCTCATTGTAAAAATATTTGGTAGTTGCTGTTTTTGGTTAATAAACTGAAGAGTTGATGGCTTTGCACACCTGGAAATCTTAGTAGTTGCTGTTTTTGGTAAAAAAAAAAACACAATTAATATTGCTTAATTCTCTGTTTTGCAACAGGTACTGATTTTTTTATGGAAGACTATTTTTTGGAACTTCATGACTAATTTTTTTGATGTATTTGGTGACACTTGTAACTACTGTTATGTGTAATCTAGGGGTTTATTTTTGTGTTGTTGTACATGGTAACTAAGTGCAAATTTATGTATTTCCTCTAGGTGTTTATGTAGGTGTTTTTTGTAATTAAGATGGTGTTGGAAGTCCAGATTTCCTCTAGGTGTTTTGTAATTAAGATGGTGTTGAAAGTGTAGATTTCCTCTAGGTGTTTATGTAGATGTTTTGTAGTTAAGATGGTGTTTATCAGTGCAAATTTCCTTATTATGTTTATGTAGCTGTTTTGTAATTAAGATGGTGTTGGAAGTGCATATTTCCTCTAGGTGTTTATGTATGTGTTTTGTAATTAAGGTGTTTTTTTGCTATCAATTTATGTAAGTGTAGTTTTTTTGTTTGTATGAATTCTCATATGTTGCTAGATATTTGGTTAAGATATTTAGTAAAGAAATTTTGATAGAATTTTGTTAGGATTAAATGACCTTTGAAAATGTATTTTTATAATATTAATTTAATTATAATATAATATTGCTTGATATTAAATGGGTAGAATTATAAAATGTGATCAAATAATTTTTTTAAAAAATATTAATTTAATAATATTTTATTATTATATAGAGAATGAATGGCTAATCCAATGTGGGGATTGAATTTAGATAGAATAGGCAAATGTAAAAAAGTGTTAATATTGGCTGAATTTGAAGATGCATTTGACCAAGCCAATGCTAATGCTCTTAGTGGTCGATAAATGGTAAAATTACAGCCATTGCATATATGCGAAGGTAATAATGAAAATTCACTAAAATGTGGACTGGAGAACTGGCTTTCTAGATGCGGAGTATAAAAAATTAGAATGAATTATCTTGGCGATGGAATACAGCTTTCTTTTTTTTATATTCACCGAGGATGTAGAACGAGCTTGATCCCAAGAAGTGCAATTTTTTCTTTTTTCCTTCATTTTTTTATATTCTTAATTTTTTTAAAAAGAAAAATCACAACATCACTAGAAAACATTTCCTTAATCACTAAGTAAAAAGGGGGGGGGGATTCGGGACCCTCTATCGGTGAGTTTAGTATTTCTGTATTTTAATTTCAGAATGTTCATATAAATTAAATGCACAATTATAAGGCTTGCAAGCTTATTAGTCCAAAGTTATTCACTCAAGATTCTTATTCAGGTACAAGCAGACTTTAGTAGTCATTGTGGGATTTCATTGATGCTATAGAAGTTAAATGCACGAAAACGAAATGTGAAATATGCTACTCTTCAAGAAGACAATGTTTGTAGTGTTATAAACTTATTTGTATGACCATCTTTAACTATCAATTAAGACCATTTAGTCATCAATTAAGATCAAATTTTAGTCATTAATTAAGACCATTGAGCCATCAATTAAGATCTATCTTTAGCCATCAATTAAGACTTAAGTTGTACATACTTCTTTGTACTCCTATATATATGGGTATCATTCACTTGTATATAATCAAGTTTTTGCATTGAATAACAACTATTTCTCTTGCAATATCCTCTTTCTCTTGCAATATTATTTCTCTTTTAGTTTCATAACACGTTATCAGTACGAGATTATGTTGATTCTGAAGCTAGTGGTCTTCTACTTCAAGTAAGTTTTTCAATATATTATTTGCAATCCCCAATGTGAGTATTAAAAATTATATTCCTTATTATTACTTGATAAAATTCTATGTTTATTCACATAGTTTATATACAAGTTCTATTTATTTTTTATACTTGTTATGAATTATTGATGATAAGATTCATCTTGGAATAGAAATTGAGCACCCCTAAAGGATCGCTTTAAACCAATAATTTTATTGAGTATTTCATAATAAAAGATTTATTGATTTTGTAAGATAGCTTAAATGAGTTATACGTGTACCAAAAGTTCATTATGATTAATGCACCTGAAGTTGCATAACTAAAATTGTGTAGAGAAAAGCCACTAAAGATTATATGTTTAAAATGAATGCCTCGAATGTACTCCTAAAGTAGTAATATCGAGTGTAAAAGTTCACAATATATTCTAAATTTATATCTGGTTTTCTAGTGGCTAAGCAAAATTATGAGCTTTTGTTAAGAAATCATTAGTTACATCCTACTAGTTCCACATCATTCCCTGAAGTAAATGCTATTAGATTTATATCATTCGTAGAAGAGAGTGATGCATTTTTTCAAAGAAACCAAGAGCTTGGACGTGGTAATGAATATCTTTATAGTACTTTTATGATTTCAAGCCAGAAGCTGGTATTGGAAAAACTACCAGCTTTCTCTTTGAGATGATATTATACAACTATTTAATCAAATATTATGATGCATCAAAAGTAATATGATTCAAAATATTTGTATGTTTTTCATGATTAACTTGATCATCCGAAAACAATTACAATAAATCGAATAATTTTTATTTGGACGTCTATAAAAGAACCAGAAGATTCTTTTACTATAAAGTCTTACCACCATGAGCGGAAAGAAAAATTTGCTTGAAGCAAATAAAATGAAATAATTCGATGTTATCTTGATTATCATAGGTGAACTGAAAGTTCAGATGATAATTAATTTATGGATGGAATAAGATAAAAATGTCTCATATTCTAGCTGGTAAAATCCCAACGAGGATTGATGTCCTCGTAGGACAATTAAGAAACTTAGCAGTCTAATGAACATAAGACAAGTCTAAAAGCGTTGGAGACATATTGATACGAAAGATAAAGCATCCCGAAAGAGAAAAACAAAAAAAAAAAAAAAAAGAAAGAAATTGGTGTTCCTGAAGAGGCCGTACCTACAAAACAAGCAATAAGATCCATCCAAATTTTCTGAACAAAATTTTCTTATAATAAAAACTCCTGAAGAGTACAATTCTCCTAAAGAGTACCTTTTGAAAAGATTTTTCATGAAATGTCTTCCCTTGAAGAGGGACAGGTACCTGAAAATAACGAGATCTCGATACATTTCATGAGAATTGGAGAAATTCTGGATAGAAATAAAATCATTGTCAACAACGTATTTTCATATAAGATAGCACTTGACATTATCAGAAGTAATGAAAAAAGTGAGTCAAGAACCGTAGAAGAATACCGACGTAAAAATATTGGCCAAAATAGAAAGAAACAATTATTGCAGAATTAATATCACTAGTAAAATGTGATACGTATGGACTTAAGTCCAAACACCTAAGAGGTAATGCTTGTTGAATATCAGTAGGTAGTTGTATAAAGGAAATGAAAATGTAATAAATAAATCACAAGTCGGTTTTTCGAAGAAATAATATTGATATGCTTTTGAAGTGAATGAAATTATATTGAGGTTTTTATTAGCTTGATAGTTACCGAGAGTTTGGGTATGCATGATTAACTGCATATTTATATGGATCATTAGATATGAAATGCATGAAGCATATAATTCTGAAGTACTTATTCTATCAAGTTTAAAAAATCCTTATATGATCTCAAACAATCCAAACGCACGTGGAACAAGCTATTTTCCATATATTTTAAATATCTAGATTAGCTTTTATTACAATTTATATATATAGATGATTTAAAGGTCATTGAGGCTCCATAAGAGTTCATGAAAACTGCACATATTTAAAATATAAATCAGAAACCCTTTCGGCTTTGAGAGGGAGATGAATGGAATTATTAGTTCTGAAATACCATCTCTTAAATGTAATTAGTATTTCAGATTCATATTATGGTTTTGTAATAAATGTGCATTATTAAAAGAGAAATAAAATAGAGTATACAGAACATCTACCAGAAGATAGAAACACAATATGAATATTTGTGAAATATTATTTTATTATCTCGAAACAAAATTATAAAAATTTGAAGCTCTTTGCCTCATTCTTTAAACGATCTTGCTCTTCAAAAATTTGCATAGCATCCATGTCTAAAGGAGTAAGCAATCAAAAAGAAGAGTCAAGCAAGGATTTTAAATTCCTATTCTCTTGCTTTATTGCTCTTATCTTCATGTTAGACTTCAGAAGAAGTCGCCGAAAGATAGAAATTGTCTCGTTGAGTTTGTCAACCTCACAAGTTTTGGATTGTAGTCGCTGAGAAAATACGACAATGGTTGATGAGTATCGTGTACCGAGACTCACAAGCAAAGCTCGTAAATAGCATCATCATCTTACTTATTAGTTAGATCATTATTGTATTGCATTATAGCATTTACGGTAGAAGCAAAAACAACTAGTGAACGAGGTGTAGAATACCTCATATACTGGTCACGAGAAGATTGCTGGGTCATTGCAGAGTAAGAATGCAGAAAGAGATTGCAAAGTAAGAATGCAGACTAATCATAGAAAAGTGAAGAATATGAGATGCGAATGAAGATGAGCTGAATATTTCTTTTATAGAGAAAATTACGAAATCAGGACAAAATTATATATATTGATAGAGGATACGCTAAACATAGATATCCTACATTTATTTACTAGGCCATAAAATTAAAAGCAGCTTGCCCCTACTCTATTTGAAGTTTGACTTTTTCAGATATCCACAGCGAGATTAAATGCAGCTTGTCCTTATTCTCTAAGTATTTGGACTTTTTCAAATATCTGTTGCTACTGATCCTAAAAATTACTGGCATACTATTTTAACGACTTATTCTCCTCCTTCAGTTTTTTGTTTTTACGACTCTTCTCAAAGAGCTTCTAACGCAATTAAGATATTTGATTATTGAGTTGGTTGACCTCATTCACTTTAACTAATAACCTCCGAAACATGGTCGTAACAGAGGCAGAATATTGAGCATTAAGAAATCTTAATTCTAAACAACATCAAAATAACTCATTCTAGAAAAATGAATTTCTGCTCCTATCATAAGAGCAACATCTTCAGGTGAGTAAAATGAAGGACAAAGCATCTCTATTCTTCACAACGTCTCTCGTGAAACATCTCTCTACAAGGGACAAGAGATATAGCACATAGCCCTATGGCACCTGACAGCTCAAAAAAGCTATAAAATCTTGCGGTGTTTGTCTGGTCTTAAAAGGTGGCTACTGTTTTTGTTGAATATGGAGGTTGGCGGCTTAATTTGATGACTTCTCCACTAACTATGTTATTTACAAGAACTCCAAAAGAGCACAACTCCAAAAGAGTAGTGAATTTAAGATTAAAACGATCTTGAATCAGTATAGTGAATTTGTTTACCAAAAAATTAGCAACTGCATCATTTAAAGAGTTGGTAAACAATATTGAGATGCATCAACGCAAAGACCTTTCACTATAAAGTCTTGAAGCACTTTTATATGGACAAAGCTCATCCCCTGAGTACTTCAATGGTTGCTCGATCATTTGATGAGCAGAAATATCCATTTCGTCCTTGTAAAGACGATGAAGAAACTCTTGGTCCTGAAGTACTTTATCTGAGTGCAATTGAAGCCCTGATGTATCTTGCAAATTGCACTCAGTCTGATATTGCATTTTCAGTTAATTTACTTGCAATATATAGTTTCGCACCAACTCGAAGACATTGAAATGGTATTAAACATGTCATTCGTTTCCTCCGAGATACGATTGATATGTGATTATTTTATCAATATGGATCAAGTCCACAATTAGTTGGATATGCGGATGCAGGTTATCTTTCAGATCCACACAGAGATATCATTGCAATTCATGAGGAGAAATGTGATTAATGTCAAGCAAATACGGTCAAGTGATAATCTCGTATATCTATTCACTAAAGTATTACCAACTGCAACATTTAAGAAGATTGTGCAGAACATTGGAATGCGGAGACTTGAAGACCTATTATCATGCACTTTTCAGGGGGAGTAAAGTCTTGAAGACTTGTGCTAATTGTACTCTTTTTCCTTCGCTAAGGTTTTATCCCATTGGATTTTCCTTTGCAAGGTTTTAATGAGGCAATCTTAAAACACTTGGCGATCTACATGAATATTGTACTCTTTTTCTTTCGTCATTGGTTTTTTCCCACTGGATTTTTCTTTGGCAAGGTTTTAACGAGGCATATTATTTATGTATGGTCATCCAAAGGGGGAGTGTTATAAACTTATTTGTATGACCATCTTTAGCCATCAATTAAAACTAATATTTAGCCTTTAATTAAAACCATTGAACCATCAATTAAGACTTAAGCTATACCTACTCATTTGTACTCCTATATATATGGGTATCATTCACTTGAATATGATCAAGTTTTTGCATTGAATAACAATTCTTTTTCTTGCAATATCCTCTTTCTCTTGCAATATCATTTCTCTTTTAGTTTCATAACATGTAGGCATTATTGGGAGAGTATAATTATCAAAGTATATGGAATTACAAAGTCCATGGTTATTATCATGGGGAAAAAGAAAGTTGCAAGGATGTACTAAAGGCTTCAGCATTCAACTAGCCCATCACATCTTTGTGAATAAATATTTTTTTTTTCACGCAACTCAAACACCCAAACTCCCTCACCAATTCACCCTTGGAAGTGGAATTTGAATCATTTCCATGCACTATGGGGGTTAGCACTGACTTAGTCGAAGTCGAATTCCCCTAAATCCGACTCCGACTCCGACTCGTTGAAGCAGAGTCAGATTTGGGCTTTCAACTTTGAGCTTCTACTTTTTAGCTTCATATTTAGCCCATTTAAAAAAGATTTTTTTTTTGGGCTTTCAAATATCAATTTTTCGAAAAAATTAAAACCTAAAACTAAATCATTCACTTCTAATTTACTTCCATACTAATATCTAACTTATTTTTATAATAAACTTATACTATAGTATCTAATTACATGTTATCATACTATAGCATTACATATTATTTTTAGTATCTAATTACATGTTTTTATACTATAGTATTACATGTTATTATACTATATTAGTATCTAACTTATTTATAACTTATTTCTAGTATCTAATTACATTTTATTATACTTTAGAAAATTGGTATTATGTGTTATTAACTTATTATACTAGACTTATTACTTATTTCTTATACAAGACTTATACTATAGTGTCTAATTACATGTTAGTATACATTAGTATTACATATTATTATACTAATGTCTAACTTATTTCTACCTTAATCATATACTAGACTTTCTAATGTCCAATTACATGTTGTTATACTTTAGTAAACTAGTATTATATGTTATTAACTTATTTTACTAGACTTATTTAAATACTAATATCTAACTTATTTCAGTACTTGATTATGTATGATAGTAATTTTATGATGTTTAAATATACTAAACTATCATTACTCTATTTATATTATAGTACAAGTATATTATTAAATTTAACTATAAAAGTTCGAGTTACATAATTATATAACTATACTAGTATAAATGATAAATATATAGATAAATACATATCTGTGTAACATATAAACAATATCAGAGTCAGATTCAGAGTCGGAGTAAGCCTCGGATGGCGAAGTTAGAGTCGAAGTCGGAGTATAAAGTCGGAGTCGAAGTCAGTCCAGTGACACCTCGACTCCGACTCTAACTAAAAAATTAAAAATAAAAATCCGAACAGTGTTGGGAGTCCGAGTGGAGCCAGACTCAGAGTCGGATTTTTGCACAACCCTAGCCAAAAAACCATGAAAGTGACTTTTAGCCATAAATAACTTGGCTGGTGCAATTTTGGGTACAACAACAACATTTCTAAACTTGTTATAAATGGCTTCCCTTCTTATTGCGGGCTATTTACTGACTGCGAATAAAGTACCATGTAATAGGAAGCCATCATTATTTTTCAGAACAATGGTTCTTACAATTATTTGAGTTTAGATCAGAGAGCTTTAAAACACCCCTCAAAATGGTACTTTTATCTCTACAACCAAAAGGTTAAGGCCTGACGACTGCCTTAAAAAGTAGACATACAACATAGCAGGAAAGAACTAACAAGTGAGTCACCTACAAAAACTACAGTTCCCAGCTTTGCACAATAAATGGAACAGTAGGACCATAAGTTGATTTCTTTATTCCAAGCTCGAGGAAATAGAACAGTAGAACAATAGAACAGTATGATGACTAGTTTCAATTCATAATTCCAAGCTTAAGTGGGCTAGTTTGGTTCCTCAACTTTTCTCAACTCATCTTATTTAATAATTACAACTTTCCCAAATTCCAACACAAAATATAATAAACAATTCAACTTTTTCAATTTTTAAAATAATAATAATATTAAAAAAATAATATTATAACAATATTTTATTCAACTTTCAATTTTCATTTTATCTTAACTCAACTCAACATCCAAACACAGCTTAGCCTCCATCAAGAATCGAGACAATCAGAACTTTATGAAGTCTATTGATCCAAGATAGATATTTCCTTATTTTTCCGATATGACATAACAGAATTGCCAATTACCAAAGAATTCCATCTTTAGCATGTGTGAATCAACATGCACAGGCTTTATAACACTCCAATGAAATATTATAAAAAGTAAAAACTTCTCATTTTCAAGCAATATGGGATCTCATATGCTACCTACCCTTATCACTTATTAGAATAGGATATCACAATCTCTTCACTTGTATTCCTGATGTCCTCATCGGGCCAATCTGTCGTAGGTGGCATGGCTCAAGTTTCACATTTCTAATTGGGATAAACTCTAATATTATTTGTAAAGCCCCAATAGAATGCCAAAGTCACATGATCTATACTTCAAAATGACTAGTCAATAATATAATTGGAGTCTCAATAGAATATTATAAAGAGCAAGAACTTCTCTTTTCTAAACTATGTTTCTTTATCGACATTGGGTGTTTGGGAATAACGTTCCGACTAATCCTGATAGTACACAAGCCATCGGTAAAGAGTTTCCTGTAAGTGTACCTCGGGTAATTCAAGGATAAAATTTCCCAATCCGATAGCTCCTAGGGATTGTTTGCGCGAAGGGGATTTTAACTTTAGACTTGGGGGGAGCATATCCCCAAGCCCAAAGCCCTTACCACTTGAGCCAACTCCTATGGGTTAATCCTTCTCAAGCAATGTAGGATCTCATATACCATCTACCCTTATCACTTCTCAAAATACCTATCACTTATCAGAATGGGGTATCACTGGCTCAATCATTTAATTGCTTCCAGGCATAGTAGCATTTTGATAAAATACATGAATAGTTTGTTAATAAGAATAAGCACTCATACAATGAACATTATAACTTCCACCAAACACGATAAGAAAAAAATAAAAGAACGACTAAAAAAATCACCTAACCTCATTGTAAGTAGTCCTCCCCTTGCTTTCCACTTTCTCACACACTGAATAATACCAATGAAAATTACATACAACATCAGTCAGATTTTGTCATCAGTAACTCTTTCTATAAGTCAAGAAAATTAAAAAAGTAATCTTGCCCCTAACTCATCTTAAAGAAAGCCCATCCAAGGGATAGCAAGCAAATGAGAATACTTTCACATGATAGACTTAACAGCTTGTCGGATTGGCATATTTGGAGGGAAAAGAGGGGATGCAAGAAAGGGACCAATCCTATATATACTCATTCTCTGCATTTTCTGGAGTGGAAAACTCCACACCACCTAAGGCATAATTTTACCCATCTTGCTCTTCACCTAAAAGTGGGCGGATTTGGGCCAAAAGGACAAGTTCCAACCGTTATTTTTCCACAAACACCAACATACCAACAGCAAGGGGAAAAAGGCAAAAGAAAGAATAGAATCGAATATATATATATATGGGGTATACTTTATTTACCATTGTCTACAATATAATATAACTAGTTAGATCACCTTTCCCTTCTAAACATCCAAACAACAGGAGAAGAAGTCCCCATCTTTTCAGCCTCGTTTAGTTACACAGATGAGATGAGATAAGATGAAAGTTGAACAAAATATTATTAGAATATAATTTTTAATATTATTTTTCTTTTAAAATTTGAAAAAATAGAATTGTTTATTGTATTTTGTGTGAGAGGTTAGAAAAATTGTAATGATTAGAAGAGATGAGTGAGATGGTTTAGCCTCTCAAGATTAAGTATTTTACTATGTTATGCAATTCTAACCTAACTACAATCCACAACTTGAGAAGATTATAAAAATTTATCAAGGACAAAAAGACCAATAAAAATGGAAATATGAAGATGAATTTGATACCTTTCATGCTAAATTGGCGGAGTCCTCTTCCGCTCTTATCACCTCCAATGTACAGCACGTTGCCCTCTCTTTTTCTTCTTGCTACTGTTTAGAAACTGATCCTCAGTAAGAAAGTTGAAAATAGCTGCTGCATTCTTCTCATTACTAAAAAAATTAAAACTAAGCTTTTACTCATCAAAAGAAGAATTACAAATTTAAACAAAATCTTTGAAGAAACATAAGGCAACTAATCACCGATTATAACTAAAGATTGAAAAATTCACATCCACATTTTTGGCTTTATATATCAAGCTCACTTTAATGGGGGCTCTCGTGTACACCTCCCAAGTACTTGGATTATGCTTTCTACGCTTGAAAAAGATTATCATGAGCTCGCTCAAGTCTAAATGATGTCAAATAGATGATCCATCTTAACAATGTACACAATTGTGGTTAAAGAAAAACATGAATTTTTTTGTTAGAATTGAGATGAAAGTTAAATAAATTATTATTAGAATATTATTTTTTAATATTATTATTATTTTGAGATTTGAAAAAGTTGAATTATTTATTATATTTTATCTTTAAATTTAGAAAAAATTATAATAATTGGATGAGACGAGTTAAGATGAATTGAAGAACCAAACTTGCCCTAAACTCAAACGTAAATATTGAAGCATCGGTCTCTCTTCCGAATCCCATACGCTTGGGTTAAAATGACAAATTATTCAATGAGTTTTCACTTTTTGTAAAAGAAGCTAAAAAGAAGTACTCGAGCTTTCTAATTTTTGGCTTATTACCTTTTCAGTTCCTTTTATTATTATTATTATTACTATTATTTTATTACCTTTTCAGTTCTTACTACGCCAGTTAAAATTTCTGACTCGCAGATAATTATATCATCGTGTGCAAAAGATAAAAGCGATGCCAATTTTTCAGAATAATAAAAATTAGAAACATTATAAAATTAAAATATTTAAAAATAAATTATATAATAAAAATTAGATTTTGCTTTTACAACATATCATTGCACCTACTGGAGCCAGTTCAGTTGTGCTCTGAACTAAAAAACTGAAACCACTACAAGCTAAGTGACAGACCAATGTCAGTTATGATTGTGCAAGACTAGTCAATTTAGAACTTGTATAAATCAGTACTCAGATCGATCAGAAGTGACTTTCCAAATCAGTACTCAAATTTCCAAGATCAATCAGTTTTATAATCTTTAGATACTTGTAATAGAAAATAAATCAAACATAATTGACAGGGGAAACCCAACACCTATTCATGCAAACCAAAGATGTTTGATATTATAGTTACTCCAACAACTTAAGGACCTGCTCTCTTGTGGAACTCCATAACCCAGCTGTAGTCAGCACAGCATATGACCTCACAGCCAGAAAACCCAGATTTTAAAGCTAATGCCTCGAACTCTTTTTGTGTCCTCTCTTTTCCTCCAGGGCATTGAGCTAACATAAACAAATCTTGCTCAAAGACGATATTTGATGAAACATTACTCTCAGGAGCCACAGGAAGAATTAATTCCACAATGATCACTTTTCCACATTTTGGGAATTGCTTTCCAGCAGTTTTTGAGAAGTCTTAAGCAATGCTCATCACTCCAATCATGGAGTATCCACTGCAAAAGTTTCAATGTTTCAACAACTAATGTATACAACTATTAAAGAATCAGATGAAGAAATTACATAAGATATAGATTAGCCTCTCTCAATTTGCAGATACGAGAAAAATAAAATAAGTAAAAAAATTGAATGACAGACATATTTGGCTCAACAGATTTGACCTCTAAATATAAGTCTGACTATTTTTACTGTTCGTTTAACAAGCCATGCATGCGCTGAAAATATTTAAAATTTTATTGTACACCTATAATAATATATATTTTTCCTTTTAAGTAAAAATGAACTCTTGGGAATTAAGGGAAATGTTTTGAAAGAAAGCGAAACCTCGAAGGTATCAAACAATATTAGAAACAAGTACGTACCGGTGGCTGGTGGCCGGCATGAAGATTATCAACTTCTAGAAAACATAAAACTGCATATCATGACAATCTATCATTTGTAGGTTTTGTTTCCAATTTGAACCCGTCTCTATCTCCCCTTTCTCGCAACATTCATGTACAATATTGAAAAATGTCAATACTTATCTTAAAGTTATCGTTAGGCTATTGTAATTTTTTTAATAATTAAGAAAATAATTATTAGTGAAATTATGTATTTTTTTAATTTTTTCTTAATAATTAAGGATGTTAAAAAAATATTTAAAAGAAAAAAAATCAGGTGTAGACAGCCTATTAGTACATGCTGGGCACCCCTAGCATCATCCGATTGATAAACCCTAAGTAAATTATCAATCAAATCACACTGTTGAACTAAAGGTTTCAAACCTCTTGTAATTATATATGTAAATATTGATTTTAATGATAACAAATGAATTTAAAGAATCAAGAAGTCTCAAATTCAAGTTGTCTACACGATGGAGTCAAGCACATCAAGAAATCAAATATAAACAAGAAGGGAACAAACTCACGTTAAAGCTCATAGAGTAATTTTGTAAATCTTTTAAAAAAATTTGAAATTAAGATTAAGGTTCAAAATTAATATTTTCTCATAAAGCATTAAATTACATTTTTCATATATGCATGATATTATTGAAAATTAAATTTAAATTTTTGAAAGATGATTGATTGTCATCCTTCATATATGCATATCATGATTAAAAGTTTGAATTTTGAAAATATTAAAAATGATTGATTGTCATCTTTTACATGTACATATTTTATTTGAACATTTTTAAAAGTGATTGATGCTCTTTTTGACTTATGTAAAAGGTAGATAATTTTGTTTAAAAAGTAAATAAAACTCTTTTTGTCATATGCGAAAAGTAAAAATATTAGGTTTGAAATTTTGTAAAAGTGAATAATGTTATCTTTAACAATTGAAAAGAAGAAAATTTTATTTGAATTTTTTGAAAAGTGAATGATGTTATCTTTAGATGATGAGAAACTTTTATTTGAATTTTTGAAAAGTGAATAATATTGTTTTTGACATGTGAATCTTTTCAAATTTGAATATGAAGTCTCATATGCTTATACATGCCTCAATTGAGATCTTCAAATTTACAATATCAAGAACATTATCATATCATTGCAAGTTTTGCAGTATTCATTCAAAACTTTCAATATCTCTTTTCTAATCACTGAGCCTTAACTCTTGGTCATTTTGATAGATATATAATTTGCGCTATATTGTTCTTATTTCACTTATTAAGGAGTGTTCTATGATAACATACTCACTATCAACTCTTGTATCACTAAAAGGGTGCATATAACACTTGTGTGCATAAAAAATATTCTACATAAGGAATAGTTGAATCACAATGTATAAGGTGATTGCAAGTGTAAAGGGTATTCTACATGGATTCTTTGTAGTAGTGTTGTTCATATGTGTAATAGATTTATATCTCCACTTGAATGAGGTTGAATAGTGAATTTGAGAATCCTCAATTGGTAGCTTGAGGCGATGACGTAGACAATAGGGCCGAATTTCGTTAACATAATGAGTTTGCTTCTCTCTTACCTTTAATTTTTATATTTATTGTTGTTTCATATTTTGTTCATATTTTATATTGTATATTTGATTTATAATTTTTAATTTTTTAAATACAACCTAATTCATCCTCCCTCTTATGTTAATCATATGGGCTACAATTGGTATCAAAGCAAGAGCACTTTGTATGATTAACTATCTTTTAAATTAATATCTTATGGCTAAGAGTGCAGCTACATTTGGTGAAAGCCAATTTAGCAATCGGCTTCTACTATTTTGTGAAGACAATTACTCATTCTAGAAATGTAGAATAAGAATATTCTTTCAAGTTCAAGATCGAGAAATTTGGAATTTTATTGTAAATGGACCTTATATATCAACAAAAGTGGTTGATGGAGTAAAGGTAAAAAAAGAATAAGAAGAGTTTGATCGTGAAGATGATAGAATTTATACATTGAATTTAACAGTTTTGAATTTCCTCTATAATGCTCTCAATGAAAATAAGTTCAATAGAATAATGACTTGTACTACGGTAAATGAAATTTGGGATAACTTGAAAGTTACTTATGAAAGAATTTCGTAAGTTAAGGAATCCAAAATTTATATTCTTACTCATGAATATGAAATGTTTAAGATGAATGATGATAAATCTATTTCAAGTATGTACACTCATTTACTAACATTATAAAAAGTTTGAAAGCTCTCGGCAAAGTCTATTCTAACGTGGAAATAATAAGAAAAATTCTCAACTTTCTATCAAAACGCTAGGAATCAAAAGTGATGGCGATTCTTGAAGATAGAGACCTCAAGAAGCTTAAAGTGAATGAACTCATCGGGTCACTTATCACCTATGAGTGGGTCACTTACCACCTATAAGTGCACATTAAAAATAAAAGAAGAAGAAGTTGCAATGATAACAAGAAAAATTAAGAGATTCTTAAAGAAAAATAAAACTCCTCCAATGAAATTTTTTAAAAAGTTTTCTAAAAAAGATTAGGTAAAAATGACTCATTAATTTGTTATAAATGTAATAAATCTGGACATATCAAGGCAGATTGTTTTCTGATAAAGAAAGATCGAAACAAGGGCAAGAAAGCAATGAAAACTATATTAGATAATGATTCAAATAACTTAGATAGCAAAATAAGTAATGAAGAATTAGCAAATGTTTGTCTTATGACCAAAGATAACCTTGAGGTAACAAATCTTAATAATATTGAAGATCTTTCATATGAAGTATTGTAAAATATTTTAGAATAGGTATATGATGAACTTGAAAAATTAGATATCAAATATACTATTTTGAAAAAGAAAAATTCTTCCTTAACAAACAAAATTGATGTTTAATTTAAGAAAAGAAACCATTGTTTGGAAAAATGAAAATCTTGAGTTACAGAAGAAAATAACTGATTTAGAAAATATTGTTGAAAATTTTATGAATAGAAAAAGAAATTTTGAAAAACTTCTTGGTAATCAAATATGTGTTTTTGACAATGCAGGTTTGGGATACATATCAAAACAAAAATACAAATCTTATAAAAGCTTCTTTGATGATCATTCTAAATCAAAATTCACTATTCAAAAATCTTTTCATAAAAATAACTTTTTCAAAGAAAGATATTATTACAATAACTCAAATTCTTCATACATGCCTCATGTTATTTGTAATTTTTGTAATAGAAATGGTCATAATTATCATACTTGTCTTATTATAAGAAAATATACAATAACTATTAGAGCCATATGGGTACCTAAAAATCTTATTTCTTTTAATACTAATAAATGAATGACCCAAATAACTAGGGTGTCAAGAAAAATCATTTTAATTATTTTTATAAGTATGCATAAAGTCCTCCACAAGTAAAGATAAACGGTTTTTAAATAGTGAATGTTCAAAACACATGATGGGAGATAAAACTAAATTCTTTGATCTTAAATCCAAAGAAGGACACATGATATTTGAAGACAACTTAAAAAGGAAGATCATGAGAATAGGTAAAATTGGTAATGTGTCTTCCCTCATAATTGAAGACGTTCTACTTGTTGAAGGTCTAAAATATAATCTTTTGAGTATGAATCAATTATCTGATAAAGGATTTACAGTTACTTTTAAAGGGGATAAGTGTATTATTTTGAATAATAATGATTGCAATGTTTGTTTATTGTTTGTATATGCAACAATATTTATACAATCGAATTTGAAGAAACAGCCTCACATGATGCTATTTGATTTTCATCTCAAAATAAAACCGGTTGTCTATGGCATAGAAGACTAGGTCATACTAACATGGAACTTATTTCCAAACTTTCAAAAAATGATCTTATGAAAGATTTATCAAAGGTAAATTTTCTTAAAGATAAAATTTGTAATGCATGTCAATTGATAAACAAACAAAAACTTCTTTTAAAACTAAGAAACATATTTCAACTACTAGATCACTGCAACTAATACATATGGATCTTTTTTGACCAAATAGAGTTGCAAATCTAGGAGGAAAATATTATGCATTTGTTATTGTTGATGATTTCTCTATATACACTTGAGTCATCTTTTTTACTCATAAAAATGAGGTACATGATGCATTTTACCAAGTTATGTAAGAGAATTCAAAATGAAAATGGTTATACTATTTCAAATATTCGAAGTGATAGAGGAAAGAGTTTGTTAATAAAATTATTGAAAATTTTTGTGATGAAAATGGTTTTGTACATAATTTCTCTGCTCTTCGAACTCCTCAACAAAATGGGATAGTAAAGAAAAAGAGTAAATCTTTTCAAGAAATGGCAATAATAATGCTCAATGAAAACAACTTGCCTAATTATTTTTTGGCCAAAGCAGTAAATATTGCATATTATGGTATAAATAGAGTTATGTTAAGGTCTAAATTAGATAAAACCCCATATGAGCTCTGAAATGAGAAAAAATTCAATATTGGTTATTTTCATGTATTTGGATACAAATGTTTCATTTTGAATTGTAGGAATAATTTAGGCAAATTTGATGCAAAATCTTATGAAGATATATTTTTTCGGTATTCTACTGATTAAAAAGCTTATAGAATGTTCAATAAAAAAAACTTTAACTGTACAAGAATCTATGTATGTAGTATTTGATGAATCTAACTCTCTATTCTCCAAGAAATCTATTTATGAAGAAACATGAGATATAAATAATATGGAAAGTTTCAATCTCAACAAAAAGAACACAATAGATAAAGTCCAACATGGAGACATTAAGAAAAATTGTTAAAATTTAATACAAGATGTAACCAAACAGTAGAAATTTGTGAAAGACCATTCAGTGAAACAAATTTTTGGAAATCCTTCATAAGGTGTAAATACTCGATCATCTCTTAGAAATATTTGCAATCATACTACTTTTCTATCTCAGATTGAATCCAAAAATATTGACGAATTACTTCTTAATGAATATTGGATTCTAGCTATGCAAGAAGAGCTAAATCAATTTAAAAGAAATGATATTTAGACACTTGTTCTTAGACCCAAAAATCATATTATTATTAGAATAAAATGAGTTTTTAGAAGAAAGATGAGTTTAAAGTCATTATTAGAAATAAAGCTCAATTTGTAGGCCAAGATTTCAATTAAGAAGAACGAATCGATTATGATAAGACATATGCACCGGCCGTAAGATTAGAAACTATTCAAATGCTACTTGCATATGTTTATTATAAAAATTTCAAACTTTTTCAAATGAATATTAAAAATACATTCTTAAATGGTTTTATAAATGAAAAGATTTATTTTGAGCAACCTCTAGGTTTTGAAAATCGTATTTATCCAAATCATATTTTTAAACTTACAAAAGTACTATATGGACTCAAACAAACTCCTAAAACTTGGTACGAAAGATTCAGTGGTTTCTTGATTGAAAATGGTTTTTCAAAAGGAAAAATCGATACAACTATTTTCATTAAATACGAAAATGACGGCATTCTTTTGATTCAGATTTAGTTAATGATATAATATTTAATGCTACTAATAAAAATATGTGCCAAGTTTTTACTAAAAGTATACAGGAAGAATTTGAAATGAGTATGATGGAAGAACCTATACCTTCTTTCTTGCATTGGAAATCAAGCAAGCAAAAAGTGGAATATTTATTAATTAGTCAAAATATATTAAGGATTTTTTCAAAAAGTTTGGTATGAAGGATGCTAAGGAAATTGGAACACCAATGTATCCATCCATTAAACTTGATAAGGATGAAATCGGTAAGTCAGTTGATTCAAAGGTATATCAAGATATGATTGGTAGCTTATTATATTTGATAACCAGTAGATTAGATATTATGTTCAGTGTATGCTTATGTGTACGTTTTCCATCATCTCCAAAAGAATTTCATTTGACTGCAGTTAAACGTATTCTTAGATATCTTATTGATACAATTGACTTAGGGTTATGATATCCTAAGTACACTTCTTTTGATCTAATCAGCTACTCAGATGTAGATTATCCTAGTTGCAAAGTTGATCGAAAAATTACTAGTAGAACTTATCATTTCCTAGGTCATACATTTGTTTCATGGTTAAAAGTAAAATTTTGTTACATTATCTACTACTGAGGCTGAATATAGTGTTGCGGATAATTGATGTGCTCAAGTTCTTTACATGAAGTAATAACTTGAGGATTTTAAACTTATGTATAATCACATACTAATCAAATGTGATAATATAAGTGCTATAAATCTAAGAACCCAATATAACATTCTAGAACTAAGCATATTGAAATTCGATATCGTTTTTTTTTTTACGAGATTATGTACAGAATGACGATATTATACTATAATTTACAAGCACACACGATCCATTGGCAGACATTTTTACAAAATCTTTGCCAAAAGATAGACTTTACATGATTAGAAGATAAATAAGTATGATGCATGCTATGAATATATGTTAAGAGATAAAAATATAGAGAGAATTAAAAAAAAATACTTCTACATAAACTTGAGGTTCTTATTCTCATATTTGAGATATTCATTCTCTTCGTACAATATCATGATATCCCTATCTATGAGACTGTCAAATGGAATGAAGAGTCTAATAGAGACTTTAATTGTTTATTCTTCTGTTGAAATATTCCTTCTAAAGTTGCATGGCACCAATAGCAACTTTAGAAAAGATAGGAGATTGAAGTGTAGAATACCTCATGGATGGATCTAGATGAGTGTTAGAAGAATGAGTCATTGAGAAAAAAATTAAAAGCTTAAAGCGAGAATGTTGAAAGAATGCAGATGAGTTATAGAAATGTGAAGAAGGTTTGATGTGAATTAGATGAAGTTTAAAACTGATTTTATAGATATAGCATAAAGAACAAGACAAGCTATCGTCTATTCAAATCTTATTTAGTAAAAAATTATAAGATATGTTGAACGCATATTGTCAAAAGTTTTCTTACTAAACCAGCGAGATTAATAGTAGGTTGTCCCTATTTTTCTCGTACACGATGAATATCTGCTGTTATCTGTCCATGTTGACCTTGTATCTGAACTCTCTCTCGTTCTAGCTCTTTTATTCGAGGTTGCAAGTCATGAGCATACCAGTCTACAAATTTTTTCAACTCATTGTTTTCTTGTTTTGACCTTTTATTCTCTCTCTCTCTCTCTCTCTCTCTCTCTCTCTCTCTCTCTCTCTCTGTGTGTATTAGCAAGCTTTTGTCGTAACTTATATATTTGATTATTAAGATGATCAACTTCCCTCACCCTCACCATTAACCTCTGAGACATGGTTGTAACAGAGGCAGCGTATTGAGCACTGAGCATTCTTGATTCTGCAACAACCTCAAAATTAGCCCTACCAGAAAAATGGATCTCTACTCCTATCATGATGTTAACGGCCTTATGAGAGAAAATTTGTGATTAAGGCATAAAGGGTTCATGATTCAAGTTTGGAACATTAATAGAAGAGAGTTGCTCGGCCATACTATCGTTATGAAAAAACAAAACCCAGTACAATGAGCAATGTGAGATTTTTTTTTTTTGTATCCGATGCGTGGAAATGGTCATTTTTAAATAGAAACACGGAACTTTCAAATTTTTGGTCAATCCTATTTGTTAACAACATCTAGTAATTTGAATCTCCAGCTACACTAAATTGATAGAGTTAGGCCTCAAGGTTTTGCAGCACTTGTCGAGACACGGGTAGCTCAAATTTTTCAACTATCTACAGTTTTTACTAACGCACTGTTTTCATCAATCCATTTACTTACTGCGGATCATTTTTAATGATGCCAAAAGTGGGAGAAGTTTTAGACTAGAACATTAATATTCTTTGAATTATTAAGCTTGTTATACATGCTTGGAATTATATTTATTTATTACTTGAAAAACTAACGCACATTCTTAGGGGGAGATTAATTATTAATATAGGCTTCAGAGTTCTACTGAGTATTTTTCATCATAAAAAATGGGGAGATTGTTGAACCTAAAGTTTCAAACTTATTGTAATTATATATCTACATATTGATTTTGATGATAACAAATGAATTCAAAAAATAAAGAAGTCTCAAGTTTAAGTTGTCTACACAATAGAGTCAAGCACATCAAGGAACCAAGTATGAGAAAGAAGGGAACAAACTCACATTAAAGTTCATAGAGTAATTTTGTAAATCTCTTAAAAAAATTTATAAATTAGGATTAAGGGTCAAAATTAATATTTTCTCATAAAACATTAAATTACATTTTCCACATGTGCATGATATTTTTGAAAATTTAATTTGAATTTTTGAAAGATAATTGATTGTCATCCTTCACATGTGCATTACATGATTAAAAGTTTAAATTTTGAAAATATTAAAGATAATTGATTGTCCTCTTTCATATGTGCATGTTTTATTTGAATATTTTTAAAAGTGATTGACGCTCTATTTGACTTATGCAAAATGTAGATAGTTTTGTTTGAAAAGTTTGAAAAGTAAATAATACTCATTTTATCATATGCGAAAAGTAAAAATATTAGATTTAAAATTTTTGAAAAGTGAATGATGTTGTCTTTGATAATTAAAAAGAAGAAATTTTTATTTGAATTTTTTGAAAAGTGAATAATTTTCTCTTTGACGATGAGAAACTTTTATTTGAATTTGTGAAAAGTGAATGATATTATCTTTGACATATGAATCTTTTCAAATTTGAATATGAAGTCTCATATGCTGATAAATAGTTCAATTGAGATCTTCAAATTTACAACATCACAAGTATACTGATATAATTGCAAGTTTTGCAACATTTATTCAAAACTTTCAATCTCTCTTCTCTAATTATTGAGCTTTAACCCTTGTTTATTTTGAGAGAGATATAGTTTGCACTGTATTGTTCTTATTTCACTCATTGAGGAGTGTTCTCTAATATCCTACCCACTATCAATTCTTATATAAGTAAAAGGGTGTATATAACCCTTGTACGTAGGCCTGTGCAAAATATTCGCTGGATCGCAAAACCCTATTGGGTCAAACTCGCTAAAATTGGGTTGAGTAAATGTCGGTTTCGACAACCCTCCAATCCGACCAATATCAGACGAAATTTGAATCCAACTCAAAACCCATTGCAGTGAAAAAGCCAAGCCCCTCTCTCGTTCCTCACTTCCATTGCGATTAAACTTGTCTAGTAATATAAATTTCAAATATGGGGAATTTGTTGTGTGGGCAAGTGATTTCTTCTCTACCTGTGTCTTTGCATTTTGATGGTGTTCTGAACATGGATGTTGCTATGTTTATCATCTGGGTGACCCTCGGAGGGAAATCGGTCGAAGCCCAAGTGCACCATCTGGTTGGAGACGATCGTGGCTAGGACCTTGCTTCCGATTTATCTTCCTGGTCCTCTGGTAAAATCTTCAGGGTTAGAGACAAAAATCTATTGGCTTGGCTTGGCTTCTAGGCTCCCCTATCGAGCTCATGGTTGATTTTTCAGATTTGTACTCTTGTACATTCGGCCTCCGTTCAGATTTGAATCTTTGACTTTTCAATCAAGATCTCCAAAATCTACCTTTTGATCTGGCCTCTCTTAGGGGAAAAGCCTGTGTTTTTCTTCTTCTTAGTGTTGGGAGAAGCAAATGCCATAAGCTTACTCTCTACAGAGAAGCAGGGCAAAAGCAATGGGGATAGAACCACTTGAAAGATTACTTTGGTCACATGCATTCACACACACATCGGAGTTGCATTTTTCTTCTTCACACTCGCAGCAAGGGATTTTCCACTACACAAGAATATTCCTTCAAGCTTCAAGACTCTGGATTTTATCTTTAGACCTTTCTATCTAACTTCTCCTTAATCACCTACCCATACCTTGCCTCCCTCTTTCCTCTTGCTTTGAATGTCATTTTTCTCGCTTTTTCATATCTACCTATCAAAAAAAGGTAAAAGAATTTTTCATATGTATTTTCTTCATGGTTTCTTTAGATTTTTTCCTTGAATAGTTTCACTCGATTAAAAAGTCATTGTTTTCTTGGATTTAATACTTAATTATCTCATGCTACCGGTGCAAGTGGAGTGGGAGGAGGAAGGAAGGCATCATTCAAGAAGTTTTAGGGAACAGAAGAGGAGCAGTGAAAAAAAAAAACAAAGACAGACAAACAAACACACTGACAAGCCAATCATTTTTACCCGATCCGAATGGTTCGGGTCGGATCGAGTTAATTTTCCCTAGTCATAGTTGCGGGCCAAGTCGAATCGGGCCAAAATAGTGATTAAACGGGCCAATGTGTAGGCCTACTTGTACGTGTAGAAAATGTTCTACATAGGAAATAGTTAAATAATTACATGTAAGGTAATTGCAAGTGTATATGGTATTCTACACGGATTCTTTGTAGCAGTGTTGTTCAAAGGTGTAATAGGTTTCTAACTCCATCTGAAGGAGATTGAATAATAAATTTGAAAATTTTCTAGGGGTAGCTTGAGGCGAGGTTGTAGGTAGTGGGGCCAAACCTCTTTAACATAGTAAATTTGCTTATCTCTTATCCTTACTCTTTATATTTATTTCTATCTCATTATTTGTTCATATTTTATATTGTATATTTGATTTACAATTGTTAATTTTTTAAATACAATCTAATTCACCCCCCTTCTGTGTTCGTCATCTGGACAACACAGGCTAACAAGAAATTGAACAATATATGAGAGGTATATGTCTAAGATTTTATTAATTAAATTATTCAAGTGACTATAAAACAGAGTTGAATCAATGTCAAACTGAGTTTAAAATGTCAAGATTAGCAAAATCACTAACAGCAAATTCAAGTATAATCAATCCGCTTGAAAGATAGAGATAGAAATAAATAGTGTTTATCCTAATGACACTCAATGTAACAAGTTTGAATACAATAGATGCGTGGCAGCACAGCCCTTTTGATTTATCATCAAAGAATTTACTTTCATGTCTTTTTAAAGCTTATTAAAAAAGTTTAGTTTAGGAGTTCACCCACAGTTATGAAAATGCCGGTGGATGAACTCAGAATTTAAACTAGCTCAACAGAAGGGACATTGCAGACTAACGAGGGAGGTAGCAGGAGGGGGATAGGTAGCGTTGAAAAAAGCCAATTAGTCCTTATTTGTAACGCTCCGTTATCCACGGTTAATAATAAAGTCACTTTTAAAAATTATTGAGAGTTGGAGTACTATTGTTGAATCTTGACTTAAAAATATATATATATTTTTTATTTTAAAGAAAGCATCAAGTACAAAGATTTTGTAAATAAAATACTTTTTTTATTAAAATACTGATATCATAAAAAAGAGTGTACAGAAGCATTTATTAAAATTTTTCAAAACCCGTACTATAAAAATCATAACTTAAAAACTTTGTACATGATTTAGGCCACTGTAATACCTCCTTGGATTAAGTCCTGTTCTACAACTCTATCGTCATAATTATCCTGATATGGGGTGGTTTAAAAACATAAAAATAAACTAAAATGAGTCAATGACTTAGTAAGAAACCCATCATAACGTAAACATACTTAATATAAATTTTTCATAAAATATTTCATATTGAGAACTTAAAATCATAACTGATGCTTATGCTTATGCTATGCATGGCTGGTTTATCTAATTTGTTAGGCCAATCCATTAATTTCAGCAAATCCTCTATTTAGTTGAGCAAGAACGTATCAATTTGCTCCGAACAATCCATCTTCCAACTCCATAATGTTACCTCCGCCCTTCCTAAAGCTAAAAATGTAGGCGTTCATTTTAATTTCTCCTTACATCAAAGTTTGATGCTTTTCAAAGACTCTTTAGGCGGCAACAAATAAATGAGATGAGTTGAGTTGAGATAAAAGTTAAAAAATATATTATTTAAATATATCCTTTTAATATTATTTTTGTTTTGAGATTTGAAAAAGTTGAATTGTTTATTTTATTTTATATAAAAATTTAAAAAAAATTGTAATAATTAAATAAGATGAGATTATATGAGATGAGATGAAAATAGTTGTAAAAAGGTTTATTTTCGCACTTGACATGAGATGAAATTAATTAAAATAAAAGTTAAATAAAATATTATTAGAATTTTTTTAAATATTATTTTTATTTTAAAATTAGAAAAAATTAAATTATTTATTTTATTTTGTATAAAAATTTGAAAAAATTGTAATGATGAGACGAGATAAGAATAATTGTGAAAAAATAAGAAAGTTTTAGGTTTGGTTACACAAAACTAGAGCATTTCATCTCATCTCATTTTATATAATTATTACAACTTTTTCAAATTTTTATATAAAATATAATAAACATGATAATTTTTTTAAATTTTAAAATAAAAATAATATTATAATAATATTTTATTTAATTTTTAAAAAAATATCTTATCTTGCATTGCGTAACCAAAAGAGGTGAAATTCGAAATAATATTTTTTAAATATAAAATAATTATTTCGATCAATCACATAGTGTATAAAGAATACTAAAACAGTAACTATAATCTGAAAATAAAAATCTTATTTACAGTTATTTTTATTTACTCTTTTATATATTTAATTGATATAATAGATTATATTAATTTTTTTATATAATTAATAACATTAATAAAATATGTAAAGAACAGATAAAAGCGGCTGTATATCTCGTAAACAAACTCGCCTCTCCTCACGCCAACCGCTTGCCTATGCGCTGTCGTCTCCTCGCCGCCAAGGTGAGTCTCTCTCTCTCTCCGCCGTCTCTCTCTTTCCAGTTCTCAGTGTGTCTCTCTGTCTCACACGAAATCTCTCTCTAGATCTGTAACTTATCTCAATTAGTCCCTCTCTCTTCCACTGTGGCGCCGCCGCCGCAACCCAAGGTATTTCGCCATCTCCTCCGCTTTGTCTCCATCTCAGTAAGCTCTCTCCCTCTCTCTTTTTCCTCTATCTATCCGTTTCTCTCATAAATTTATCTCTTTCGGAGGAACACCATAGCGCTACATCTCATTGATTTGCAGAAAGAATCTCCTACCTCTTGCACTCTGTGGAATTATCAGAGTGTCCCGTAACCCTAGCTCTTGGAACTCACGTGGAACTGTGTTTGTGTGTGTTTTAGCACTGTTTTAAAATAATGTAATAATTGTCTGAGATTGACTGTTATTTATTTTGGAACTGAGGTTGGGGATTAGGAGAACTATCAGCTTCCTCTGGTATTAAATTTAGTTTTAATAGAATCATCTTACTTTTTAGTTACATGAGATTTTACTTCAATTATCCAATAGACTACATTATGGAGAACTGCGAGACCTAACTATAATCCTTTGTACTTTTTAATGTAGCTTTAATTTCATTTGCATCTCTTCTTCCTCATTATTTTGTCTTATAGATGCCTTCACATTGATATTTTTGAAGAGTATTGAAGTGCAGCTGCATGTTCTGCTGGTCCTAAGTGCACATTTCCGTGCTTATATTCTGGCCCTAGAGAAACTACAGTTGGATATAGCAACATATAGTGATTTGATTGGTTTGGAGACTAGAAGCACTGGTCTTTTTTTAAGAGGAAGGGAACCCCTGTAGAATAGCTTTGCTTTTTATGCTTTGGGGGAGAAAATAAAAATTTTGTGAAGTGGGGCATGCATGCATTGGGGTGCTTGGTAGGGTACGACCACTGCAATGAATGGGGCATTGGCCTAAAATTTCCCTAATTTTGACCATTACAATGAAACGTTGTTACTCCCCATTCAAAGGACGCTTTCCTTTATATCATAAACCCAACTCTCTTCTCGATTCATGCAAATCAATGGCACAGATCAAGCAAGCACATGCCCAGCTGATCACCACCGGCCTTCTCCTGAGCCCTATCCAAGCCAATAAATTCCTTGAAAAGCTTGCCTTCTCAAGCTTTGGCTCCATCCTCTATGCACGCCAAGTGTTTGATCAAATCCCCTTTCCAGACCTCTTCCTCCACAACACCATGATCAAAGCTCATTCACTTTCGTCCAATTCTTCCTACGACTCTATGATTATATTTCGGTCAGTGGTCCGGGGTCTGAGCCTTACGCCTAATCGTTACACTTTTGTGTTTTTGTTTAAAGCATGTGGGAACAATTTGGGGGTATTGGAGGGTGAGCAAATTCGAGTTCATGCCATAAAAGTTGGGCTGGAGAACAATGTGTTTCTTACCAATGCGTTGATTGGGATGTATGCGAATTGGGGCTTGGTTGAGGAGGCCAGAAGGATGTTTAATTGCAGCGTGGAGCGGGATTTGTATTCATGGAATATTATGGTTGGTGGGTACGTAGGGACAGGTGATATGGATCAAGCTCTAGAGTTGTTTGATCGAATGCCTGAACGAGATGTTGTATCATGGAGTACTGTCATAGCTGGTTATGTCAAGGTAACTGTATTTGAAAAAAAAATGACTACCTCGTAAGCATGCTTTGCAAATGTTTTTTTGACACCTTGGTCAAGAATGTTGTTGCAATGCATTGTTTTCCTTTTCATTTTAGAACAATATGCTCCATTGTTTACGAATTACCTTTGCACCTCTAGAGTCTAGTTGGAATGAACATAAAGAGTTACCAGTCCAAAAATGTTGTTTTTTTTTTTTAATAAGTAATAAAAAAATGTTGTTTTTCTTTTATTAAACATTTTTATGGCCAGTGGCTTTGTTTAAAAGAGTTAGTGGTTGTTATCTTCAGGTGGTTTGTTTCCTGGAGGCCTTGGATCTCTTCCACAAGATGCTGCAAACAGGTCCTAAACCCAATGAGTTTACCCTGGTAAGTGTCCTGGCAGCCTGTGCAAATCTAGTGGCATTGGATCAAGGGAGGTGGATCCATGTTTATATTGAAAGGGGTGAGATCAAGATGAATGAGCAATTGCTAGCTAGCCTCATAGACATGTATGCAAAATGTGGACAGATAGAATTTGCATCAAAGGTTTTCTGCAATGAACGTGGTCTGAGGAGGAAGGTTTGGCCTTGGAATGCCATAATTGGTGGTTTTTCAATGCATGGAAAATCCAAGGAAGCAATTGAAGTTTTTGAACAAATGAAGCTTGAAAAAGTTTCTCCGAATAAGGTGACTTTTATTGTTTTGTTAAATGCTTGCAGCCACGGAAATATGGTCGATGAAGGAAGAGGATGTATTGAGTCCATGGCAAGTTGTTATGGAATTGAGCCTGAGATAGAGCATTATGGGTGTATGGTAGATCTACTAGGCCGTGCTGGATTCTTGGAGGAAGCTGAAAAGATCATATCTAGCATGCCAATGCCTCCAGATGCTGCCATATGGGGAGCATTACTTGGTGCTTGTAAAATCCATAAAGACATGGAAAGGGGGGAGAGAATAGGAAAGATATTGAAAGAACTGGATCCTAACCATATTGGTTGTCGTGTTCTTTTGGCTAATATTTATTCTGCTTCCAGGAGATGGAATGAAGCAAAGGTTGTGAGAGAGGAGATTGAATTAAAAGGAAGGAAGAAAATCCCAGGTTGCAGCTCCATTGAATTAAATGGTATGTTCCATCAATTCCTTGTGGGAGATAGATCCCATCCCCAGACTAAACAGCTCTACCTGTTCTTGAATGAGATGACAACTAAGTTGAAGATTGCTGGTTATGTTCCACAATTTGGAGATGTTTTGCTTGATATTGATGACGAGGAAGATAAAGAGACAGCCCTATCTAAACATAGTGAGAAGTTAGCTATTGCTTTTGGCTTGATGAACACAGCACCCGAAACCCCAATTCGAATTGTAAAGAACTTACGAGTTTGTGGTGACTGCCACGAAGCAACAAAGTTCATCTCCAAAGTTTATGATCAAGAGATTATTGTAAGGGACAAGATTAGATATCACCATTTTAAAAAAGGGAAGTTGTTCTTGTAAAGACTATTGGTAGACATGAAGATCGGCAATGGATCCAAGCCAATCTCAGATTGCAAGTTGTCCTAGTTTCCTGCACAATATACAAGAATTTGGCTACTGTGCATAACATTCTTTCAGCCATTTTTCTGCTGAAAATGTACCACATCGAATTGGTAATTCTAAGGGTGCCTCGTTTTTTAAGATGCCGGGAACTTTGGTGATTGAAATATGGTTAAGTTTAATTGCGGGTGAATCATCTTAAACTTAGGAGAACTATCAGCTTCCTCTGGGATTAAATTGAGTTTTAATAGAATCATCTTACTTTTTAGTTACATGAAATTTTACTTCAATTATCCTGAAGACTGCATTATGGAGAACTCCAAGACCTAACTATAATCCTTTGTACTTGTTAATGTAGCTTTAATTTCAGATGCCTTCACATTGATATTTTTTGAAGAGTATTGAAGTTCAGCTGCATGTTCTGCAGGTCTTAAGTGCACATTTCCGTGCTTATAGGTAAAAGATATTTTATTCAAAGTAAATAGGCATAGCCCAAGTATGCAGAAAGTATACAAGAGAATATACCTAAGTACAATCTAAAGCAAAAACAGTACTAAGAAAAAGCATTACAAATGTTGATATCCCTCACAAGATTGTTCACCCAAAAATTTAAAGTGTTAAAGAAAAAGTCCCTAAATTCCGTCATTGTGCGTTCATGATCTTCGAAACACCTCCCATTTCTCTCAAGCCATAAACACCAGAATAAGCATAGGGGAATCATTCTTCACTCAGCTGAACTTCCTCCACTTCCTGCTGCACCTTGCCAGCAAGCCAAAAATCCAACCACATGCCTACCTTTGCAAATAACTCATTCCACAAAGCCGTCGCCATTTCGCAGTGAAGAAACAAGTGGTTAATAGATTCACCATCGTTTTTACACGTGGTGCGCCAATTCATCACATAAAAGCCCCTTTTGCTCAAATTATCGATTGTTAAAACTTTCTCAAGCGACACCAACCAGCAAAAAAATGCAACTCTACTGGGCACTCTAGCTTTCCAAATACATTTCCAGGGAAATGTTATATTACCATGACTAATTAACACCTTGTAGTAGGACTTCACAGAAAATCTGTTCTTAGTATCATGAATCCACTGCATCATATCATCCTTGGTCTGGTCAATCTTAGAATCATAAAGTTTTGCATAGAAATCAGCAGCTTCACTGACTTCCCAGTCCTGTAAATCTCTAGTGAATTCCACATTCCAATTTAACATGTTAGAAAACAAGTAACAATCCGCCACAGCAGCCCCTTTACATTTAGCAATCCTGAAAAGGGTAGGAAATGCTAATTTAAGAGCTAAATCACCACACCAAACATCATGCCAATAAGAAAAAAAATAAAAAAATATTGGACCCAGTCCCCACTTTGAAATTAGTGTTTTTGATAAAGTCCCCCATCCCAATCAAATGAACTTCCATAGACCCACCCCAAACACCCCTTTTATTTCATTAGTACACCAATTCCCCCACATCCTTCCATATTTAGCTCTTATGTTTGGTTGTTAGAAAACAAGTAAGAATCCGCCAGAGCAGCCCCTTTAAATTTGGCAATCCTGAAAAGGGTAGGAAATGCTAATTTAAGAGCTAAATCACCACACCAAACATCATGCCAATAATTAAAAAAAAAAAAATATTGGACCCAGTCCCCACTTTGAAATTAGTGTTTTTGATAAAGTCCCCCATCCCAATCAAATGAACTTCCATAGACCCACCCCAAACACCCCTTTTATTTCATTAGTACACCAATTCCCCCACATCCTTCCATATTTAGCTCTTATGTTTGGGGGAGAGGATAAAAATTTTGAAGGTTTTCTTAAATACTTTTTAAAAAATAATTTCTCTGCCAGCTGTGAAACATGGTTTTTGTGGAAGTCATGCATGTAGCTTCTCTTGGCAACCACTCACTTAAATTTCAATTTCAACTCTTTGGGCATTGGCCTCTTTCTATTATATTTGGCTTCTCTATAAAATGCTTATTCTGTAGATTAACATTAATTAGTTGCTTCCTATATATTATTTCACCTATACGTCAATATTCCTATGAGCTTAATTTTGCTTTCTAATTCTCAAGGTAGTCATTCTTACACGCATCCTGTGTATTTAAGTTTCATTCATTTTCTAATAAATTGAATTGTATGAAGTCAAAGCATGCTCCATATTTTTTAGGGAGGAATGCATATTTTATGAAGTTTTTGCAGGTAACGTTGATGCATATTCCTGCATTACTTGCATTAAGTGTTTCTAGACAACTGATGTCAATGGAGTTTCGGTGGTTCTTACAAGTTTTATTCAACATATAAAAAAAAGGGCAGTTTATGGGATGACTTGTATTAGATTTTGATCATTATGTTTACAACTCGGATTGTATTGTACATTCTCCTCTGAATAAAGCATCATTCTCATATACTTGGGCATTTGTCTGCCGCTATATATTTTTAAGCTTCATACGAATACAAGATGATTCATGAGCACTGTAAACTGTGAATTGTATATGTTTTTTTTGTTCCCAAAACCAATTGGATAGATTAGTGATTCTTTGCTTGATCTTTGAGATTATCAGGTCCATTTGCTGTCATTGATGAGCACTTCAATTCAATACTTCCAAATTGTTACGATGCAATTGGCTTAATGCTCATATTCTGGTTTCTACATCAGCACCAGGTAGTGTTCCAAGCTTTGATCATTCCTATTTTTAGTTCTTAATGTTCTCTGTTGTTTCATGTTGTATTTTGATTATATCATATGGGGTTAGAAATAGCAGTTCTGATTTTTAGTGAAGTGTCCAAAACATTTAGGTATAGTTTGGATAGTGAGATGAGATGGTTTTAGATGAAAATTGAATAAAATATTGTTAGAATATTATTTTTTAATATTATTATTGTTTTGGGATTTGATAAGTTGAATTGTTTATGATATTTTGTGTGAGGATTTGAGAAAGTTGTAATGATAAGATGAAACCGTTTCTGTATCCAAACGGGCCCTTATTGTTTCATTACTCAAACTGTGTTGAATAGTGATTCTGGTTGTGGTTAATTCGTAACTGATGTTTTACTTTTCAGCTCACAATGTCATGGTGACGGATTCCATGCTTGGATTTATATTTTGACAAGATCCGTTTTTTTTAATATAGTTTCTATGTTTATCTTTTGAGCTGCCCAACGATGATTCAAATTTCTGTCTAAAGATACATTGGCACAATTTGTAACTTGGAAGAGAGACTACCTCGGATGCTAGAAAAGGAGTGGTATAACTAGGAAAATGATTAAGGACCCCACAGCATATAAAAAGATTTTTTTTTTTTTTTTGTCTCCAGTTAATTTCTCCATTGTTGGGGTCATTAATTTTTTTAAATCATAGACAAAGTATATTTGTATATATTCTTCTTTGAATGAATACAGGAGAACTTACCATATATGAAAAATCCGGAAGAAAATATGGTTAGAGTTGACATTTTCTTTCCCAAAACCTCTAGCTTAAGACCAGCTAACCTTATTTGTCCATATCCTTTGTTGTAACACTTCAGGGATTTGGATCTAATGGCTTATTTCAGATTTTCTCAGCCACCAACATTTGGTTGCAAAAACGTGGAGTCCCTCATGTAATTGTGACAGAAGATGTCTCTAATGTTGTTGACCTTACAAAATACTTTTAATCCCTTTTTAATTGGCCACACCTTATAAAAACTCCTGAAATTTGAAAGCGATGGAACTTATTTGCTGACTGAGTAGAATTTGTTTCCGAGTCAACATATTGGCTTTCATTTTTCTTTTTTTCTTTTTTTGATTGGTTGCTTTAATTTTCAAAATTCTCCCTCAATCCTGCTTATGTTTTTGCTAACTTATGTGAAAAGCTAATTATGCATGTTTTTTTTAAAGCTAATTATGCATGCTTTCAGGAAGAGTTTTAATCTTGATTAGAATCGTAGAATAAAGAAAGGTTTTGTCCAGTTCTGTTTTTTCTGAACTTTCTTCGCTGTAGTTTAACACGAGGAAAAGTATGCTACAGGTTGTAACTTTGTGATTTCTTTGTTGGGTTTGGTGAAAGAGAAGCTTAGGGTGTTAAATAGATGGAACTTGTAAAATTACTGACCTTCCACTGGAACTTGTGGACAAGCAGGGTTTGGGGTATGGGGACTTGATCTCCATAAATCCCCTCATGATGGGCCATTTGCCCTTGTTCTCTGTTAGTGTACTCAAATCACTAATTACTACTACAGTGCACTGGGAGATGTCTATCTTTTGGGAACTGTGATGCTGGTTTTTGGAATGGGTCTTTATGAGCTCTTTGTCAGCAATCTTGACACTGCCAAATCACCATTGAAGGAAAAACTTCCATACAGATATAATCTCTTCGGCTTATTCACTCTAAAGGTCAGTTAAAAAATTTTCAGCAATTGAGCAACTGCAATGCCTGTTAGCCCAAGTGAATGGGCCATAACCCAACCTTGACTGATTGATGCTTTAGAACAATTATTTCTTCATTCTAGAAAACTCTGACTGCTTTAGGTAGTAAAAGCATTGGGAAAACTGATCTCTATGGTTCCTGTATTTGGTCATTAAAATTGATTTTGTCATTTCTTTTAGTTGAATCAAATCTATTATCATGTGAAATGCATTTAATTAATGAGAAAACCTGTACTATCCTGTCTTTTCTGCTTTTCCATGCCAGACTTAAGTCTTTTATGCTTTAGGAACGTTACTTCCTAAATAATATGCAAGAGAAAAATAGTTACCTCTTTAGGATTAAAGGTCTCTAAAACTAGTTTTTGCTCTATAACTAGTTCTGGCCGCTGACCCATCCCCATCCCCATCAATACATGGGATGTCTAAAACACCCTATGGACTGGTCAAAATTTAACTATTGCTTCTATTTCGTAATCTTATACATGTTTTCTCACCTCTTTCGTTTCACTTTCAACAGAGGGTGAGTCTGAAACATCAGAAACATTTGAGGCGTCTGATATATCTGCAAACGGTCAACCTCATGTGTTAGGGAGCTTTTTGAACTTCTTTTGGCTGCCAACCAGTCCGTTTCTTGCATACACTAGTGCTGTACCTGACTCTCTTTAGTTGATCTCTCCTTAGGTAGAGCTTTATAGTAATTTATATGCTTGTATTGGTGAACATATTAGCTGAATTAGTTGCATGTTTATTTGCCAATTACAAGTACACAACTCATTGCATGTTTAGCACTAGTGCATGTTTATAGGTATCTACATTCTAGATGCACAAGTACAAGTACATACAACTGATTTTGTGGTTTGGGGGTTGTATTTGGATTAATGAGAGAGCTGCACATATGTGGTCGTATTTTACAATATTTATTTTTAATTTTTAGAAGCTTTTCGGCTGACTCATTTTTGCCACAAATATATATTTCCCACGATAAATAGAGCCGGTATAACCTTTACCCAGCGTTGTTAACTGTGGTTTGGTACACTTTTCCGACTTTATTTAACACCTATTTTGAGAGAAAAATTGCCGCAAAAAAGCAAATATTTCCGACTACGGCTAAAAATCTCCGCAAAAAGGTTTTTCGAGAACTTTGACTGCTTTGCTAGCACGAGGGAATGCTTATTTGCGGCGATTTAGCGTCGCAGCAAATTTACATGATGCTGTAGGGAATCCAGAAAAAAACCATGATACCCGATTAATGCTTGATTCTTATCAGCTCAACTCACTTAAAGCAATAAATTAAGCATTTATGACTCTCCTTTTCCTCCATCTCTGTAAATTAATTTACTTCAATTTTCATACAAATTAGTGTTTGGCCATTGATTTTTTTCGGTATATGATTGCTGACAGAATATATGATTTCTTGTTGCGGATCCTTCACTAATTGCTAAATGGTTTAGCCAGTGCAGCTGATCGATCATATTCAAGTTTCCTCCAACAGGAACACCTCTCACATCAAGCTTTACAAGAAAAATGGAGTTCCGAGAAGTGCTGTTTCACTAGACTAGTTGATATTTATTATCAGTTATTTCTTATTTAAATTAATATTTTTTTTATTAAAATGAGTATATTCTTATCAATTTTTCTTATAATGAATTTCATTATAAAAAATCTTGTTTGTGACGAACTTAAAAATCGCCACAAAAAGGTATTTAAGATGCAACATTTGGGTTATCGAGTCAAGCTGGACTCAGATAACTCGAGCTTGAGATAAGAGCATGCTTAGCCTATTTTGAGTTGATCAAACACGAGGTCGAGTTAAGTTGAGTAATTTATTGATTTTTGTTTGTACTCTTTAATGAGGCTAAGCTGAGCCAAGTTATTATTCTAGTTTTGTTTGTGCACTTAAATATAATTTTTGAATGAACTGAATAATTAAAAATACTAAATTACAAAATAAAACATTAATCTAATAATTTTTTTACAATTAATATATAAACCTTATATTCAACTATAAAATTATAACAAGTTTATGAATACATTTCTTAAATGGTTATACATTGTAGTATATAATGAAAATATCAAGTCCTATATACTAACTATTACACATTACAAAATATATACTATAATTAATCAATATTGTTTTTCAGAATTAGTAAAAAATTTTCCTTTTGAATTTCTTTCAACATTATGCTTGTACGTAGTACTATATATGCTCAAGCTGCAGGCTTCAAGAGTAAATAATCTTCTCTGCAAATACACATTATACGTTGCAAAAAGCGCACATTTGAGAAGAAAACAGATTGGCCACAAATAAGAATTAATAGCCTCATATTTTCTCACGGGAGAGCTCATATTTTTCACAACTTGGGAGATTTCTACGTTGAGGCAAGAATGATCACTATAAGAAAACTCCATATTTGTTATCAGTTAATTTCTTTATAAAATTACTATTTCTATCCAAATGAGTCTACTCTTGTCAGTTTTTCTTATAGTAATCGAATTTAAGACGTTTAAGATGCTGCATTTGCTACCAACGTTCATCAAATAAAAATTGGTTAATTACCAAAGTTAAATAAATCCAAAACTAAAACATCCCACTAAATTAAGTTGCTGATAAATCTCTACGTATATAGTCATTTGCATTTTGGCAACCATTAATTTGTGTTTTTCGCATGTAATTTAAGTGATGTAAAAAGTCATTTTTTTTGTAGTGTTGAAAGAAAAACTAAAATCATCCTCATGCTGCTGCCTATCAATGTAGTTGAAATCCAAATAATGATAATATTTGTTCAAAGCTGCCATAGTTGTTCCAATTTGGATCAAAGACATTCTGATCTGTGTAAGCCACCAAAGGACTAAAGGCAATAGGTTGAACCATATTAATTAGCAAAATCAACCAATGCACCTGAGCAAGACCAACTAATGTGCCTCAATACTGAGTATGAAGATTATTGCTGAATGATGAGGAGCTTCCTACATAATTGACTTCAATGTTTGGTAAAGGCCGCTGGTACAATTCTCCTGCATCCGCCATTGGTTCGGGATCTACAATGGCATTCTCCAAGTTCCAAAGGGTATCATTCTCCGTATCATTGACAATGTTAGAACTTTCATTATCCACATCAACTCCAGTGCGTGTTCTAGGAGATTTGTCAATTTTATTCTTAACCCTACACAAAACCCAGTCATCCAACTGGATAATATAAACAATTTAACGATGATGGTCAATTCGTGAATGAAAAAATTGTTAAGAAGGAAACAGTTTCTCAATTTTCTTATATATAAATCCTACGTACACAAACCCAACCATCCTATAAAAGGATCATTATAAGAAAAATGATTTTTTGAGTCATTTAAATTGGATGAGAAAAACATAAAATAGTTGTCAAAGTTTTTTTTGCAACCATTTAGTATTTTTTGCATCCAATTTAAGTAATGCAAAAAGTTTTTTTTTTTGCAATGAATAGAGATTTAATAGATAATTAACTACAAGAATATTTGAAAAAAAAAAAAAAACAGCAGAGCTTAAAGGAAATTGAAATTACTACAATAAAAGGTGAAAGGATGAAGAACTACTATGTACATACCCTCATGTCATTGGCATCCCTTTTGTTTCGAGGAGGATCTTTGACGGTGAACTCATGCATAATCCAATTTGTTTTGACACCTCTAGGGGGTTTTCCCCTATAGAAAACCAATGACTTCTTAAACCCGATGTGTTCTCCGTGTGATTCGATTGACTTGTCAGCACCTGTGGCCTTCCAATATCCACCATCAGTTGATCGACTTGGACGAGTTCCATTTGGATACTTTCGATCTCTTGGTGTGAAAAAGTACCATTCTGTTTCTCCATAATCCTTGAATACCTCTTTGAATATGAATGGAAAGATTGTATTAGAGTTACACTTTAATACGCCAACAAAATTAAAATATATATATATATATTAATGAATTAAGAAGCTTTCAAAAATAAAAAAATGAAGAACAACCTAGAAACTAATAATTACAAACACATGCATGAGATAGTGTGAAGATCAGCCTTCTTCGCACGGTTAATGCATGACACGCACAATGTCTAATCTTTAATAATATATGCGTAAAACCCCCACTTATGGATATCAACACGAGGAATTGAAAGAACAAAACTAAAGCAAATATATTCAAAATCATGCAAATCATTGGCCTCTACGGATAAAGTAAAAAACTTTGGATATATGCGAGCTCATATGCATGTTAATGGCATGAAAATCAACAAGACAGAAACTACGAACGTACGGTACCCTCGAGGCTACCAAAAACGATCGATGAATCAATAATGTACGTATGTAGTATCTCAAAGAATTCCTGAATATAAAACTTTGATAGCTGACATACGACATGAAAGAAAAAATAGAGCGCCGTAAGCATGCAGTTCCAAGCAAAGCATGCACATGATCAAATCGTTCGTAACAACTACACTATATAAGCTCTAGCAAGCTCAGATTAAAATTAATTAATGTAAAAAACTAATAGTAGGGATTGAGAACCTGAAAGAAACTCGGGTTTGTGACGATAGACGTTAGCCGACACGATCCAGCTCACCGGCACTGGCTGGTTCGATATCTTTCTCTTCAGGTAACACTCGACGAGCTCTTTATCCGTTGGACGGAACCTATATCCAGGAGGGTGGGGCCTGAAATGTTCTGCCAGCTCCTCAATGCTAGGGTTATGGAATCCATCGAAGAACACTGGCGATGGCGTTTGGGGTTGATTTGTGAGGTTACTAACCGCCACAGCTACTTGTGGGGTAACAGAAGATTCCATTATATTCGGCTAGCTTACGTTCCTCACCCGACGGCAAATATGATGCATGTACTTCGGACTCTCTGCGGGAAGACGATAGTGGTGATAATACTACGTACGGACGTCAAGGCTTGAACTTCCTCAACGTTAAACAAATTGTCGTCTTCCCGCTTGGAATTAATAAACAATTAGTGATACAATTGTAGTAGGAAACTATCTTCAATTCCTACCTTAAGTATAATTTCAATGGCCCTGACTCTTCAAAAAATAATAAAAATAAAAAAACTTCTCCATCTAGAGCTCATAATACTATCGGATAATAAAAAATTTACCTCCAAGTAGACAGCTCAAACACCTTAAAAATAGAGCCTTGGTAATTAAATTTTTATTTAATCAAAAACCAATTGGAAGAGAAAACAACATAAAACATCTAAGCAAAACAGAGGATCATAGTAATATAATTAAAATCAAACTTTGCCGAACGTAAGATAATCTATTCATTTTTGTAATAAATAAAAACCAAGCCCATCAACTAATTGAAAAATATGGGTGCCAACTTATCTTCAACCATTCTTTGAACTTGGAGGGCGTATCATGTTTAAACGTGCCAATTGGAACCAAGTATTGAGTTTGACATGAATATAGTTGAAATCATTTCATATTACAGATTCTAAACAACCCCCAATTTCGAACACATCATGATTACTTGAACATAAGCCATCATTCTTGTCAGAGAGAGTTGCACATCCACCAATCACGATCTTAGAAAACACCATTCTCGATTGAAATATTTGCAGGTTTGACATCTAGGTGAGCAATTTATCAGTCATGCAGAGTCTTGCAAGGCCTTTACAACCTGTGCAAATCATTAATGAGAGATTAAATAATAATTTCAGAAGAAAATTCATCAAGATGCTCAGATCAGTTTAACACATGTAGACAGAATGGTAAACCCACTCCTAGCTGCATCTAAGACCACTGGGCTTTACCCACTCCTCCATCTAATACCAAATTATTATAACACAATCTAAAATGAATATGAAACCAAGCCTCAAAATTAATGGCAGGAAAAAATTTGCAAGAATCCTGATTGGGAATCAACCACCACTCAAAATCCCCTTGTAGCAACAACTGCCACACACATAGGACGCTTGCAGGAAAATTTATGTTAAACACAGAGGATTTCAAACAGTCTGTCAGCCTTCTTTCCAATAAAATAACATTGTCATCATATCAAAACACAAGGTGACACTTATTAGTCAATAACAACTTGTGGCAGAAATGTGAACCCATAAGTCATTTTCCAATTGCAAGCATAAATAAATAGGTGAAATACACTGTATACAAGCAGAGTGGAGCCATCTAACTAAAGTACCCAAAACAAAAACAAGATATCTGAGGGCATGAGCTCGAGCCATTGTGAGAAACTACCTGACCCCTTTGCCATATTCCCTTGACCTAAACCTATCGGTGAGGTGCATCCAACTTTTGTCCATCTGAAAAATTAAATATTTAAACACTATGTTTATTATCATAGACATAGAATCATACAAACATGGAGTGGAGTTAGTAAAAACCAAAACTTATTATCGTGCAACTTCATGTGAAAACCTCCCACATTAAAAATATTAGAGCACATTATATACGGCAAGAATAGAGTGTGAAATATTATGCGAGGCTGAAAACAGGGGATAAAGTTTGGTTGTAAAAATGAAACGACCATTCTTGCAGCTGAAAAAAGGGCACTGAAGTTGGAAATATTGAGAAGCCTAAAAAATGTCAACAGCAAAGCATGAAGCATTAACAAGTGCCAACTTTATCTTAAATTGGTCCAAAATGCCAAAATGCATTGGAAAAGCATAAAGATCCAGTTTCGTCATGATTACTCACAATGTTTTCTCAAAAATATGTTGTATATTACAATGCATTTTGCTGGTAAAGTGAACTAGTTTTGATTTATAATTGTTCCTAATGATGCCTTTATATGTATGTATGTGTTCTTTGTGTGGCAGTGGGTGAATTTGTTTAAAGGGCACAACAAGCTGTGAATATGAACCACACTGAAAATACAGTGCTTCAACGAGGAAATTTCCGCAGGTAAACATTCAGATTAGTACCTAAGTTGATGTAGAGGAATGTTTGGGGCTTATATTTTCAGTGTTCAATGAAAAACAAATTTAAGGTGGCAAATTGGATCTAGTATTATAGCCAACATTAAATTGGTCTAAGGAATTGAATCTGCCATTCTACTTGTAGCAGGAGAGCTCGCTGTTCTTCATATGTAAAATTCGAAATTAATAATACGTTGTAATGCAGTAAGCTACATGTGAATATATTTGGTTATATTCAACTCTCAAGCATACCAATAAAGTATGACCATTTGAAATGCTTGCTCATACTCAAAGACCAAAATATTAACTGGGTAATAACAAACTGATGGAGGCATGAACTATATATAAGCAAAAAAGAAAAACTGAAAGTGTCAAATCATGTTATGAAAATTGTTTTATTCATCTAATCCAATCACACCAAGCTAGATCAAATACATCAATATAATGGAAACATCAGTACCCATGCATGCCAAAAGTTTCTGTGGTAGCTTACCTGCTTTAAAATAGTTCAACCCATTTATTTGAGTTTCTTTTTGGACCTTTTAGAGTCGAATATCCCTCCTTATAAACTACATTGTCATAAGCATGTCCATTTTTAAAAAATATAAACTAATTAATTATTGGAAATTCGAGAATTAATTGATCAGAATTCGCTTACAAATAAGAATATTCAATATATATACTTTAAATTAGATATACTTCAAATGCAAGGCAATAATGGACATGACGGCCTTCTTAATGGTGAAGCTAGCTCTGAATGATCTCTTGGAAGTGGTGGTAATCTATTATTTAACAATTAAGACAGCATCTTAATTTTGAAAGCTTAAGTTAGTTCTCTAATAACCAAATGGATTTAGGTACATACTATTTAATGAAGGATGTGTTACCAATGGAGACAAAATGCACCGTATGGTGCTTTGTTGTATTAGGCACCAACTGCAGCCACCAAATCACCCACCCACTATCTCTACAGCAAGGTCATAAAATGCTGTACCTAATGCAGAGATTGTAGGCTGCTCTCTCCTAAATAGGAGAGAGCTCAGTTGTAAAAATGCAGTGGAGAAAATAGAGAGAAAGAGAGTGGGTGAGCAGAGAGAAGCTTTTGTAAAAACTGTTTCATAGTGAAGTTACAGCAGCTGTGGACGTAGGCAATTGCCGAACCACGTTAAATTTCATCTCTCCTTTTATTTAAAATCATCTCTGTCTTCGACCAGACTCTAACAACTGATATCAGAGCTCTTGGTTCGAGCTGTCCAGAAATAAAAGTGATCAAAATCAAATTTTGACCACTCCAAGGTGTTCCTCGCGTCGAGACGAATCTGTTGCCGTAAACGGAATCGAAAACGGAGGTCGGAGTAGCCCGCACGGGCCGGTAGAAGATCGAAGCATCGATCCACGCGCCCCACGTGCATCTGGAGGTTGAAGTCGACTGAGCACCACGCGCCACCACGAGCAGCCACGCTCCCTCACGCGCTCCGAGGAAGACGACGCGTGAGCCCCAAGCACTGCACGCGCCCCCACGCGCCCTAGAGCATCAAGCGCGTGTCGTCCACTCTCCCCACGCACTCCCACGCGCCGCACAGGTCATTAGCGCGTGTTGTCCACGCGCCCACGCGCCCCACTCGCACAGCTGCGCACGCGTGCATCTCACGCACCTGAGTCAAGCCGCATTCCTGAGTCGAGCCTTGTTCCTGAGCCGAGCCGACGTCATCCTGCCACTTGTCGCACTCTGGTTGGCCGAAACTGTTTTGGCCTGTTTAAACTTAATTTTGATCCAATTTTGACGATTCCGGACTCGTTTCCAGCTAATTCGAGTGTTTTGGACGCAACGGTGATCTTTGTTTGTTCAAATTTGAACTCATTTGTAAAGTTATGGCTGGAGAAGAAGCTAAAGGTGCTAGTATCGAGAAATTTGACGGTACAGACTTTGCCTACTGGAGAATGCAGATAGAGGATTATCTCTATGTGAAGAAACTACATCTTCCACTCCTAGGAAGAAAGCCAGATGACATGAGCAATGAAGATTGAAGTTTTCTTGATAGACAAGTATTGGGAGTCATTCGACTAACACTGTCAAGATCAGTTGCACGCAATGTGGGAAAGGAAAAGACCACAGCAGATTTGATGAAGGCTCTATCAGACATGTATGAGCAGCCATCAGCCAATAACAAAGTGCATTTGATATACAAGCTATTCTACTTGAGAATGGCAGAAGGAACTCTAGTTATTCAGCATCTGAATGAGTTCAACACCATCATCAATCAATTAGTTTCAGTGGGGATTGAATTTGATGATGAAGTACGTGCACTGATTGCTCTGACTCAATTGTCAAAAAGTTGGGAGGCCATGAGAATAGCTGTTAGCAATTCTTATGGCAAAACAAAGATGAAGTATCAAGATATCCGGGACTATATTCTTAGCGAGGAAGTTCGCAGAAGAGATACATGAGAAGCATCAACTTCCAGTTCTGCCTTAAACCTCGAGACGAGAGGTAGAGGAGCTAGTAGAAGTTCAAATCGGGGCAGGTCAAAGTCCCGGAAAGGAAGAAGTAAATCTAGGTCTGGAAAACAAGTACAGTGCTGGAATTGTGGCAAGATTAGCCACTTCAGAAATAATTGCAAGGAAGCAAAGAAGAAGAATGAGCATGACTCTGCTAATGCCACAACAGAAGATTTCCAAGATGCCTTACTCCTTTCAGTCGACAACCAAATTGAATCTTGGGTGTTAGATTCAGGAGCCTCATTCCACACTACAGCACACCGAGAAATCATGCAGAATTATGTCACTGGTGATTTCGGGAAGGTGTACTTAGCAGATGGTGAAGCGTTGGAAATTGAAGGCATGGGAGATGTACGAATCAATCTGCCCAATGGAAGTGCATGGTTGCTACAGAAGGTGCGACATGTTCCCAAGCTCATGAGGAACCTGATTTCTATAGGACAACTTGATGCTGATGGGCATTCGGTACTATTTACCGGTGGCACGTGGAAGATAACAAAAGGAGCTATGGTAGTAGCTCGAGGCACAAAAACAGGTACTCTATACATGACTTCAAGCATTAGAGATACTGTTGCAATTGCTAACGCAAATGCTAACCTATGGCATCAAAGGCTTGGTCATATGAGTGAGAAAGGAATGAAAGTACTATTATCCAAGGAGAAGTTACCAAAGTTGGAATCAACTGATTTCGACATGTGTGAAGGTTGCATTTTTGGGAAGCAGAAAAATGTTAGTTTCTTGAAAAATGGCAGAACTCCAAAGTCTACAAAGTTGGAGTTGGTGCACACAGATTTGTGGGGACCATCCCCAGTAGCTTCTCTTGGAGGATCGCGGTACTATGTTTCCTTTATTGATGACTCAAGCAGGAAATTATGGGTTTATTTTTTGAAAAATAAATCTGACACATTTGACACTTTCAAGAAGTGGAGAGCCATGGTTGAAAATGAAACAGGCTTGAAGTTGAAATGTCTGAAGTCAGACAATGGCGGAGAGTACATCGACGGAGGGTTCAAAGAATTTTGTGCTGCAAATGAGATTAGATTTCAGAAGACTATTCCTGGGACACCGCAGCAGACTGGCGTAGCTGAACGCATAAACAGAACTCTCAACGAACGTGCCAAAAGCATGAGGCTGAATTCAGGATTGCCTGAATGTTTTTGGGCTGATGCAGTTAACACTGCAGCCTATTTGATTAACCGGGGACCTTCAGTTCCCTTAAAATTCGATCTACCAGAGGAAGTCTGGGGCGGAAAGAAGGTAAATCTTTCCGATTTGAAAGTTTTTGGCTGTGTATCATATGTTCACATAGATTCTACTGATCGTAACAAGTTAGAAGCCAAATCTAGAAAATATTTTTTCATCGGTTATGGTGATGAAGAATTTGGCTATCGATTTTGGGATGGTAAAAATCGCAAAATCATCAGAAGTAGAAATGTAATTTTCAATGAGCAGATTCTGTACAAAGCTAGGTCACAAGCTGAACCTGAGGAGCAGCCAAAGAAACCTGAGGTTGTTGACTTTGATGTTACTCGAGTCAACACTGATCAGAACGAGGATCAAGAGAATGATGATACACAGATCGAACAACGTACACCACTCACTGTTATTCGAAGATCTTCAAGGACGATCAGGCCACCACAGCGGTTCTCACCATCTCTACACTACATCCTGCTAACAGATAGTGGTGAACCGGAAAGTTATGATGAAGCTCTACAAATTGAAGATTCGATCAAGTGGGAGAAAGCCATGCGAGATGAGATGGAGTCACTGATGTCAAATCAGACATGGGAGCTAACTAAGCTTCCAAAAGGCAAGAAGGCTTTGCACAACAAATGGGTGTACAGAATTAAGGAAGAGCACAATGGTAGCAAGCACTATAAAGCCAGAATGGTCGTGAAGGGGTTTCAACAAAAGGAAGGTGTCGACTACACAGACATTTTCTCCCCAGTCGTAAAATTGACCACGATCAGGCTAGTGTTGGCAATTGTGGCTGTAGAAGATCTACATCTTGAGCAGTTAGATGTGAAGACTGCATTCCTTCATGGTGATTTGGAGGAAGACATCTATATGCACCAGCCACAAGGATTCTCAGTGAAGGGAAAAGAGAATCTAGTTTGCAAACTGAAGAAGAGCTTGTATGGCCTAAAACAAGCTCCACGATAATGGTACCGAAAGTTTGACAACTTCATGTGCAGTAATGAATTTACAAGACTACAGGCTGACCATTGTTGCTATATGAAGAATTTTGACAACTCTTATATTATCCTACTGTTGTATGTGGATGATATGCTCGTTGCAGGGTCAAGCATTGAGGAGATTAATAAACTGAAGAAGCAGTTGTCAAAGCAGTTTGAGATGAAGGATTTGGGTGCTGCAAAACAAATCCTTGGTATGAGAATTATTAGAGACAGGGCTAATGATACTCTTAAGCTCTCGCAGGAGGAGTATGTGAAGAAGGTACTTAGAAGGTTTAACATGGATTAGGTGAAACCAGTGAGCACACCCTTAGCTAGTCACTTTCGACTAACTAAGGATCAGTCACCAAAGATGGAGAAAGAGCAAGAATGCATGACAGAATACCCTATGCATCTGCTATTGGTAGTCTTATGTACGCCATGGTCTGTACAAGGCCAGATATTGCACAAGCAGTGGGAGCTGTGAGCAGATACATGAGTAATCCAGGAAAGCAGCATTGGGAAGCAGTCAAGTGGATTTTGAGATATCTACAAGGCTCTTCAGATACGTCACTATGCTTTACAAAAGCAGGTTTAAAGCTAAAAGGATATGTAGATTCTGATTTAGCAAGTGACGTTGACAGCATAAAAAGTACTACTGGATTTGTGTATATGCTGGGTGGTACAGCTGTATCGTGGGCTTCTAAGTTACAGAAGATTGTTGCTCTCTCAACTACAGAAGTGGAATACGTTGCTATAACTGAAGCAGGGAAGAAAATGGTTTGGTTGCAGTCATTCTTGGAGGAATTGGGAAAGAAAAATGAAAAAGGTATTCTGTACAGTGATAGTCAGAGTGCTATTTTTCTTACAAAAAATCCAGCCTTTCATTCCAGAACAAAACACATACAGTTGCGATACCATTTTATCCGATCTCTTCTCGATAGTGGACAACTGATACTTGAGAAGATTCGAGGAACAGAGAACCCAGCAGACATGTTCACAAAAGTAGTTACTACTGACAAACTGAAGCTGTGTGTAGCTTCAGTTGGCCTCCGTACTTAAAGGCATGACTTGAAGTTGCTGTGATGGTTGCTATGAAGATATGTAGACTCATTTGTCTCCAAGTGGGAGATTGTTATGAATGGAGACAAAATGCACCGTATGGTGCTTTGTTGTATTAGGCACCAACTGCAGCCACCAAATCACCCACCCACTATCTCTGCAGCAAGGTCATAAATAGGAGAGAGCTCAGTTGTAAAAATGCAGTGGAGAAAATAGAGAGAAAGAGAGTGGGTGAGCAGAGAGAAGCTTTTGTAAAAATTGTTTCATAGTGAAGTTACAGCAGCTGTGGACATAGGCAATTGCCGAACCACGTTAAATTTCGTCTCTCCTTTTATTTAAAATCATCTCTGTCTTCGACCAGACTCTAATAGGATGCATGCACGAGTTTCTTATGATAATTAAAGATTAGTTAGGCCACAATTAGACTATTATTTTAGACTTCGTGGGAAAAGTATGAGGTCCTCTACAGTTTTATGATCTTGTGGATCAATGTATTAGGGAGCATATTTACAACATTCCAATGAAATTAGAAAATGCTTTGGGTACAATTCGATCTAACACACTAATACTAAAGCCAACACTACCCTCTAAATTCTCATATGCCAAAGAAGTACTCAAGCTCACTGTTGTTCAGCGTAAAATTCAAAATCCCATTTCATCTAATGCCCAAAGCCCTAGTTTGTGAATAATTCTGGTTTAAATCAACAATGTGGTACTAATTTTGCATATCATTAATGAAATTCTACAAAATTTGGACCAAAACAAATATCAATTAACAGCATAATTCATCGATCCATTCACTATATCAGGTTCATGATCACTAAACTTAGAACCAAACGCACGTACAAGCCAATTATACTCCAGAAAGCATCCTGAATAAATTTTTAATTTCAAAACTGAACGAAACACATGCAGTTAAATATTATACTCTAGAAACAAGTTAGGACGAGGGAGACCGAGAGAAAGGAAAATCACGGCATATGAGTGGCAGATGATTACCTTCTTCTTGCGGCGTGCTATTGTTGGCTAGAGAAAATCTCTATCGGAGTGAAAGAGAGGGACCAATCGACCAGATTTGTGGGTTCTGTGCTGCAAATAGAGAGCTAGATTAGATAGAGACAGAGAGACTATTAGAATAAATGGTTTTGATGTTCCTTAGTTAATATATGTACTGAGCATTATCAAAAGCACATGGTGTGCATTCTTTGTAAATACCGTAGACTCATAACAAACTTTATTCCCTATTTGTTTCCTTTACAGTGTATATATATACCTATACAATATCACATATCAATACAGTGAGAATATTCCAAATTCATCTCTCATACTCTGCTCCACTTGTGCTACGTCTAACATGGTATCAAGAGCAACAGACTAATCGTCCTCGATCCATGGCTGAAGAAATTCCCAATCCTCCACCTCCCCCACCTCTTTCTCTACCTTCTTCTCCATCTTATCCTCACATTACCTCCTCCTTTTCTCATATTGTTACCACAAAACTATCCTCTGAAAATTACATTCTCTGGAAAGTTCAAATTTTGGCTTATCTAATCGGGCAAGACCTCTTCTCCTTCGTCGATGGGTCTTCTCCTTCACCCCCTGAGTATCTTCCTCACTCATCCAATGCTCCTCCCAAAATCAATCCCGCTTTTCTCACCTGGCGTAAAATAGACAAACTTGTTCTCAGCGTCCTTTTCTCCTCCCTCTCTGAACTCATACTAAATCATGTTCTCTCTTCCACTACATCCTATCAACTTTGGACCTCCCTCTCCTCTATGTTCTCTTTTCAATCACAAGCCAAAGAGTTCCAAGTGCATTTTCAGCTAACAAATCTCTCTAGAGGTGACCAAAACATTTCAGACTATTTTGGCAAGGTGCGCCAACTCTCAGACTCTCTCGCTGCAACTGGAACTTTTCTCTCAGATAAAGAACTCATCACTTATATTCTTAATGGTCTTGGCCCCTCGTATGAGTCGTTTGTAACCTCTATTACCACTCGGCTTGATCCCATTTCTTCTCATGACCTTTACCAACTACTTCTTATACATGAGACCCGTATTGCGCATACCAATCGATCCCCACTTATCTCTGTTGAACCATCAGCTCATTTCACATCTGCTTCCCGTGACCAACGTGGAAGAGTTTCTTTTCGAGGGGGACGTCAAGGACGTAGTCGAGGCCGTGGCTATTCAACAAATCGTGGTGGTCGCATTCAGTCTCAATACTCTGCCCCACAGCCTCAATATCAGCAGTATAACTCACAGCGCCCCGTCTGTCAAGTATGCCAAAAGACTGGCCATGTTGCTCTTCAGTGCAGGCAACGATTTAATCATTCGTATCAGTATGAAGCTCCCAAAATTTTCTTAGCAAATTATACTGCTCAACACCCCTCTTCTGAATCGGTTTGGTACCCTGATTCTGCTTCTACTCATCATCTTACTCATGATTTCTCTAACTTGAACATGTCTTCTGAGCCTTATGCGGGTAGTGAGACTATTAGAGTGAGTGATGGTGTGGGCCTTCAGATAGATCATTTCGGTGACTCCTCTCTTACCTTCAACTCCTCTTCCTTTCGCCTTCAAAATCTGCTTTATGTTCCTTCTATAACAAAGAACCTTGTCTCTGTTCTTCAATTTTGCATAGATAACAATTGTTACTTTGAATTTCATGCCACACATTTTCTTGTGAAGGACAAGGCGACACAGAAAATCCTCCTCACAGGAGTCACCCGTGATGGTCTTTATACCTTCCCCACTATCAAGTCTTCACTGCCTTCTCCATCTGTTCATGTTGGAGAACGTACTTCAGTTGCTCACTGGCATAGATGGCTTGGGCATCCATCTCTCGCCTTGGTCTCGCGTGTCTTACATTCGAAATGCTTGCCTTATTTTCCAACGGATTCAGTTTTTTGTTGTTCAGTTTGTCCTCTTGCAAAATGTCATCAATTGCCTTTTTCTTCTACATCGGAGCATTACACAAAGCCACTAGAATTAATTTGTGCTGATGTATGGGGCCCGGCTCATTATGTTTCAAAAAATGGTTATAAATACTATGTCTCGTTCGTTGATTACTATACACGCTTCACTTGGTTCTTTCCAATGAAGTTAAAATCTGATGTGCATAGTATTTTCTCCAATTTTTTACCATTTGTTGAATGCTTGTTTAATTCCAAGTTAATTACATTACAAACCGATGGAGGTGGTGAATTTAAACCTCTCACCTCCATATGCAAACAACTTGGCATTACACATCGTTTTTCTTGTCCTCACACCCACCAACAAAATGGGTTAGTCAAACGTAAACACCGTCATATCGTTGAAACTGGGCTTGCACTCCTAGCCCAAGCTTCTCTTCCTTTTAACTATTGGGTTGAAGCCTTTGAAACTGTGGTTTATCTAATAAATTTGCTTCCCACTCCTACTCTCAAAAATAAATCTCCTTACTCTAAAGTTTACAACTGTGAACCCGATTACAAATTTCTCAAAATTTTTGGTTGTGAGTGCTGGCCCAACTTAAAACCATACAATTCTCATAAACTCAATTTTCGATCCATATCTTGTGTATTCCTTGGGTACAGTCCAGTCCATAAAGGATACAAATGTATGGATCTCAAAACTCAAAAATTATATGTCTCCAGGGATGTCATCTTCAATGAAAATTCCTTCCCTTTTTCTCACACAAGGCCCACGCAATCCCCTCAAAAACCGGTTCCACCTACAGCCCATTTACCTCTCTTCTCTTCCTCTCTTCTTGGCCCAATTCCAACCTATTCAATAATCAACCCAAGTCCAAGCCCATCTATCCTTGGTTCCGGCCCAACTCAATTATCATTCATTCCAACCAATTCCCCATCTCTAACTTTACCAAATTCACGTCCTCCTTCTCCTTCTTCGACCAGGTCACCTGCGAATCCACCTTCCTCCTTAGTAAATCCACTCCCATCTTCGAGTATCTCATCTCAGCCACGTTCTCCAATCATTACAAGATCAAAAACCAACTCATCCCGTCCTCGTCAATTTACGGATGGCACGATTACATATCCCCCTCGACATTGTCTCACTGTTTCTTCACAGGTTCCAAATGATCCTTCAAGCTTCTCTCAAGCTTCCAAATTTGATGAGTGGAAATGAGCAATGAAAGAAGAATATACTGCTCTTCTCTAAAATTCCACTTGGATGTTGGTTCCGTCTACTCCTCACCAAAATGTTCTGGGGTGCCGATGGGTCTTTCGCACCAAAACTCGTGCCGATGGTTCCTTTGAACGAAGAAAGGCACGTTTGGTTGCAAAGGGGTATCATCAGCAACCTGGAATTGATTTTCAGGACACTTTTAGTCCAGTTGTGAAGCCATCAACAATTCGGCTTGTGCTATCAATTGCTGTTTCCAGAGGATGGCTCATGCATCAAATTGACATACAAAATGCCTTTCTGCATGGGGTCTTAAGGGATGATGTTTATATGCAGCAGCCTCAAGGCTTTGTTGATACCACTCGGCCACACCACATCTGCAAGCTTCAAAAGGCAATTTACGGTCTCAAACAGGCTCCTCGAGCTTGGTTTTCCCAGCTAAGTACCTGGTTGCTTGATTATGGTTTTGTTGCTTCTAGGGCAGATTCATCATTATTCATATTAAATCGTTTTGATGTTCACATTTATTTGCTAGTCTACGTAGATGACATTGTCATCACGTCGTCCAAATCTTCTGCAATAAATGGTTTAATACATGACATTGTCATCACGTCGTCCAAATTCCCTATAAAGGATCTTGGCCAACTTGCCTATTTTCTTGGTATTGAAGTGGACTACACTCAAGATGGTATTCTGTTGTCCCAACATAAATATCTCAAAAATATTCTCACCCGTAGTAATATGCTTCAAGCCAAGCCCATGTCTTCTCCCATCTCTGCCTCCTTAAAACTGTCCAAATACGATACTCCTGACTTTGAAGATATTACATTATATAGGAGTATTGTATGAGGGTTACAATACTTATCAATCACGAGACCAAACATTGCTTTTGCTGTGAACAAGGTTTGTCAATTTTACATGCACCAAAACTTCCCCACTGGTGTGCAGTAAAAAGAATTCTGAGATACTTGAAATCCACAATTAATCATGGACTGTTTTTTGCATCAAAATCAAGTCTCACCCTTCAAGCTTACTCTGATGCTGATTGGGATGGTTGTCCAGATGATCGTCGCTCAACTGGAGCTTATTGTATTTTCCTGGGTCAACACTTGATATCTTGGAGCTCCAAGAAACAGTCCACCGTGGCCAAATCCTCAACAAAGGCAGAATACAAATCTGTTGCCTCATCTGCAGTCAAATTGATATGGCTCCAAACTGTTCTGCTTGAACTTGGTATCCCTTATCTCAAGCCCCTATTTTATGGTGTGATAATCTTGGGGCAACATATCTTTCAACAAATCCAGTTTATCATTCCAGCACAAAACATATGGATATTGATTATCACTTTGTGAGGGATAGAGTTGCTGCCAATACATTAAAGATTTCGTTCCTTAGTTCTCAAGACCAAATTGCCGATGTACTTACCAAGCCTCTTGTAGCTGACAAATTTCTTCATTTCAAATCAAGTCTCAATGTTGTCGACACACCCTTGAACTCGAGGGGGCGTATTATAATAAATGGTTTTGATGTTCTTTAGTTAATATATGTACTGAGCATTATCACAAGCACAACGTGTGCATTCTTTGTAAATACCGTAGACAATAGGTTTGTTGTTGTCTACGGTTGCTCATAACAAACTTTATTCCCTATTTGTTTCCTTTACACTGTATATATATACATGTACAATATCACATATCAATACAGTGAGAATATTCCAAATTCATCTCTCATACTCTGCTCCACTTGTGCTACGTCTAACAGAGACAAAGAGGCCTTAGCATAGACGTGGGGCAATAACGATGCGGCGTGGGGCACTTTGTGTGATAGAGACAAAGACGTGGGAAGGGGCGGCATGGGGTACTAGGATATCGGGTTGGGGAAGAAGAAAAACAGGGGAAAATATACATCCTTAGTTCCTTACCGTTTACGGCGAAAAAAAACTTAGATTTGCATTTTGCGTCGCCGCATTTGTTGCGTCGGTCCAAAATTGCAGTGAAATAACCACAAACCACTGATAAAATAGATCTCAGTCAGAATTGTATGCGGCAATGGAATTTGCGTCGTAAAAGATAAGCTTTAGCATCATGTCTCTAGGCGCCATAACTAATTGGACTAGCAAGATAACTTTGTGTCAACATATAATGCTGGTAATATTTTGGACGCTAAAAGTGGGTTGTCTTGATCAATACGTTTCAAATATGTGAATAGGCTTCAAAAATATATACAGTACTTCTTTTTCACCTAATTGAACCGATCGACAAATATATATATATAATTATTGTTACCTATTTATGCTTGCAAACGTCGTTTAAATAATACTTTGACATCGGCTTTGTGGCTATCACATTTTCTAAGCCGATACAAAATCTTAAATATATTGTAGTAGTTCATGTCAACTCAGTCCTTCATCAACAAAATTAGATCACACACACAAGCATCATGGCAAGCACATGAGCCATATACAACTTGTCTCACATTAAGCAAGTGTTGACCATAAATATTAAGGGCCAACCAATTACAAGCTTCTCCTAGTGTTGAAAAAATGATTCGATTCAAGCTAATTTGGGTGATTCAAATTGAACCAGTGAGAAACCGAACCGATTTTTGTGAACATTTTGAATCGTTCACAGAACCACTACAATCGATTGATTCTAGCCAATTTTAGACTTATTTGAACTGACCCTAACCAATTCTAAATTGTATTGATTTTTAAATTATCTAGCGAACGAGTTGTTTCTTTTATTTTCTTTGTACAAAAATATGATAGAACTAAACACATGTTTAACTTCTTCTTTTTTTTTTAATCATTGTATCAAATAAGAATAGCAAAAAAATTGAATAATAAAACATGAAGTTCTTTATTTTTTTTAGTTGAACAAAAAATTACGAAGAGGAATGAGTTTCTATATTAAATTTATGGTTATGCATAAAATACTATATTTTTCTTGTGATTATAACATAATGGTCCTTATCTTTTTTGTATATAAGGCAAAATAATGTCAAAAATTTAGATTAAATATATAAATTACATCTTTATTATAATTAGTTAATGAATTTATATTTTATATCCATTTATATAAGATATAAAATACTTGTTATGAATCTTTATGATTTCTAATACATTTATTAACATTGAAATATCCAATTCAAAATTGTCATGAATCGCTCAATTCAATTTGTTGAATCGTATGATTCACTAAATTAGTGCTTACATGATTCAGAACACGATTATGATTTTTCTAGCCTTGAAACTCACATTGAGGGAGGAAATTAAAGTGAAGTTAAAAGATTTGAAAGACCAGTAACTTTCATAAAATCTAACACTCTCTTTAATCGGGCATCCAACTTTTATCAAGATAACATAAAGGAAGTGTGACAATATGTAGTGTATCAAGGGAGTGGAATAGCTTTCATGATTGTGGGGCTTGTTTGGAAAGTATTTGATCGTCAAGTAATTAGTGGGAGCCCAAGTACCATAATATCAATACGTTTCAAATATAAGAATCGACTTCAAAAATATATACAGTACTTCTTATACACTTAACTGAACCAATCGACCAAGATATATATATTTATTGTTATCTATTTTTACAGGCAAATGTTATTCAAATAATATCTTTGACGACGGTTTTGTGGCTGTCACATTTTCTAAACCGATACAAAATCTTAAATCTATTGTAGTAGCTCATGCCAACTCAGTCCTTCATCAACAAAATCAGATCAAACACACAGGTATCATGACAAGCACATGAACCTTATGCAACTTGTCTCACATTAAACAAGTGTTGACCATAAATATTTAGGGCCAACCAATTACTAACTTCTCCAAGTGTTGAAAAAATAATTCGATTCAAGTTAAATTGGGTGATTCAAATTGAACCAGTGAGAAACCAAACCGATTTTTATGAATATTTTGAATCGTTCACTGACCACTCCAATCGTTTGTTCTAATCGATTTTAGACTGATTTGAACCGACTCTAACCAAGTCAAAATTGTATTTATTTTTATGTTGTCTAATAAATGAGTTGTTTCTTTTAATTTCTTTGTACAAAGATATGATAGAACTAAACAAATGTCTAACCTTTTTTTTAATTCAATTTTTTTTAATTTTACTTTTATCATTGAATCAATTAAGAATAGCAAAAAAAATGAATAATAAAACATGAAGTTTTTTAATTTTTTTAGTTGAACAAAAAATTAAGAAGATGAATGAGTTTCTATATTAAATTTATGGTTATGCATAAAATACTATATTTTTCATGTGATTATAATATAATGGTCAATATCTTTTTCGCATATAAGGCAAAATAGTGTCAACAATTGAGATTAAATATATAAATTACATCTTTATTATAATTAGTTAATGAATGTATATTTTATATCCATTTATACAAGATATAAAATAGTTGTTATGAATCTTTATGATTTTTAATACATTTATTAACTTTGAAATATCCAATTCAAAATTGTCATGAATCGTTCAATTTAATTTGCTGATTCGTATGTTTCACTGAATCAGTGCTTCCATGATTCAGAACCCCGATTATATAGATATAATTTCAATCGTATTGATCTTGCAATGGTTCGAAATTTAAATGAGCATCGTTATGTTTTAATAATTTTAACTAAGAAATATCTATCTAATTACCTTGTGCTTATCTTTTACTGTAATTAATTATTATCATCATCCTAAAAGATCGAATTATGATTGAGCGCATCCAATTCCTTTTAAAAGTATGAGAAAATTATTTAAAAATGGGACTCTATCCGAATCCACAGAACAAAGCATATATATATATATTATATAATGGAGCCACGACATCTAATGTGGACTAATTCCAACTACTTCACCTGATTAATGGGAGCCCAAGTACCACAAGATCAATACATTTCAAATATGTGAATCGGCATAAAAAATATATACAGTACTTCTTACACAACTAGCTGAATCGATCGACCAAAAAGTGTATATATATATAATTATTGTCATCTATTTATGCTTGGAAATGTCGTTGAAATAATATCTTTGACGACAGTTTTGTAGCTGTCACTTTTTGTAAACCGATACAAAATCTTGAATCTATTGTTGTAGCTCATGCCAACTATGTCTCTTATCAACAAAATCAGATTACACATACTTGCATCATGGCAAGCACATGACACATATGCAACTTGTCACACATTAAGCTAGTGTTAACAATAAATATTTAGGGCCATTCAATTACTAGCTTCTCCAAGTGGTGAAAAATTGATTCGATTCAAGTTAATTTTAGTGATTCAAATTGAACCAATGAGAAATCGAACTGATTTTTGTGAACATTTTGAATAGTTCACTGAACCACTGCAATCAATTGTTCAAGCCGATTTTAGACTGATTTGAACCAACTCTAACTAATTCAAAATTGTATTTATTTTTAAGTTGTCTGGCAAACGAGTTCTTACTTTTAATTTCTTCGTATTTTTTAATTCAATTTTATTTAATTTTATTTTATCATTGTATCACATAAGAAGAGCAAAAAAATTGAATAATAACACTTGAAGTCCTTATTTTTTTTAGTTGAACAAAAAATAAAGAAGAGGAATGGGTTTCTACATTAAATTTATGGTTATGCATAAAATACTATATTTTTAATGTGATTATAACATAATAGTCACCATCTTTTTCGTATATAAGATAAAATAGTGTCAACAATTGAAATTAAATATATAAATTACATCTTTATTATAATTAGTTCATGAATTTATATTTTATATCCATTTATACAAGATATAAAATAGTTGTTACGAATCTTTATGATTTTTAATTCATTTATTAACTTTGAAGTATCCAATTCAAAATGGTCATGAATCGCTCAATTTAATTTGTTGAATCGTATGTTTTACTGAATCAGTGCTTCCATGATTCAGAACCCCGATTATATAGATATAATTTCAATTGTATTGATCTTGCAATGGTTTAAAATTTAAATAAGCGTAGTTATGTTTCAATAATTTTAACTAAGAAATACCTAGCTAATTACCTTGTGCTTACCTTTTACTGTAAATAATTATTATCATCATCCTAAAAGATCGAATTATAATTGACCGCATTTAATTCTTTTTAAAAATATGAGAAAATTATTTAAAAAAGCGACTCTATCCGAATCCGCAGAACAAAGCATATATATATATATATATATATTATATAATGGAGCCACGACATCTAGTGTGGACTAATTCTAACTATTTCACTTGATTAATGGGAACCGAAGTACCATAAGATCAATACATTTCAAATATGTGAATCGGGTTCAAAAATTTATAGGGTACTTCTTATACATCTAGCTGAACCGATCGACCAAAAAAAAAATATATATATATATATATAATTATTGTTATCTACTTATGCTTGCAAATGTCGTTGAAATAATATCTTTAACGAATTATTTCAACGACGGTTTTGTAGTTGTAACTTTTTGTAAACCGATACAAAATCTTGAATCTATTGTTGTAGCTCACGCTAACTGTGTCTCTTATCAACAAAATCATATTACACACACTTGCATCATGGCAAGCACATGAAACATATGAAACTTGTCACACATTAAGCTAGTGTTGACAATAAATATTTAGGGCCATCCAATTACTAGCTTCTCCAAGTGGTGAAAAATTGATTCGATTCAAGTTAATTTTGTTGATTCAAATTGAACCAATGAGAAACCGAACCGATTTTTGTGAACATTTTGAATAGTTCACTGAACCACTGCAATCAATTGTTCCAGCCGATTTTAGACTGATTTGAATCGACTCTAACCAACTCAAAATTGTATTTATTTTTAAGTTGTCTGGCAAACGAGTTCTTACTTTTAATTTCTTCGTATAAAAATATGATATAAATGTATATATGTTTAACCTTTTTTTTAATTCAATTTTATTTAATTTAATTTTTATCATTGTATCAAATAAGAACAGCAAAACAATTGAATAATAACACTTGAAGTTCTTTATTTTTTTTAGTTGAACAAAAAATAAAGAAGAGGAATGGGTTTCTACATTAAATTTATAGTTATTGTGACGTCCTTAGATTTCCGTTTGGGATCGGACGGACATCTGAAGCGTTGGGACATGTAACACAAGGTTACCTGCCCCCGTACATGACATATAGGATGCAATGTTCCTAACATGCATCTAGCATTATGCAATATTCGCAACGGATAATTCTTTTTTTTTTTATACTATGCAGCGAACTTATAACATCCCAAATAATTAAAACATAATCCATGCATACTAAAATAAATAACCATGATTACAGTACGGGTCTCAGAAGACTGTAATCTCAAAACATGGTGACTAGACTCTATATTACAGTACCAAAATACACTTATTGAACCAGTTCATCGAGTAACTCGCGTAACTCAATTAACAAGGTTAGAATACTGTCCCAAAAGAAACTAACTATAGAAGCTGAAAACTCTGCATCGCATCTGCGGCGTCTAGTCAACATCCTCCAACCTATCGGTATTTGCTCCTTGTTCTGAACCTGACACATCGCCTACCACTTGGGGAAAAATGGTAGTTGGGACTACCACGGTGAGATTTGATTACAAATCTCAGCAAGTTAACAGAAAACTTTCACACAGGTTAATGATGTATGCACAGAAATAAAGGTATGAATGCACCATCAAAATCGAAAGTAAACATAACATAACTTGACATAACATGGCATAAAATAATAAGCATAATGTGACATGACATAACATGGCATGAGTTGACATAATTGAACTGAAACAGAAGCTTAGCTTGACGTGACATGAACTTAAATCATAGCATGGATGTGAACTTGAAACATAACATGTACTTGAACTTTAAGTTTAACATGAACGTACACATAACGTAACGTGAAATATGACTTGAACATGAAATACATGAACTTGGAATCTTATTTAATTGTCTTGATTAATAACGTGACCATATGGGTGCTACACGGGTCCCCTAGAGCCGTGTGTCCCTGCCGATTACTGCATCACAACACAGGTATCTAGACCAGCTGTGAGTGCGTTAATACGTACTCCACAGTTGTTGTGGCCCCACGTATTCTACGTGTCACAATTGCTGTGTCTCACGTAGTGTATGCTCCACAGTTGTTGTGGCCCCATACTTCATGCTCCACAGTTGTTGTGGCCCCATGAATACACGTAACATAAAATATGGCACCATCGGCGTTAGTGCCTGGCGCGCTCCGGTGACCAGTTACTTAGGCCCCATTCGCAACCTGTTGACTGTACTTCGTCAACCCAGGAAATTTCACACCTATTTAGACACTCCAGCGTGAACAAAGGAGTTCCACTAGGATATTACCCCATCCTAGCATTTAGGGTCGTGATTGACATGAATAACTTAACTTGAACATGATCTGAAACTTATATGAACTTTACATAAGGTGAACCACGCTTGAGTCCGTGACACCGCATAACATAACTTGTGGTGAACATGCTTAGATCCGTGTCACCCTTAACATAACTTGTGATGAACACGCTTAGGTCCGTGCCATCCTTAACATAACTTGTGGTGAACACGCTTAGGTCCGTGTCACTCTTAAATATCTTATCTTTCTTAATACATGAGATATTATTTAATATCATGAACTTTTCTAACATGGCGTATACTTGTAAATGGCACAATATGATTTAAACATAAACATTCCATGACATACATGTAACATATGGCATACTTATAACATACAACATTGCATGACATAAAAGATTTTGTAACAGATAAATATTCATAAAAGAATAAATCATGCGTAACAGATAAACATGTAATGACATGACATATATGATAACATACATACATAAATTGTAGTTCCCTTACCCATCATACATACACAATAAACTGATAGTAAGTTAGAAGCTAACTTACTCAGATCGTCGAGTTCTACGAGAATAAAGTGTGAAACACGAGGAAAAAGGGTCGATAATCTCCACACAAAAAGACACAGAAATCTGCCCGAGAGAGCTCTTTTGGGTTTCTCTCTAAGAACGGGGTGAAGAAATGATTAAAGTGAAGTAAGTGAGTCTTGCACGACTCAAGCCTTCTTCAGGGGGAATATATAGACCTTAAAAATCATTGAGTGGAGGTGTAGACATGTGATAAGGTAGAGGATAGTGGGGGGCAAAGGACAACCTACAAAAGCTATGAGACATGGGACTTGATGGGGTGGGTTCCTCCATATTATTGAGTGCAACTTGATGCAATGAATGGTCTAACAAGTGGGGGAGGAAGCTTCTCCAAGGAGCTTTGCCAAGGTGGCCAAATTCGTGGGCCTTAGTGGGCCTCAACCAAGTGGACTTCAATTTAGGGTTTAAATGAGATTTGGTTAGGGTTTGAGATGCTATCAAGCCCAAATCCAATTTTTCTTGGCCCAAACAAATTTCCAAGGTTTAAAATGTTGGATAAAGATGTCATAATAAGAATTTGAGAAATTAATAGCATGTGGAAGTGATTTCATCAAGTGATTAAACACAATGCTAGAAATTGGATCAAAAGGGCTTGAAGGCCAACTTTAGGGTTTGGGGAAACCGTTTAGGGTTTCGGTTTCAACCAAGTTTTTGGAATTTCAAATAGATTCCAATCATTGAGGGTTTCACTGACTAAAACCTATGCGATTAGTCGATTCGTGAAAACTTACGGAGTTTTCACGAGATTTCTAAAATCTATAGAAATTTCACCATTGAATTTCTAGCGGGCTGTTACAGTTATGCATAAACTACTATATTTTTCATGTGATTATAACATAATAGTCACTATCTTTTTCGTATATAAGATAAAATAGTGTCAACAATTGAAATTAAATATATAAATTACATCTTTATTATAATTAGTTAATGAATTTATATTTTATATCCATTTATACAAGATATAAAATAGTTGATATGAATCTTTATCATTTTTAAATACATTTATTAACTTTTAAGTATCCAATTCAAAATTGTCAGGAATCGCTCAATTTAATTTGTTGAATCGTATGTTTTATTGAATCAGTGCTTCCATGATTCAGAACCCCAATTATATAGATATAATTTCAATTATATTGATCTTGCAATGGTTTAAAATTTACATAAGCGTAGTTATGTTTCAATAATTTTAACTAAGAAATATCTATCTAATTACCTTGTGCTTACCTTTTACTGTAATTAATTATTATCATCATCCTAAAAGATCTAATTATGATTGACCGCATTTAATTCTTTTTAAAAATATGAAAAAATTATTTAAAAAAGCGACTCTATCCGAGTTCGCAGAACAAAGGATCTATATATATATTATATAATTGAGTCACGACATCTAATGTGGACAAATTCCAACTATTTCACTTGATTAATGGGGGCCGAAATACCATAAAATCAATACATTTCAATTATGTGAATCGGGTTCAAAAATTTATAGAGTACTTCTTATACATCTAGCTGAACCGATCGACCAAAATATATATATCTATATAATTATTGTTATCTATTTATGCTTACAAATGTCGTTGAAATAATATCTTTAACGACGGTTTTGTAGTTGTAACTTTTTGTAAACCGATAAAAAATCTTGAATCTATTGTTGTAGCTCATGCCAACTATGTCTCTTATCAACAAAATCATATTACACACACTTGCATCATGGCAAGCACATGAGACATATGCAACTTGTCACACATTAAGCTAGTGTTGACAATAAATATTTAGGGCCATCCAATTACTAGCTACTCCAAGTGGTGAAAAATTGATTCGATTCAAGTTAATTTTAGTGATTCAAATACCAATGAGAAACCGAACCGATTTTTGTGAACATTTTAAATAGTTCACTGAACCACTACAATCAATTGTTCTAGCCGATTTTAGACTGATTTGAACCGATTCTAACCAATTCAAAATTGTATTTATTTTTAAGTTGTCTGGCAAACGAATTCTTACTTTTAATTTCTTCATACAAAAATATGATAGAAATGAATATATGTTTAACCATTTTTTTAATTCAATTTTATTTAATTTAATTTTTATCATTGTATCAAATAGGAACAGCAAAAAAATTGAATAATAACATTTGAAGTTCTTTATTTTTTTTAGTTGAACGAAAAATAAAAAAGAGGAATGGGTTACTACATTAAATTTATAGTTATGCTTAAAATACTCTATTTTTCATGTGATTATAACATAATAGTCACTATCTTTTTCATATATAAGATCAAATAGTGTCAACAATTGAGATTAAATATATAAATTACATCTTTATTATAATTAGTTAATGAATTTATATTTTATATCCATTTATACAAGATATAAAATAGTTGTTATGAATCTTTATGATTTTTAATACATTTATTAACGTTGAAGTATCCAATTCAAAATTGGCATGAATCGCTCAATTTAATTTGTTGAATCGTATGTTTTACTAAATCAGTGCTTCCATGATTCAGAACCCAGATTATATAGATATAATTTCAATTATAATGATCTTGTAATGGTTTAAAATTTAAATAAGCGTAGTTATGTTTCAATAATTTTAACTAAAAAATATCTATCTAATTACCTTGTGCTTACCTTTTATTGTAATTAAGTGTTATCATCATCCCAAAAGATCTAATTATGATTGACCGCATTTAATTCTTTTTAAAAAAATGAAAAAAGTATTTAAAAAAGCGACTCTATCCAAGTTCGCAGAACAAACATATATATATATATATATATATTATATAATGGAGCCACGACATCTAGTGTGGACAAATTCCAACTATTTCCCTTGATTAATGGGGGCCGAAGTACCAGAAAATCAATACATTTCAATTATGTGAATCGGGTTCAAAAATTTATAGGGTACTTCTTATACATCTAGTTAAACCGATCGACCAAAATATATATATCTATATAATTATTGTTATCTATTTATGCTTACAAATGTCGTTGAAATAATATCTTTAACGACGGTTTTGTAGTTGTAACTTTTTGTAAACCGATACAAAATCTTGAATCTATTGTTGTAGCTCATGCCAACTATGTCTCTTATCAACAAAATCATATTACACACACTTTCATCATGGCAAGCACATGAGACATATGCAACTTGTCACACATTAAGCTAGTGTTGACAATAAATATTTAGGGCCATCCAATTACTAGCTTCTCCAAGTGGTGAAAAATTGATTCGATTCAAGTTAATTTTGGTGATTCAAATTGAACCAATGAGAAACCGAACCGATTTTTGTGAACATTTTGAATAGTTCACTGAAACACTGCAATCAATTGTTCTAGCCGATTTTAGACTGATTGAACCGACTCTAACCAATTCAAAATTGTATTTTTTTTAAGTTGTCTGGCAAACGAGTTCTTACTTTTAATTTCTTCATACAAAAATATATAGAAATGAATATATGTTTAACCATTTTTTTAATTCAAATTATTTAATTTTATTTTATCATTGTATCAAATAAGAACAGCAAAAAAATTGAATAATAACACTTGAAGTTCTTTATTTTTTCTAGTTGAACAAAAAATAAAGAAGAGGAATGGGTTTCTACATTAAATTTATGGTTATGCATAAAATACTATATTTTTAATGTGATTATAACATAATAGTCACCATCTTTTTCGTATATAAGATAAAATAGTGTCAACAATTGAAATTAAATATATAAATTACATCTTTATTATAATTAGTTCATGAATTTATATTTTATATCCATTTATACAAGATATAAAATAGTTGTTACGAATCTTTATGATTTTTAATTCATTTATTAACTTTGAAGTATCCAATTCAAAATGGTCATGAATCGCTCAATTTAATTTGTTGAATCGTATGTTTTACTGAATCAGTGCTTCCATGATTCAGAACCCCGATTATATAGATATAATTTCAATTGTATTGATCTTGCAATGGTTTAAAATTTAAATAAGCGTAGTTATGTTTCAATAATTTTAACTAAGAAATATCTATCTAATTACCTTGTGCTTACCTTTTACTGTAATTAATTATTATCATCATCCTAAAAGATCTAATTATGATTGACCGCATTTAATTCTTTTTAAAAATATGAAAAAATTATTTAAAAAAGCGACTCTATCCGAATCCACAGAAGAAAGCATATATATATATTATATAATGGAGCCACGACATCTAGTGTGGACAAATTCCAACTATTTCACTTGATTAATGGGAGCCGAAGTACCATAAGATCAATACATTTCAAATATGTGAATCGGGTTCGAAAATTTATAGGATACTTCTTATACATCTAGCTGAACCGATCGACCAAAAAATATATATATATATATAATTATTGTTATCTATTTATGCTTGCAAATGTCGTTGAAATAATATTTTTAACGACGGTTTTGTAGTTGTAACTTTTTGTAAACCGATACAAAATCTTGAATCTATTGTTGTAGCTCATGCCAACTATGTCTCTTATCAACAAAATTAGATTACACACATTTGCATCATGGCAAGCACATGAGACATATGCAACTTGTCACACATTAAGCTAGTGTTGACAATAAATATTTAGGGCCATCCAATTACTAGCTTCTCCAAGTGGTGAAAAATTGATTCGATTCAAGTTAATTTTGGTGATTCAAATTGAACCAATGAGAAACCGAACCGATTTTTGTGAACATTTTGAATAGTTCACTGAACCACTGCAATCAATTGTTCTAGCCGATTTTAGACTAATTTGAACCGACTCTAACCAATTCAAAATTGTATTTATTTTTAAGTTGTCTGCAAACGAGTTCTTACTTTTAATTTCTTCGTACAAAAATATGATAGAAATTAATATATGTTTAACCTTTTTTTTTAATTCAATTTTATTTAATTTTATTTTTATCATTGTATCAAATAAGAACAGCAAAAAAATTGCATAATAACACTTGAAGTTCTTTATTTTTTCTAGTTGAACAAAAAATAAGGAAGAGGAATGGGTTTCTACATTAAATTTATAGTTATGCATAAAATACTATATTTTTCATGTGATTATAACATAATAGTCACCATCTTTTTCGTATATAAGATAAAATAGTGTCAACAATTGAGATTAAATATATAAATTACATCTTTATTATAATTAGTTAATGAATTTATATTTTATATCCATTTATACAAGATATAAAATAGTTGTTATGAATCTTTATGATTTTTAATACATTTATTAACTTTGAAGTATTCAATTCAAAATTGTCATGAATCGCTCAAATTAATTGGTTGAATCGTATGTTTTACTAAATCAGTGCTTCCATGATTCAGAACCCCGATTATATAGATATAATTTCAATTGTATTGGTCTTGCAATGGTTTAAAATTTAAATAAGCGTAGTTATGTTTCAATAATTTTAACTAAGAAATATCTATCTAATTACCTTGTGCTTACCTTTTACTGATTTTAATTATTATCATCATCCTAAAAGATCTAATTATGATTGACCGCATTTAATGCTTTTTAAAAATATTATCATCATCCTAAATAACCGTAGTTATGTTTCAATAATTTTAACTAAGAAATATCTATCTAATTACCTTGTACTTACCTTTTACTGTAATTAATTATTATCATCATCCTAAAAGATCTAATTGTGATTGACTAGGGGTGGCAATTTGTGACACGACCCGTTATCCCAACACGAACACGACACGATAAATGCGGGTTTGGGTTTAGTCTTATCGGGATCGGGTTAAAACGGGTCAACCCGTTAAGACACGATTTCTTAACGGGTCACTAACGGGTCAACCCGTTTTGACCCGTAAAAAAGTAATTTACATTTATACCCTTAAGTTCATTTTATCTTAAATAAATAAACAAATAAAATAATAATAATAAAAATAATAAATTAATCTTTATTAAAAAAAAACCAAAAGAAACCCTAAATGAAATCTGAATCACTCGATTCACAAGATTCACAATTTCATCTTATCAGTGTTTCACGCGGCACGCCTCACACTCTCACAGTCCCTTTCTCTGTTTTTGAAATCCACTTCTCCGGACCATAACTCCACTTCCAAACTTCCAGTTCCAGTCTCCACTTCCAGCGCCGCACTGCCCCCCGCACGGTGCACACACAGAGTCACTCAGAGTCTCATACGGTCACAGACCTCTCGGCTCTCGACTCTCCGTCTCACCCCTGCTAACCACTCACCAGCGTGCAGCGGCCAACCTCACGATCACCTCAAGGCTCACGGCTCAGAAGATTCACTCGGAATCTGAACGGAACAAGGTAAGCCGTAGGTTTTTTACAAGATGTTGGTTTTTTTTTTTCATTTTGAGTCTTTGTACAGAAAAAAGACTTTGGATGATTTGGAAACTAGGTTTGATTTTAGGTTTAGGGAAAAACTAGGTCTAATTCGAAATGTGGTTGCTTTTTTTTTTAGATATGCGCGTTCAGATATTCCAATTATTTCTAGAAATATTGCTAAGGCTGATTTGGTTAAGATGTATCATCGAGAAAAAAAAAGGATTAAATGCATGTTAAGTGATGCTCCTGGTAGAATTTGTCTGACATCTGACTTGTGGACTTCTTTGAGCACTGATGGTTATATGTGCATTACTGCACATTTTCTGGATAAGGGATGGGTTCTAAAGAAAAGGGTTTTAAATTTTTCTTTTATGCCACCACCACATAATGGCATATCTTTGTCTGAGAAAATTTATAATTTGCTATGTGAGTGGGGAATTCAAGACAAGATTTTTGCATTAACTTTAGACAATGCTTCTTCTAATGATGTGTCGGTAGATATGTTAAAAACTCAGTTGAACATTAAGAGAGCCCTTGTTTGTGATGGTGAGTTTTTTCATCTTCGTTGTTGTTGTCATATTCTGAATTTGATAGTACAAGATGGGTTGAAAGCAATTGATTGTGCTATCCAAAAGGTTCGTGACAGTATCAAGTATGTCAAAGGGTCACAATCAAGGAAACAAAAGTTTTTAGAGTCAGTAAAACAAATGTCTTTGGATGGTAAAAAGGGGTTGAGACAAGATGTTCCCACTAGATGGAATTCAACTTTTCTTATGCTTGAGAGTGCTATTTTCTATCGTCGTGCCTTTTGCCATTTGGAATTGACTGATTCCAATTTTAAACACTGTCTATCAACATCTGAGTGGGAAAAAGTGGAGAAGATTAACACTTTTTTGGGAGCTTTTTATAATGCCACTTGTGAATTTTCTGGAACCAAGTACCCTACAGCCAATTTGTACTTTCCAGCAGTGTTTATTATTTATATGACATTAAAAAAACACTCTGAAAGTGAAGATGACTACAAGAAGAATATGTCTTGTCAAATGCGAAGTTTGAGAAATATTGGTCTGAGTTCAATGTGCTATTGGCGATAGCAGTTATATTGGATCCTCGATACAAGTTTCATTTTGTTGACTTTTCTTATACGAAGTTTTATGGAAATGGTTCCTTGGAGTTTTTGAATGTTCGTACCAAAATGGCATATCTTTTTATGGAATATAATTATTCTAGTGCTCCCCCAAGTTCTACCACGACTTTTGAAAGAAGTGCTAGTAGAACAGAAAGTGAATCTTCTTCTGGTAGATGGAATATAGATAATGATCAAGTATTTCAGGTAAATTCAAATAAAATATTTTGTTTAATAATTTATATTATATTGTTTTATTATTTTATATCACATATTCTCAATAAAACTTTTTTTTGTCGAGACATGTGTATTACAGTTAATGGGTCAACACGAACACGACCCGTTAAGGATTTCGTGTCAAAATTCTAAACCCTAACACGACCCATTAAGATAACGGGTTGACACGACACGACCCGTTATGACCCGTTAATGAATTCTAAGAAAAGATTAACACGACACGACAGACCCGTTATGACCCATTTAACCCGTATAGACACGAACACGACCCATTAACCCGTTTAACCTGATTAATTTTATATAAATATTAAAATTACAATATTTCTAAAAAAAAATAAAACTAACTACAACTATAAATTACAATCCAAAAAATAAATATATCAAAATTAAAATCCCAACAATACCATATATATGATAAACAAAATAACAAACTCACAACATAATGCATAGTGCTGCAGTGCATAATTAGAACATCTACCCAAGTCTAAGTATTCTTGTTACATTACATCCAAGGGTACCAAATATGATAAACACATATTGTAAATATTAATATTACAATTTCAAATACGATGATACACACAAATGTAAATAAATTATGAACCCACAGAAGGGACTGAAGGAAGTGTGTCCTCATTGGTCTTTTTGGTCTCCAACTCCATTATATCAGTTAACTCGTTCATTTCTTGTGTTCCTATGAAAAAAAAATGACATTAGTAAAAGAATTAAGATAGAATTTAATAATAATAATAATAATAATGTTACCCTCGACTTCGGCTTCCTCGCCATATAACCAATCTCTCGTGCAGACTAATGCTTCAACAATATCTGGTTTCAGTGCACTCCTATACTGATCAATGATACGCCCACCAACACTAAAAGTAGATTCAGATGCAACTGTGGAAACTGGAACACTCAAAATATCACGAGCCATACAAGCAAGATCAGGATAACGAAATTCATTTCCTTTCCAAAAGGAAAGAATATCAATCTTCGCATTTCTATTTGCTCTAGGTTCATCCAAGTAAAGCTCCAATTGACTTTTTTGCATATGGGCAACAAGATCATTACTTCCAAATGAATCAAATTCCTATACCAAATAAAAAAAANTTTTATGGAATATAGTTCTTCTAGTGCTCCCCCAAGTTCTACCACGACTTTTGAAAGAAGTGCTAGTAGAACAGAAAGTGAATCTTCTTCTGGTAGATGGAATATAGATAATGATCAAGTATTTCAGGTAAATTCAAATAAAATATTTTGTTTAATAATTTATATTATATTGTTTTATTATTTTATATCACATATTCTCAATAAAACTTTTTTTTTTATTTGGTATAGGAATTTGATTCATTTGGAAGTAATGATCTTGTTGCTCATATGCAAAAAAGTCAATTGGAGCTTTACTTGGATGAACCTAGAGCAAATAGAAATGCGAAGATTGATATTCTTTCCTTTTGGAAAGGAAATGAATTTCGTTATCCTGATCTTGCTTGTATGGCTCGTGATATTTTGAGTGTTCCAGTTTCCATAGTTGCATCTGAATCTACTTTTAGTGTTGGTGGACGTATCATTGATCAGTATAGGAGTGCACCGAAACCAGATATTATTGAAGCATTAGTCTGCATGAGAGATTGGTTATATGGCATGGAAGCCGAAGTCGAGGGTAACATTATTATTATTATTAGTTATTAAATTCTATCTTAATTCTTTTACTAATGTCATTTTTTTTTCATAGGAACACAAGAAATGAACGAGTTAACTGATATAATGGAGTTGGAGACCAAAAAGACCAATGAGGACACACTTCCTTCAGTCCCTTCTGTGGGTTCATAATTTATTTATATTTGTGTGTATCATCGTATTTGAAATTCTAATATTAATATTTACAATATGTGTTTATCATATTTGGTACCCTTGGATGTAATGTAACAAGAATACTTAGACTTGGGTAGATGTTCTAATTATGCACTGCAGCACTATGCATTATGTTGTGAGTTTGTTATTTTGTTTATCATATATATGGTATTGTTGGGATTTTAATTTTGATATATTTATTTTTTGGATTGTAATTTATAGTTGTAGTTAGTTTTATTTTTTTTAGAAATATTGTAATTTTAATATTTATATAAAATTAATCAAGTTAAATGGGTTAATGGGTCGTGTTCGTGTCTATACGAGTTAAATGGGTTATAACGGGTCATGTCGTGTCGTGTTAACCTTTTCTTAGAATTCATTAACGGGTCATAACGGGTCGTGTCGTGTCAACCCGTTATCTTGATGGGTCGTGTCAGGGTTTAGAAATTTGACACGAAATCCTTAACGGGTCGTGTTCGTGTTGACTCATTAACTGTAATACACATGTCTCGACACGACACGAACACGACCCGTAATACGATTTGACACCCCTACATGCATTTAATTCTTTTTAAAAATATGAAAAAAATTATTTAAAAAAGCGACTCTATCCGAATCCGCAGAACAAAGCATATATATATATATATATTATATAATGGAGCCACGACATCTAGTGTGGACAAATTCCAATTATTTCACTTGATTAATGGGAGCCGAAGTACCATAAGATCAATACATTTCAAATATGTGAATCGGGTTCAAAAATTTATAGGGTACTTCTTATACATCTAGCTGAAACAATCGACCAAAAAATATATATATATAATTATTGTTATCTATTTATGCTTGCAAATGTCGTTGAAATAATATATTTAACGACGGTTTTGTAGTTGTAACTTTTTGTAAACCGATACAAAATTTTGAATCTATTGTTGTAGCTCATGCCAACTATGTCTCTTATCAACAAAATCAGATTACACACACTTCCATCATGGCAAGCACATGAGACATATGCAACTTGTCGCACATTAAGCTAGTGTTGACAATAAATATTTAGGGCCATCCAATTACTAGCTTCTCCAAGTGGTGAAAAATTGATTCGATTCAAGTTAATTTTGGTGATTCAAATTGAACCAATGAGAAACCGAACCGATTTTTTTGAACATTTTGAATAGTTCACTGAACCATTGCAATCAATTGTTCTAGCCGATTTTAAACTAATTTGAATTGACTCTAACCAATTCAAAATTGTATTTATTTTTAAGTTGTCTGGCAAACGAGTTCTTACTTTTAATTTCTTCATACAAAAATATGATAGAAATGAATATATGTTTAACCTTTTTTTTAATTCAATTTTATTTAATTTTATTTTTATCATTGTATCAAATAAGAATAGCAAAAAAAATTGAATAATAACACTTGAAATTCTTTATTTTTTTTAGTTGAACAAAAAATTAAGAAGAGCAATGAGTTTCTATATTACATTTATGGTTATGCATAAAATACTATATTTTTCATGTGATTATAACATAATGGTCATTATCTTTTTCGTATATAAGGCAAAATAGTGTCAACAATTGAGATTAAATATATAAATTACATCTTTATTATAATTAGTTAATGAATTTATATTTTATGTCCATTTATACAAGATATAAAATAGTTGTTATGAATCTTTATGATTTTTAATACATTTATTAAGTTTGAAAGATCCAATTCAAAATTGTCATGAATCACTCAATTTAATTTGTTGAATCGTAGATTCACTGAATCAGTGCGTACATGATTCAGAACCCAATTATATAGATATAATTTCAATCGTATTGATCTTGCAATGGTTCAAAATTTAAATAAGCGTCATTATGTTTCAATAATTATAACTAAGAAATATCTATCTAATTACCTTGTGCTTATCTTTTACTGTAATTAATTATTATCATCATCCTAAAAGATCGAATTATGATTGAGCGCATTTAATTCTTTTTAAAAATATGAGAAAATTATTTAAAAACGGGACTCAATCCGAATCCGCCGAAGAAAGCATATATATATATATGTTATATAATGGAGCCACGACATCTAGTTTGGACTAATTCCAACTACTTCACCTAATTAATGGGAGCCCAAGTACCATAAGATCAATACATTTCAAATATGTGAATTGGCTTAAAAAATATATACGGTACTTCATATACACCTAGCTGAACCGATCGACCAAAATATATAAATATATAATTATTGTTATCTATTTATACTTGCAAACGTCGTTGAAATAATATCGTTAACGACGATTTTGTGGCTGTCACATTTTCTAAACCGATACAAAATCTTAAATCTATTGTAGTAGCTCATGCCAACTAAGTCCCTCATCAACAAAATCAGATCACACACACATGCATCATGGCAAGCACATAAGCCATACGCAACTTGTCTCATAGTAAGCAAGTGTTGACCATAAATATTTAGAGCCAACCAATTACAAGCTTCTCCTTGCGTGGAAAAAATGATTCGATTCAAGTTAATTTGGGTGATTCAAATTGAACCAGTGAGAAACCAAACCGATTTTTATGAACATTTTGAATCGTTTACCGAACCACTCCAATCGATTGTTCTAGCTGATTTTAGATTGATTTGAACTGACTCTAACCAATTCAAAATTGTATTTATTTTTAAGTTGACTAGAAAACGTGTTGTTTCTTTTAATTTCTTTGTACAAAAATATGATAGAACTAAACATATGTTTAACCTTTTTTTAATTCAATTTTTTTAATTTAATTTTTATCATTATATCAAATACGAATGGCAAAAAAATTGAATAAGAAAACATGTAATTCTTTTTTTTTTTTAGTTGAACAAAAAATTAAGAAGAGGAATTAGTTTCTATATTAAATTTATGGTTATGCATAAAATACTATATTTTTCATGTGATTATAACGTAATGGTCATTATCTTTTTCGTATAGAAGGAAAAATTGTGTCAACAGTTGAGATTAAATATATAAATTACATCTTTATTATAATTAGTTAAAGAATTTATATTTTATATCCATTTATACAAGATATAAAATACTTGTTATGAATATTTATGATTTTTAATACATTTATTTACTTTGAAATATCTAATTCAAAATTGTTATGAATCACTCAATTTAATTTGTTGAATCGTATGATTTAATGAATTAGTGCTTACACAATTCAGAACCCGATTATGATTTTTCTGGCCTTGGAACTCACTTTGAGGGAGGAAATTAAAATGGAGTTAAATTAAAAGCTTCGAAAGACCTGTAACATTAATAAAATCTAACACTCTCTTTAATCGAGCATTCAACGTTTATCCAGATAACATAAAGGAAGTGCGAAAATGTGTAGTGTATCAAGGGAGCGGAATAGCTTTCATGATTGTGGGGCTTGTTTGGAAAGTATTTGATCGTCAAGTGATTAGAGGGAGCCCAAGTACCATAAGATCAATAGGTTTCAAATATATGAATCGGCTTCAAAAATATATACTGTACTTCTTATACACCTAACTGCACTGATCGACCAAGATATATATATATATATATATATATATATATAATTATATTGTTAACTATTTTTACTTGCAAACGTCGTTCAAATAATATATTTGATGACGGTTTTGTGTTTGTCACATTTTCTAAACCGATACAAAATCTTAAATCTATTGTAATAGCTCATGCCAACTCAGTCCCTTATCAACAAAATCAGATCACACATATTTGAGTTGAACAGCATAATAAAATCTATAAAACCAAGTATATTAAAGGGCTAGCAGAATTACGGGGACTTACCTTCAGGAAAATGGCATCTCCACATGGAACATTATCAATTAAACATGTCTCCCCCAACATGCTCCACACCTACACCATCAAATGCTCTATGAATAAGTTATAGTTAATCTTGTCTCAACAATGCTGGTTGTGAGCAGCAACAATCTGATCCAACCGGGAGTTGCATCAAGGTTGTTTGGCAGCAAGTTGAGTAATGGGATAACCATCATATTTGAGATAATAATATTAATGAAGACAGGTGAGTAATGGGATAGCCAGACACATCAACAGAGAACTTACACGTTTATTTATATTTACATCTTAATTGCGTCATGGAACTCTTCAACCAGAGAAGGAACTAAAATTACTACTTGGATAAGAAGGTGCATCGGCTTAAACATGAGGCAGATCAAAATTGATGCCCTTGATTTGAGGATATGTGGAAGTGATTCTGTTCAGGGTAACTCCAACTCCACCACCAACATCAACCAACACTTTGAGGCCTTCAAACCCTTGGTACACATCGAGTATCTTCTTCAGGATCAAGATAGTGTGGTTCGACATGGCTTAGTTGAATACCCGATTGAACCTTCTGCCTGTACCTGGGTATTCAAAAGCTGTCATTCCATGGGCCCTTTTGAAAGGAATCCCCCCCTCTAGTATGGCATCATTCATGTGGTACCTGATTAAAAGATGCCCCCAAATAAGCCTACAATAGTACCATTAAATAAACTAAACGCAATAGATATTAAAATCCTATAAAATTCAATGTTATTTCACTGAGGACTTTTGTCAAGTATAGTGGTGCGGGGCTTGTAATGTTTGGACACACATATGAGACATGAGATTCTCAAAATTATCATTTCCAAACATCACTCAAATACAAATATTTTTCAATTTAAAATTTTAAAATTTTTAACTTTTTTATCTAATCATTACTTAATAATTATCTAAACATAAAAATCAATACAACTCTTACAAATTTCAAAACAAAACACAAAAATCAATATAACTTTTAAAACTTCAAAACAAAAATAATTTTAAAAAATAATATTCAAATAATTTTTTAACTTGATAATTTATTCAACTGTTTCTCTCTTTCATTTTCCAAAATCTAATAAAATATCTCCACTTAAACTATTTTATAACTACTATTTTCAAAATTTTGAGACTACACATAAGGGTCTATCTGTTGGCAACACAGTCGTTCTTAAGCATTTTCAAACATTCTCATATATTTCTTTCCTAAACGTCACTGAAATACAAAAACACTTTTCAATTTTAAATTTTTAACATTTTCATCTAATCATTACAACTTTCCTAAATTTCTCAACAAAACACAAAAAAATATTATTCTTTCAAATTTTAAAATACAAAAATATTAAAAAATAATATTCAAATAATTTTTAACTTTATAATCTTTTTATTCAAAATTTTCTCCCTACTTTCTCAAAAATGTAATAAAACATTTCAACCCATATAATTTCATTATTATTTACAAATTTACTGAGATATTTAAATATCCAAATTGATCCTAAAAGTGTCCCTCAATGTTACCCGAGTGCAATTGCACTTTGTTTCCCCGGCCCCTATCTTTCAATCATTTTTTAAATATCTTTAAATAATTTTTTAAAAAATATTCAAATTTACTAGTAGTAATTTTATTAATCATTAATAAAATAACATAAAATAAAATAAATTAAATTAACAGTTAAAATGAAGGGGCAAAACTACGAAGCCACTTATCATTTTCCTCTTTAGAATAAGTAAAACGATAGGTACCAACAAAGTTTACCTCGAATTTCTACCGAATTCTGTTTTCTTTTTGTATTTGTATATTTTTTTTACTATTTTAATAAAAAAACATTCACAAAAAATATTTTATAAAAATAAATATAATAGCTTCGTTTATTTTTTGAGATGATAATATAAAATATATTTATTTAATATTATTTTTATTTTAAAATTTGAAAAAGTTAAATAGTTTATATTATTTTATATAAAAATTTGAAAAAATTGTAATGATAATATAAAATAATAGAGTTCTAATATAGACAGTCATTTTTATGTATTTTTTATGTATTTTACTGATGTGATTAATTAAAATAATTATTTATATTAAAAAAATAAAATAACTAAATATATTAATAAAGTACATAAATAATATATAAAAATAATTATATATAAAATTTTTAAAATACAATGATATGAGATAAAAATGAGCGATGCTATGGGCACCGTTGGTGGCTTCCGCCGTTAGGTAAAAAAAATATTTTGTTTTTTTGTTTTTTTTTTCAAATCATTTTTTAATACTTTTAAATATTTTAAAAAAATATAAAAAATTTATAATGATATTAAAAAAAATTTTCTTTATCATTAAGAAAAATTAAAAAAAAAATTTTGGCCAGCAGTGGCCCCCAGTAGGAGCAGGAGCGGGGGCCACCAGCGGTGGCCAGTTTTCCGTAAAAAATTGGAAAACTCTAAGGCCACCACTTGGGGCCACCGCTGGCCAAATTTTTTTTTATTTTTTCTTAATGATGAAGAAAAAATTATTTAATATTATTATAAATTATTTAAATATTTTTAAAACATTTAAAAGTATTAAAAAATGATTTGAAAAAAGAAAACAAAAAAACAAAAAACTTTCTTAGCCTAACGGTGGCAAGCGGGAGCCACTAGCGGTGCCTGTAGCACCGCTCTAAAAAATTATAGAGCGGTGTTACTCTGCCGCTTAGAGTGCACCGCTCATTTTGACCGCACGGCTATTTTTTTTTTCATTTTTCTTTTCAGATTTTTTAAATATATTTAAGTATTTTTAAAAAATAAAAAAATATATCAATACACTTAAAATCACTTCTTTAATCATTAAGTAAAAAAAAATTTAAAAAAAAATTTTGTGATCAGTATTCACTTTGAGAGACAGCATTCACTTTGAGAGGCATAGAGAAGGAGCACACCAGTATTTTTCAAAAATATATGAGGCAGATATTAGGATCTGACAGAAGTCAAATCATTTCCAGCCTAACCCATTCCTGAAAGGGAAAGTCAATTCATTTCCAACCTTAACCCATACCATACCTGAAAGGGTAAGTATTGCTCTAACAGGCTGTATTAAAACGACAAAAATAAGAACAAAATCACCAAACATTGTTTCAGCGATCACTACAAACTCCCCGTGAAGACCTTGTCGTGGTGCAACAGGAAAAGAGGACCAACAGAGCCCCCATTAGGATTCTTAACAAGGAACTTGCAAATGGGTGCCACACCATACAGTCTCTCAATCTCTCCGTCTTCTCTGGTCCGGAGGGAGTACTCGAGTATGGAATAACTCGCCAACAGCCGTAGCATCCGGTCCAGCAGAACCGGCGTGTCCGGATTCTTTGTGGGTAGCCGAGCCGCGATCTCAGAAGGTGAGAGGAGCACGCCGGTGCCGTCATCTGAGATTATGTCGATGAGGTTGAGCTCAAGGGCAGACTTCAGAACCATCGGAAGTATCACCGCGTTCGCTAACCGGACGGCAAATTTGCCCACTTCTTCAGCTTCTTCATTAAGTTCTTGTTGTTGGGCAGAATTTTTATGGACCTTATCCGGGTTGCTTTATCTTGATCAAAACTAATCCTTTGTTAGATTTGACATATAATAATAAAATATTATTATTTTTATTCTAATTTTAATGCTCATATGTTACCAACCAACATTCATATCTTATTATTGACGTATCGAGAGCTTCAACTTGTCCACATTTGCTCATCGCATTCAATTAAGTAAACGTAAAGCAACTATTTTTTTTTATCTGGACACTCTGTCTCCCATGTTTTCTCCATTTTCTTTCTACCCAAACTGTTTTCTTTCTGTCGAAACTTTCTCTATTTTCTTTTTACTGAAACTCCTCCTCTTCCTCTCTATTTTCCTTCTACAAAAACACCTCTTCTCTTCCTCTCTATTTTCTTGTCTTCTTGTCGTTCACACTCACTAAGTAAGATTTCCTTTGCACGAAAATGAGAAAAAAAAAGAGAAGAAAGTCTTGAGTTCTACCAAGATCTGGGCCGAAGTACCAGTCCTTCATTGCAGCAGCTTGCGTTTCGTCCTTACAGTAAAAGCTTTTTGCAGTTGATTGTACCTGCATGCCAAATACTGGGTAACATTACTTAATTATACTGTTCAGCTCCAAAATGCCAGATACTGCTCTCAAAGCACTGGCAAATTTGGACCTGCATCTTCAATCCAATAATGGTCATGTAAATGTTGAATAGTTTGCCACCATTGATTGTTGGGGATTACAATCGATTCCAATTGATTGTACCTGCATCTTGAATAGTTCGCCTTCTGCCCTCCAATGCGATTAAATCACTCTATTTTGTGCACTGTTTTATTTTTGGGGGATTCAAAATGACAATTTTAGATATTGTGTGGAGTGGTTTTACAAAAAATGGAGAAATGTTTACGAACAAAAGATATTTACAATTGTGAATTATGTAACCGTCGTTAATCATTTTGAAAAAAGTGAATAAAATATAGGACTCACATAAAAAAATTAATTTTTTAATAGTGGAACTCACTCTGTTTCAAAGTGATTACGTGGCGTTTACACACTTTACAGTTGTATGTAGAATTACTCAATATTTATTGACTCAGAAAAAATATTATTAAATTTTTGGTTTTGTGAATGTATTCATGGGCAATTTGGTTTCAATTAATAGAAAACAATTTAAAATATTATAAATTTATAATTTTTTATTATTATTTTGACTAATTGATGGATAATCTAATGTAAAAATAAATTTTGAGTGGAATAATCAAATGTAAAATCATGTCATATTATGCAAATTTTACATTTGCATTTGTATAATGCAATGAGGATGCTGTAAGTAAGGATGATGCATTTTACAATATCTTTAATCCCTATCAGCTCAAGCCTTGAAATTGAAATATTTCCAACGGGTCCATTTTTTCAAGCTAAAGTGGGAAGCAGGTCATCTTTGATCTGAAGGAATAATTTAGCTACTAGACATTTACTGGAAAAAGGCACAATTTGAAGGATAGGAAATGGTAGATAGGTGAAAATTTGGAAGAACAAATATCTCCCTCAATCAACTACTACAAGAGTTCAAAGTGTAGTTAAGGTGTTAGAGGATAATGCGACAGTGTAAGAACTAATTGATCTTGATACTAAGCAATGGGGAAACTCAAACCTTATTGATGAAATTTTCTCTAGTGAGAAAGCTGCAATTATTAAATATATACCTTTAAGTTCTAGCAACATATCTGACATATTAGAAATGCTTTGGGACTCGAATTTCTATCTAATGAGCTGTTTTTATTTTTTTTATTTAGTGATTAAGGAAGTGTTTTTTAGTAATGTTGTGAATTTTTTAAAAAAAATATTTAAGAATATAAAAAAAATGAATGAAAAAAAATTTGCCTTATTCGGTGGCTTGTTGGGCTACATCTCTCGGGCAATGTAGCATTACTCCTGACAGATTATTGTGGAAAGGTACTTGAAATGAAAAATTTATAGTCATAAGTGCTTATAATTTACACAAGGACCTACTTGAGTACTCCAAGGGCCAAAACTCTACTAGTGTGGGTCGAAGCAAGATGTGAAATGCTATTTGGAAGTTGAACGTTACTCCAGTAGACAAAACTTTCCTATGGAAAGCTTGTAGAGAAGGTCTCCCTACCAATCTAAATTTTTTTAAGAGGAAGGTTGTGGAAAAGCCAATTTGCCTTATCTGTTTGGAGGGAGAGGAATCAGTGACCCATGTATTGTGGAGCTGTCATGCAACTCAAGATGTGTGGAGCCAATTTCCAAAAAGATGCAAAAGAAATCTTATTTGAAGCATTGTTTTCAGGAACTGTTTGAGGAGATGTGCAGCCATGTAGAGAATGAACTCTTGGAGGAATTTGCTATGATCTCTAGAAGAATTTGGCATAGGAGGAATAATTATGTGTTTAAGCAAACTTTTATGCATCCTAATACAGTGGTGAAGCAGGCTGTAGAGGATTTAACTTGAGAGATGGTTTTGGAAGGTTTGGAAAAAGTTGACTACCGCAGCCACAGTAAACGAGATGGTACAGCAAAAGAAAGAAGTACGAGTCCTGGAGCGGCTTTAACATTGTATGATATCTTAACATCTTTGAGTGAAGATGAGAAAAATGAATTTTTGAGAATTGTAATGTGGAGATCAAATGGAAACAGTAAGGCCTTCTGTTGATGGAGACCTAGTAGATTATGATTATGACCAAGTTTTAGAGTCTCCTGATTGGGCTTATGGAAAGTTTATAATGTTTCTTGATCAATATGGCATAGGCCATGCTTCATTTTAATTATATAGACCAAGGATTAAGCACGGAGAATACGGATATTATGAGTTTCCCTCAAGGTTAGCCTTTAAAGAAGAGAAGAGCTTGTTAATGTTGGGAGTATATGTATATGATTGCTTGCTGGGAAGTTGGCCCCAATATTGAAGGACTTGCTTTGTAAGCATGAGGATTTTTGTGTTGACTCTATTAATGTAAGTCCAACCTTGAAAAATTTACTTATTAAGCCTGTTATGTGATTGCATATGGCATGAGAACCCACTATGTAGTGACTGTCACCAATGAATTGCTTCTCTATTGGTGGGGAAACTTACAAATCTTACAACTCTACTGCAGAGAGTTGCAGGGGCTAACTTTGGTATTAAAGTTGGAAATAAATTAGCCGATGCCACTGATGAACTCAATGAAGAAACAGGATGCTTGAAGAGAAACGTGATCGCATAGCATCTGCAAAATTAGGCAATATCGAAGAATGCCTTAACAAGGTTTGGTACTGAATATGGAGAAAGCTGTAGGTAATAGACTGTTATAAAATGTACCACATATGGTTCTTGTGTTTTGATTCGTTATTGATGTTCTTATTATTATTAACGTGCCCATTTATGTATCAAGAAGTTTTTGGATAACGTTTTGCATGATTTGTTATTTCCATTAAGAGGAACAAGCTGGAAATCAGTTCTCTGTCGTACCATGATCTTATAGAGTTTTAGTAAACAAAAGGTAGAATTCGAAAACAACCACTGGGTTGCTTTTATAATATCCTATACATATATGATAGCCAAGAAGCTGGAAATAAGAAGTGATATGCTTTTTCTTGATAGTCATAGCTGGATGGAAATAACAAATATCTATAAAAATTATCAGCTTGTTGATAATCATAGATGCATGTAGGAGTTTCTAATTTCATCATGTTCATGCGCCATGCAATATTTAAGACAACTCTCATAGTAGCATTCCTTGAAAGAATGCAACTATATATGGGAAAAAGGGCAGAGCTTGCTTTTGCGAATCCATGACATTTGAAAGCATAAAATGCACATTTATAGCTAGCCCTTTTGTTATTACAGCAAGATAATCTTCTTTAATGATAGATCATTTTAGATAGCTTCATTGCTCTTGTTCCATTGAAACCCCAAGATGCATAAGGTTCAAGGATAAGCTAAATATCAGGCAACACACCAATGATCATTATAATTTGATTGCAATGGCCACGTAGCTGCCGGATGTAAAATCTTATAGCCCCTCTAATTTCAACCTGGCCATGGACAAGAAGTTGCTGTCAATGTATAACAATATAACAATAGTCTACAATAGATTGTATATAGGTAGGTTAGTCAACACGCCCCTAAATAGAGGTAGGCTGCACATGGTGCTGTTAACACGCCCCTAAATAGAGGTAGGCTGCACATGGTGCTACTGAATATCAGGAGTAATCTAAGGGGTCATAGATAGGTGATCTTCCCGCTCAAAAGTACAGTACACAAGCCATGTAAATTCTATATAAGTGTGAATAAATCCTCTGAAAAAGGATCATCGAATCCATTTAACATGGTATCAGAGCTTTCTTGAAATTTTTTCGGTCTATTTCTAGTGTTGTGGTCCTACAAGAATGTTTTTTTAAAGAAATTCTCACCGAGCTGCCGCTGAAGCTCTTCCGAATTTTTTTTCCTCTACCGACACTTCCATCTTGCCTTTTTTTTTGCATTTCTTCTCGGTTCTGTTCGAGATCACTTCTTGATTCTTCTCGGTTCAGATCATCTCGGTTCTGCTCTGTCCTTCTTAGCCCAACTCTTGGTATTTCGGCAGTCTCAGTGTTCTCCAATCCTTCTTCGTGTGGCTTGATCTGTCTGTGATTGGTTGCATTTGTGGTTCACGGCAACATCACAGTTATCGGCAAACCCAGGTTCTCGGCAAACCCATCACTTGCTGCTCTATTTCCTCTCCTGCATTAGTCGGCAAAACCCAGGAATATATTTTATTTTTTTTTCCAGCAGCTTCACGTGAAAAGGGGTATCTTTCGGTCTATTTTACTCTCCTGCATCACTTGTTGTCCTTATTTTTCTCTCGGGTTGTGGTATTCTCTCCATCCAGCAATATATATTTTATTTTTCCAGCAGCTTCACGTGAAGAGGGGTCTCTTTCGGCACATTGATTTTAGTTGTCAGAACCACTAATTTCGGCCCATTGATTACTTTATTTTTTTATCTTCACGTGTTGAGTAATCCATAGTCAGCACGTGTTGATTAATTTATTCTCCTTCACGATTAATTTATTATCTTCACGTGTTGATTAATTTATTAATCCATAGTCGGCACGTGTTGATTAATAATTTTTTTTCTATGGATTCTGCACCGGTATGTATCAAGTTTACAGGCAACAATTATTCTACATGGGCGTTTCAGTTTGAACTCTTTCTTAAGGGAAAAGATCTTTGGGGTCATATTGATGGCACGGATGTCGCCAAACCCTCTCCGTCTGAAAAATCTCCGGCTGAAAAATCTTCTCTGTCATGGGCTGTGCTTGATGCACCCATCATGTCTTGGCTTCTTGGTTCAGTGGAGCCCCATCTTGTCACCAACTTGTGACCTCATTGTTCCGCTCAATCTATGTGGGCTTACTTGAAGAGGGTTTATTATCAGGACAATGATGCTCGTCGCTTTCAGTTGGAACATGCGATTGCCATGTTTCAACAGGGTAGTCTTTCTATCCAAGACTACTACTCAGCATTTCTGACTCTTTGGCATGAATATGCTGATTTGGTTACAGACTCTTCATGCAACTAGCCGACGTGATCAGTTTCTTATGAAGCTACGTTATGAATATGAATCTGTTCGCTCCTCTTTACTGAACAGATCTCCTGTTCCCTCTCTTGATATTTGTTTTGGAGAGTTGCTTCGTGAAGAACAACGTCTTAGTACTCAAGCTATTCTGAAGCAATCTCATGGCAGTTCTGGGATGTCAACTGTAGCTTATGCTGCACACGGACGAGGACCCTCTATTAATTCTAAAAACTTGCAATGTTTCTACTGCAAGGAATATGGGCATATTGCTGCTAATTGTCCTAAGAAATACTGTTCTTATTGCAAGAAGAAGGGTCATATTATTAAAGACTGTCGTATACGTCCTCAAAATCGTCAGCCTCGAGCATTTCAAACTTCTATCGCACATGGCTCTTCCTCAGGTGCTTTTGCTAATCTTGCACCTCCTGCAGCAAATTACTGTACACCAGAAATGGTGCAACAAATGCTAATTTCAGCCTTATCCGCCATGGGGTTTCAAGGTAAAACTCCAACTAAACTCTGGTATGTAGACTCCGGTGCTTCTAATCACATGACGAATACTCCTACTGCTCTATGTCATGTTCGGCCCTATGCTGGTCAATTTGTCATTCAAACTGCCAATGGTAGCTCTTTGCCAATAGCTGCTGTCGGAAATGCATCTTCTCAAATCACTGATGTGTTTCTTGCTCCTCAACTATCCACAAATCTTATCTCAGTTGGTCAATTAGTTGATAACAATTGTGCTGTTCATTTTTCTGGTAATGGTTGTGTTGTGCAGGACCAGGTAATGGGGGAGCCGATAGCGAAGGGACCTAAAGTGGGGCGTCTATTTCCACTATTTTTACCTGTTCCAGTACTTTCTTCAGTTTCGCCTATTAAGTCTTTTACTTGTCATAATGTTCCAAATCTGAATATAATGTGGCATCGTCGTTTAGGTCATCCCAATGCTCAGATCTTATCTCATGTATTGCACTCGGGTCTCCTTGATAATGAAGAGCGTTTTTCTTTATCTATTCAGTGTGATTCTTGTAAACTTGGTAAAAGTAAAATTCTTCCATTTCCTTTGCATGCTAGTAGAGCTTCTCACTGCTTTGATCTTATCCATAGTGATGTTTGGGGACCTTCCCCGGTGAGTTCACATGAAAAATTTAAATATTATGTGACTTTCATTGATGATTATAGCAGATTCACTTGGGTTTATTTTCTTCGCTCTAAATCTGAGGTTTTTCGTACTTTCACTGAGTTTTTCGCATACATTGATAATCAATTCTCTGCGATATTAAGACATTACACACAGATTCTGGTGGAGAATATTTGTCTATTGAATTTTAGTCATTCTTGGCTTCTAAAGGTATTATTCATCAACGTTCATGTCCTGCTACTCCCCAACAGAATGGAGTAGCCGAACGGAAAAATCGTCATCTTCTTGATGTGGTACGTACTCTCCTGTTAGAATCCTTTGTTCCATCCATGTTCTGGGTTGAGGCTCTGAAAACTGCTACTCACTTAATTAATCGTTTACCTTCCCAAGTCTTACATATGGAGTCTCCCTATTTCCGCTTGTTTGCTAAACAACCTAGTTATGATAATCTTCGTATCTTTGGTTGTGTATGTTTTGTTCATTTACCTCCTCATGAGCGACATAAATTATCTGCTCAATCTGTTAGATGTGCATTTTTGGGATATAATGTGTGTCAAAAGGGATTTGTTTGCTATGATGCTTCTTTACATCGTATACGCATTTCTCGGAATGTTATTTTCTTTGAAAATCAACATTTCTTTCCTGTGTCCTCTATACCTTCTTCTTCTACTATGGTCCTTCCTTTTTTTGAAGAACATCTCTCAGATCTTCATCCAGTCAGCTCTCGTTTTAAACCGAGACTTGTATATACGAGACGCTCCCGCCCACAGCCTCTTCCAGTGGCTCAACCAATATCTGATCCTACCATGCTCCAGGATCAGTCAGATACAGCACCTTCAGAACACTTGGCACGTCGCTCTTCTAGAGTGTCAGTACCTCCGGATAGGTATGGATGGTTTGCTTCTGCTCTTACTGCTACATTATCTAATTTTGATATTCCCACATGCTACTCACATGCTGTCAAGCAAGATTGTGGTGACAAGCTATGAAAGAAGAAATTGACGCGTTAGAGGCCAATCATACCTGGGACATTGAACCATGTCCTCCTACCATTGTTCGTCTGGGTTGCAAATGGGTTTATTCAATCAAAGTCCAATCTGATGGACGTTTGGAACGTTACAAAGCTCGACTTGTTTCCCTTGGAAATAATCAAGAATATGGTGTCAATTATGAAGAGACATTTGCTCCTGTGGCTAAAATGACTACTGTTCGTCTAATTCTAGCGCTTGCTACTTCCAATGATTGGCCACTACATCAAATGGATGTTAAGAATGCTTTCCTTCATGGTGATCTTAAAGAGTGTATTTACATGAAGCCACCCCCGGGATTGTTCGCCTCTCCGACTTCACAAGTGTGTAAGCTTTGTCGCTCTCTTTATGGTCTCAAACAGGCACCGAGGGCCTGGTTTGATAAATTCCGCACAACTTTATTACAATTTTCATTCAAGCAGAGCAAGTATGATACTTCATTGTTTCTTCGGAAATCAGACATGGGTCTTGTTGTTCTTTTGGTTTATGTTGATGATATTGGTTCCGATTCTGTCTTACTTGGCTAGCTCAAGACTCATCTCTTAGAGTCCTTTCATATGAAAGATCTTGGATCTCTCACATATTTTCTCGGTCTTGAGGTGCATCGTAATTCTTCTGGTATTTCACTCAATCAACATAAGTATGCTAGTGACTTGGTGGCTACAGCTGGTTTACAGGAGGCTACTTCTGTTGATACTCCTATGGAATTAAATGTCAAGCTTCGCAAAGAGGAGGGTGACTTACTTGCTGATCCCAGTTTATATCGAAAGTTGGTTGGTAGCCTTGTTTATCTCACTATTACTAGACTAGACATTTCCTCTGCTGTACAGCAAGTCAGTCAGTTTCTTCAGACTCCTCGGCATCTTCATTTGGCTGCTGTTCGTAGGATCATACGCTATGTTCAGGGCACTTTTGCCCGTGGTTTATTCTTCCCGTCCAGCAATTCTACTCGTCTCGCTGCTTATAGCGATGCTGATTGGGCTGGTTGTGCGGATACACGTCGCTCCATCACTGGTTGGTGTGTGTTCTTAGGAAATGCATTGATTTCTTGGAAGAGTAAGAAGCAAGACAGAGTGTCTAAATCATCAACGAAATCTGAATACCGAGCGATGTCTTTAGCTTGTTCTGAAATTATTTGGCTTCGGGGTATACTTGCTGAGCTCGATTTTTCTGAGACCGATCCCACACCTCTACATGCCGATAATACAAGTGCCATTCAGATAACGGCCAATCCTGTCTATCATGAGCGCACGAAGCATATTGAAGTCGATTTTCATTCTATCCGTGAAGCATTTGAAGCTCGTGTTATCACTCTTCCACATATTTCCACTGAACTACAAATTGCAGATATCTTCACCAAGGCTCTCACTCGTCATCGACATTGCTTCCTAAGCAGCAAATTGATGCTTGTTGATCTACGGGCATCAATTTGAGGGGGGCTGTCAATGTATAACAATATAACAATAGTCTACAATAGATTGTATATAGGTAGGTTAGTCAACACGCCCCTAAATAGAGGTGGGTTGCACATGGTGCTGTTAACACGCCCCTAAATAGAGGTAGGCTGCACATGGTGCTGCTGAATATCAGGAGTAATCTAAGGGGTCATAGATAGGTGATCTTCCCGCTCAAAAGTACAATACACAAGCCATGTAAATTCTGTATAAGTGTGAATAAATCCTCTGAAAAAGGATCATCGAATCCATTTAACAGTTGCAACTTTCACCGTTGAGAGTGACTTGGTTTCAAGAATCAACCATCCTGAATATGCATGTTTAATTAATGCAACTTATATCTATATATATATATTATGGGATTATCTATGGAGGCTATAGCTGAAATGGTGGCTTTCTATAGATCATCATCTCTCTTCGGCTTTCCCCATTGACATTTGAAAATAATGGTATTGCAATAGCATCACTGAAACTAAGACATAAATGCAATACGCAATAGAGGAACTCTAATTGTTGAACTGATATTATGACTTCTATGGACCTGGACAATCCTCTACAGTCTAACACTCCCATTTCTACAACAGTGGAGGCTAAAAAGCAACAAAAGAATAGGATAAACAATTACAATGGATTATGTAAACAAAGGATTTGGCCAGAAGTTTACCCATCTGCTTGCAATAGATATTTCCAGAACATTGGCAATCTAACGAGATGAGCATATTCATTAGAGGCCTATGCACTTCTGGCGAACTTCTTTGCAAAATATAGACATGGCATTGTTCACAGTGGGATGTTCAACTTGATCTTACCAACTAATGCTCATGCTTCACGCGTGCTTTTAGAATTCCAGGAAGTGGTGGCGAGGTGGGAGGCCTAACTGTAGTGTTTGACACTGAAGGAAGAGGAATCTGTGGTAGATGCACACCCAACAAGCTAGAACCTTCGCCTCCATCTGCAGAAAAATTGTGCACCATATCATCAACCTGTGGCCTTTCACAAAATTTCATTGCCTTTAGAACATAGTTGTCATCATGGAGCTCAAATGGGGTGCTGTAAGACCAAACATAATGAAATAGTTAATAACCATTAATTGTCAGTGGGAGCTGAAATTGCAAGAAATATTGCTGCTCAGATGGCTCATTACCTGTTGAAGTCAAAATGCACCAGCTGCATATCCTCTGATATTTCCACCTCGACGGTTGCATGAGGTCGTGTCTACAGTTCTCAAATATCAGGAAAATAAATAAATAAAGCATGAGAAAGTAACTGGAAAATCTAAGACAGGAAAGATAAATGTCAACAATTTTACAATGCTCTGCAACTCATGATACATGCAATGAATCTATTTGTTCAAGAATAACACAACTAAATCCTTAAAAAGCATGGAGAAGGTGTCTGTGTGAAGGTAATTCGTTTGAGCAAGAACTAATTGGCCCAACTACTCCTAAACGTCTTAACCTTTAGTAGGATTTCTTATACAGATTTGGGGAAGGCATTCATGGAAAACCTTAAAAAAACAGTAGCAACTTTCTAATCACTTCACAGAATGGGGATAATTATGGTACAAGGTCAATGGTGAGAAGAAATATACTTGAACAAGAATAAAAGGTAAAGCCACACCTCCACTTGGAGCATTCCCAGAGCTGTACAATTGCTCATTTCGCTGTATCAGGTTCTGAAGACCTATGAACTTGATGGAAGGAGATAAGAACCAGAGAGCAGACATGATAAGTAGCTGTTATCATGTTCTTACCCTTTTTTTGGTTACTTTATGAAACTAAACAAAGTTAACGAAAGAGGAGAGAAGAAAAAAAACTTTTCACTAAAGCATGTGGTAAGAACAAATTCAAGCCCAAGTAATGATATGCATAACAGATAGAGATAGTCACACTTGTTCCTGCAGTTCTTGCAAATATGAGGCTTTCTTTTCAATTCTGTTTCTGAGTCCCAGACGCTCTGTCTGCATCCATTAAATTTAAGGAGTTGTATAAGCTCATATTGAATCTAGGATAATGATTAGAAAATAAACACAATACACATAAGATATAAAAAAACAAACTGCAGTCAGACCTTCAATTCTTCAATATCGTTCAGGCTAGTACGAGGCAAACCTTTCCATTGTATCTCTTTTTTGTCTTTAGAAATGATATCCATCGCCATGAGAACATTCAGGGCGTCATACACCCTTCTTCGAATGTGTTTTCATCATATTGTTGCTGTCAAATATAAGTTCAAATTACCAAAAAATAAAGAGTTGCCTTCTTAAGTTGTACTTTTACCTTGTACAGTTGGACAGATGGAAAACAAATGCATGGATAAAGACTAGCAAACCTGATCTAGGCGATGTTGACACTATTGCCAGGATCAGCAAACTCTGCCACAAG